>JAOWBW010000864.1:0-445000 GCA_026119855.1 Campanula takesimana
CGCACCATCTATCACATTAGTAAAAGTAAAGTTCTCTAGCCTAGATAAGTGATCAGCCCACCACATTCGGTCCCCTTTTTGTCCTTTATTTCTATGTCAAACTCCTGCAGTAGGAGCATCCACCTAGAAGTCTAGGTTTAGCATCCTTTTTATTCAGCAAATATTTAAGTGCAGCATGATCAGAGTAGATAATCACCTTGACCCAAGCAAGTAAGAACGAAATTTTTCAAGAGCAAACACAACTGCTAAAAATTCTTTTTCAGTGGTAGTGTTAATTCAGTTGTGCATCATTTAAAGTTCTACTTGCGTAATGAATCACGTGAGGTAATTTTATCTACTCTTTGCCCCAAAACAGCCCCAATCGCAAAATCTGATGCATCACACATGATCTCAAATGGTAGAGACCAATTGGGGCTGGATGAATGGGGGCACACGTCAACTTCTCCTTCAGCAGATTGAAGGCCTCTAAACACTCTTGGTCAAAGATGAACTCAGTGTCCTTAGCTAGCAGGTTACATAAGGCTTACACATTTTTGAAAAAGTCTTTATGAAACGCCTATAAAAACCTGCATGGCCTAGAAAACTTCGCACACCCTTAACCGACACAGGGGGAGGCAATTTTGAAATCACATCGATTTTAGCCTTGTCTACCTCAATCCCCTTGTTTGACACCAAGTGTCCTAACACAATGCCATGCCTTACGAGAAAATGACATTTTTTCCCAACTAAGGGTCAGATTTGTCTCACAACAACGATTTAAAACCATGTCAAATTCTCTAGGCACCCATCAAAACTGTTCCCAAATACCGAGAAGTCATCCATGATGACTTCGAACATCGCTCAATCAAATTAGAGAAGATGGATGTCATACACCTTGAAAGGTCGCAGGTGCTTTACAAAGCCCAAAGGGCATCCTCCTAAATGCGAATGTGCCAAAAGGACAAGTAAAAGTGGTCTTGGCTTGGTCCTCCTGGTGCAATGGGGATTTGGTTATACCCGAGAACCATCCAAGAAAACAATAATACTCATGTCCGGCTAACCTCTCCAGAATCTGATCAATAAAGGGCAAAGGGAAGTGATCTTTCTTTGTTGCAGCATTCAGTTTGCGCAAATCTATGCACATTCTCAGACCAGTCACTTCCCTTTTTGGCACTTCTTCTCCTTTTCATTAGTGGTGACCGTGTAGCCCGATTTCTTTGGAACGACTTGAACCGGGCTCACCCACTCACTATCAGCAACGGCATAGATAATGCCTGCATCCAACAATTTTAGGACCTCTTTCCTAACCGCCTCCTCCATGTGAGGGTTTAACCTCCTTTGTCTCTCTCTAGACGGCTTAGCACCATCTATGAGATTAATTTTGTGCATGCACATGGAGGGGCTTATACCCTTAATATCTGCTAAGGTCCACCCTATGGCCTGCTTGTGCTCACGAAGCACTCTGATCAACTTGGCCTCTTGTTCTATGGTCAAATCTGAGGCAATTATCACGGGCAAAGTCTCACCCTCCCCAAGAAAAACATACTTTAAATTGGAAGGGCTTTCAGCTCAAGAGCTGGAGGAGTTACAATAGAAGGCACCGACTTCTCATTGAAGTGGCCTAGGGGGTGAAACGGGCCATCACTAGGATGGTGTTCGTCGGCCTTTTCCACAGCCATCAGTTGAACATCCGCATTATCCCTACGTTTCTCACCGCCATTTGACAACAAAGACTCTAACTCTCACATTCTCTCTCATGCCACAAGACTTCACTCACACAATCCTCAACAATATCCACACAGTTACAAGACTCATCATCTAAGGGACTTTGCATGACATCAAACACAGATATTTCTATTTTCTCATTAGCCACACACATAGATAGAGTCCCATCACCCACATTAATGATGTGGTTAGTAGTAGCCATAAATGGACGCCCAAGCAATATGGGAGAATCCTGACTATTCCCAACACCATTAACAGTCTCAAGCACAACAAAATCCACAGGGATAATCAAATTGGCTACCTGCACCAAACATCCTCCACAATTCCCAATGGCCTCTTGATTGAACGGTCAGCCAATTGCAAGGTCATTGTGGTGGTTTGTAGCTCAGGTAAAACCCAACTCAAGATACAAAATGATGAGGTAACAAATTAATGCTAGCACCGAGATCTAACATTGCCTTCACCTTTTTAGAGTCCCCCATAGATATAGAAATGTTAAAACTTCCGGGGTCCTTCAATTTAGGTGGGAGGTTCTGTTGTACCACAGCACTAGCACTTTCTCCCATAATCAACTTCTCATCATTCCATACTTGGGTTTCCTGGAGTTAAGTTCTTTGAAAAACTTTGCATAAGCTGGGATATTTTTAATGACATTTAACAATGGAAGATTAATGTTTACTTTTGAAAACATGTCATATAAATCAGACATTTGCTTATCCAGCTTACTTCTCATGAATCTACCAGGAAACGGTACAGGAGGTACATATGGCTTGGGGGTGGAAGAATCAGTCACAGGAATTTCCCCCATGCCATTAGTACTCTTACCAACAACATTCTCAACAACAGGTGGTTCAGCAGATTCAGAAGGAGAGTTAGGACATACCTCATTACTTACCTGTTTGCCATTTCTCAGAGTCATAATGGCCTTAGCTTGCTCCCCTTGACTAGGGAAGGTTCCTGGTTTATGCCCTTGCTGACCCACAGCTAGTTGATCCAATCTGGGTCTCTAGCTTTTTGTTGACAGCATCCTGCTGCTTTTCACGCTGCTCCATCATCATCTTCATTTGTTGCTGCTCTTGCATCATGGTCCTCATCATATCCTCCAGTGATTTCTTAGGCTGCTGTTCTGGATTCCCTTGTGGGGGAGGAGGATATAGAGGTTTCTGCTGCTGGTACTGAATTCCTGGGTTACCCCTCCAAGAAAAATTGGGGTGGTTTTTCACTCTGGATTATAAGTATTAGAATACATACCACCTTGATTTTGCCTCGTGGGATACCCTTGCATCGCATTTACCTGTTCAGAATCAAACTGTGCAACAACTGGACAACCATTAGTAGCATGAGTGTTAGATCCACAATTAGCACAGAAATCAGATACCACATTAGCACTTGAGGAAGACATATTAGAATTCATTTAGCCATGTTTTGGTTTAACAAAGACACCTGCCTAGCAAACTCATCCATACCACTCAACTCATGCACTCCCCTAGGTTTCCTCTAGAGCCTTTTTCTTGCGAATTGGCCCCCAACATCTCAAATAATTCTTGGGTTTGGTCAACAGTTTTGGCTCCTAGAAAGCCGCCTGCTGCATTATCGACCATAGCTTAGTCTGCTGCAGTTAACCCACCATAAAATGTTTGATGTAAAAGGGCTTCAGGAAAAGCATGATGGGGGCACTGCACTTGCAACATTTTGAACCTATCCCAAGCCTCATGAATGGCTCACCTACCTCTTGAGTAAACCCTATGATTTTCTGTCTAAAGGTGGCCAAAGTAGCATGCGGGAAAAATTTTTTAGAATGCATCATGCAACCCATCCCATGTAGTGATACTCCTAGCAGGAAGTAACATAAGCCAAGTTTTAGCTTCCCTTGAAGAGAGAAAGGAAAATACTTAAGTCTTAATTGTTCATCAGTAACCCCCTCTTTTACAGGGAATCCCGATATAATCATCATGTACTCTCTCAAGAAGTTCAAAGAGTCTTCAGCGGGAAGACCCTGAAACTTGGGCAACTGACTAAAGTAATGCCCCTTCGCCTCATAAGATTTAGCGGCCTCAGTCAGGACAATACATGACACCGATGTGTCAACCTTAGGCCTAGCATATTCTTTCATTAAGGGATTAGCCATTACAACTTCAATTTCTTCTCCCCCGGTGGAAGAAGTTTCAAAATCACTTAAAAATACCTCTGTCTCGGTGACAGAAGCTTCAGACTCAGACTCAGAAATAGGGGGAATGCCCTGTCAAGTCTATCGATATTATCGTCCAAAGGCACCAACTCGGGGTTCAATGAACGTCTACCAAACATACACCGACTAAATTAACTTGTAAATCAAAACAAGTCCCCGGCAGCGGCGCCAAAAACTTGATGGATAAAATTCCAAGTAATAAAATACCTAGCAAGCGCACTAGTTACCGTGGTAGTAACGCGCGAAAGCGAGGGTCGATCCCACAGAGACTTGTTGGAAAGACAAGTAAATTTAATTAGTGCAAACGAACCAAAGGAGTTTTTTTTTGATTGATTTTGATTAACCTAAATTAACTACTAAACAATGAAAATAAATTACTAAATTGAAGATCACTAAGCAAACAAGGATTTAATTCAAGATTACGAAGATTCACAGATTGGGGTTCACAACTATCTCCTCTCTATGCTATTTTATGAAAAAGACTATTAAACTTGTTCAAGAATCGTTCACTTATTTAAGATTTGGGACGGTCTGGTCACCGGATTGCAACCCTATTATTATCTCTATGTGAAATATTCCGTTAGGTCAACAACACACAAAAACAATTTATTAAGTTCTTAAGAACACTTGATCTTACATTCTTTTGATTTCCGCGAAGTCCTCAATTAAATCTAATCACAAGAATATGATTCAATATCTAAATTATTCACGCTAGTGAAACAATCTAAACTAAGATGATTTAAAGACCAAAATATCAAGTCATATTAATGAAATCTTTAAATTGATTAAGCTCTATTCTATGAACAAGAACAAGATTAATATTTGATTAAGCCCAAGTTAGCATAGAGATTTGATAGTTATTACTCCCAATCCATGAATAAAGAAATTAGCTACTCATCGACATAGCAATAAACACAAGAATATAATTAAAAATCATAAACCTGGATAAAAGCTTGATGATGAATAATCTCCCAAATCTTGTTTACAACTTGAAACTTGAATAAAACCTAAAACAATGCATCCTCAACTAAAGCTGCTGTCTAATATTTATACATAGAGAAACTAGAGCCAAAAGTAGGGAAAATAGGGATAAAACCCGTCTGGCAAGGAAAACTCGAAACTGTACGGAATGACCAAGCGGGGCGCCTGGTAGACCCCAGCGGGCGCCTATTTGGCCAGTAACTTTGGTTCTTCAAAACGCATAACAAGCGGGCGCCTGGTTATTTAGCGGCGGCGCCTGGTCCCCTTTTCTGTCTTTCTTTATTTTTTCTTCTTTTCTTCACCTCTTTGACATGGTTGACCACGGTTGACTCTTGACTTTGACTCGAACATATTCAGTCTTCAACAAATTACAATCCACGGACTTTGCAACCACACAAAATACACTACAAGTATCCTAAAACATTACAAATCCAACAAAGTTCCATAAATCATAAAAGACCAAAATTACATCCAATCTAACTATATTACAACCAAAAGCTGATAAAATTAGTACGAAAATGCGGAGATAATACATGTGTAAACCGATCCATCACACATCTTTAGGTAATGTAAAAGATCCCAAAAGTTGTTATCTTTCAAAGATTTCAACTCTTTATATATGGTATTAATCTACTTATGAGAATTAGGACTATTAATGGCTTTATGGTAGATGAATGGCTCATCTCCCACTAAACCTATGTGTCCTTAATTTCTCGGTAAGATACATCTCATAATTATCCAGTATTGCAATCCTTCTTACTCTATTGTATCTCTTTAAGGGCACCGGTTCTTACTAATTCTGAGGTTGTTGAATTTCCTTCTTATGATCAATATTTATAGAGAAACCATATTTATTTTGAATTGTATGTTCTTCTTGAATATCAAGTACAAAATTTGAAATCCAATTGGAACTTATGGAAGAGGTGAAGAAATGGATGCCTCTTCTTTTCCAAATTCAAAATATTACACTAATCTCCCACTAAATTCAACATCCTCAAAGAACCTAGCTTTTCTCGTTTCAAAATGTTCAAATTTTCGGGTTGTAAAATTTATATATCCCCTAGATCTTTCGGCTAACCTCATGAATAACTACTAACAATCTTATGTCTAACTTGCCCTTAGTAGACTTATAAGTCTACCCTTATGTTAGACAACCCATAAATGAAGATGATTTAGGGACGTGTTCCTTATTCGTCCCAAAATCATAAAGGATTTTTATTAGTAGCTTAGAGGAAGCTTTAATGAGAATAAGGGCTGCGGTTTTAATGTATCGCCCATAATGAGTGAGGTAAAAGAAGCACAAAACATGCGTATTACCATTTCCTTAAGGATTTTATCATGTCTCTTGTGTACATCATTCATGCTAGGCGTACCCGGCTTAATGTAGATGGAGACAATCCCACACTCTTCAACATAGCGAGTAAAGGACCTAGACGTTGTTCTCTTTAACAATCATTCCAACCATGAATACTCTATCATGATTAGACCTAATGTTCTTAATAGTCTTTCAAAGTTGATTTCCAACTTTGACCTCATAAGACTTGAAAACGTCCATAACTTGAGTCTTTTCATGAAGTAATAAATGCATTCATATTGAGAGTAGTCATTTATAAACGTAATAACTATTGTTGACCTTTCCACGAAGGAATAATGAATGGCCCACAATGTTCATATTTATTAGTTTTAAAGACACTTGATACTCTCGAGAATACTATTCTTTTAATGTTTGTAAATTTTCTTTAAGGCATTTAATGCAAAAGTATTTTCCAAAATATCAAGTTTGTTTAAGATTTTCTTTAACATAAGCTTATCAATTTTTCTCTTGGAAATATGACCCAAATGCCTATGCCTTAATGAAAAATAAAATAAAATTTACTTGATAACTTTTACTTTCTAGTTTTGGTTTCATTATTAAGGGACACATTTATTGTTTGAATAATGTCAAGTGAAGAAATAAGTACTAGTGCCAACAACCTTTGGAATTAAAATAGAGATCACACTTATTATTAATGAACAAGAGTGACCTTCCTTGTCCAATATTGTGATGATAAATATCATAATTCCATTTAAATGATGGTACAATAAATATATTATTTAATACAAATAATACTTAGTACTTAAAATGATCCTTATGCCTATAACTCTAACCGGATTCCTAGTTTCCATATAGATGAATTTCTTCATCTTTACTAGGTCTTCGGTAATTTAGGCAATCCTACTTGAACATCCTTATGTGATTGGTTGCACCAAAATCCAATCACCATGTAAAATAGGAACTGAAACCAAATTAGTCTTAATACAATACAAACAAGACCAAATGATATACCTCTCACGCCAAGCGTGAGACTTAGGATAATCGAACTTAATGTTAGTAAGGTCCTTGCAAAAGAAACATTTCTTTTCTTTATGATCATGAGATGATCCCTTAAGCTTCTTTTTACTTGCAACCACAGTTTTTTCCCTCTTCTCTTGTCCCATGAGAAAAGGTAGATGCTAAATGAGTACCTTTAGTTCTAAATTATTCTTAACGTATCTTCTTCTTGTGTCATAAGTGAAAGTAATTCATTAATATTTCACTTGTCCTTTTGACATTGATAGGTCACTTCAAAGCAACCAAACCAAGGAAGAAAGATTAAAACTAATGCAAATAATATCATCCGATATCCTTAACTTAAGTGCCTTTCGTTTCGTCAATAGATGAACTATTTCTAAATGTACTCCCTTAAATTCCCGGTACCATTTATACCTTATGGAAACAAGTTTCCTCAGGGGTATCAAGGAATGTTTGTAGCACCAATATCCTTGGAGACACCATCCAAAAGGTCTTTGGGACAATATTCTTTATGATCATTAGGCTTACGTGGTTAGAGCGTGTCACTTCTCAGCACTCAAGCAATAAGAAGAGAAACGGATCCCTTAATGCGAGTTCTATATAGCCCAAGATTATAATTATTTGTTTTTCAAGTTTTATAATTAGTCCCACGTTGCAACGGTACTCATAGCAGTAATTACAGATGAAGCAATAAACAAATTTGTTGGAATTTTGAGAACAAGAATGAATACAAAACATAAATAAGAAACTACACAATAAAATGATTAATTATATCAATGAAATCCATCAACAAGACAATCAACATGACATCAAAACTAATCTTTGGATTGCGAGTTGACTCATAAATGATTGCCTTAGGCAACAAGTAATTTGAACTTATATTTTAATAAATACTTAATCTTCCTTTGGGCCGACATAAGTACCTAAGAAAATAACCTAATGTTTATTTTACTTGTTACCACATGAATGCCCAAGTTTAGTCAAATGTCAAGATCTTCTTTGGAAAATTCAAGCCATTCACATATCAAATTAAACATCCAACACTTTACAATTTTAGGGTTTAAATAACGTAAATCACTTAGGCGACAATATTATTTAAACAATGAATAAAATTTTCAAAACATATAATTAATCAAGGCCTTAGGGGTTGAAAAAAATGTATGTTTTGTTCAAAAGAGGAACAAAATTGTGCAACATCTTTGAAAAAGCAAAAACCTGTGAATAGTATACATGCGCGACCGGGCAACTTATAATACCCGACCGGCAGAACATAAGACCCGACCGGGCTAAAGCCACCGTTTCATGCATGCTTTGCTGCACTTTTCCAAATTTTATCCCAAAAAACGATGAACAACAAGTAGATCCACATGGTATGTTCTTTACAACATAAAACCATGTTATTTAGGGATAATCTTGCTTTAAAACAATGGAATCAAGTATGTAGATCCACAGGTATGCACTAGACATAAAACCATGTTATGAAGGGATAGTCACACTTGAACCATTGTGTTCATTCAACAAAACTTTTCAAACCATTTTCTTAAATTTAGATGATTATTATCAGTACTCTATGAATGAATTAGAGTCCCTAATCAACATCAAAACTTGATGATTCAACAGGAAAAATGAATAGAATAAAGCATAAAAGCTTTCCCGAAAAGAACTCAAACTTAAACAAAATATGAGCGGGCTCTGATACCAATTGTTGGAACAATTTAAGATCCCCGAATGCCATACTCATATTCAGAATAAGAATGAGGAAGAAGATGAAGGCGGAAGCGAAATAATACCTGTTGAATCCATTACAGATATTGTAGGGAAAATAAGAAGAAGAAGAAGAATTAAGGGGACGGAGTTCTTCTAAATGATTGTGCCTTTTCTCTCTAATGTCTCTAGCAATATGAAGATTATTTAGGAGAGAAAATAAATGAATGGAGTGATTTCTAGGGTTGATGGAGAACCCTTTATATATGAAACCAAAAGGCACCTCATTTAGGGACTACACCCTTTCAACCTTTAGTGATGTTAAATTACCACTTTGCCCATCAAAAATAGGTAATATTAGATCCAGGAATTCTACACATTATATTAATTCACTACACTTTATATTAACATTATAGGTATGATTTCATGTATAGAATTACTAAATGACTTGTGTTGCAAGCCATGTTCTTACAAAATACTCCTCATTATTTATTGGATACTTATTTTTTGTTTATATATTTCTCTTTTGTAGATGGAATATAGTTGTCCCGATTTCACAGAGATGCAGATAAAAGCATCATTCAAAGAGATGATTTTTAAATGCTATAGGTTTAATGTGTTCGCGATGCATAAAAAGTGGAAAGAGACTGGTAAGCTCGCATCTAATTACACGCCACAAGTATGGGCCGAATGGGAAGAAAATTGGAGGAGTTCAAGTTTTTTGAAGAATTCAGAGATAGCCAAGGCTAACAGGAACTCTAACGAGGGACAAGGTAGTGTGCACACCGGGGGGTCTCTTAACCTCAGTGAGTCATGGAATCGTTTGGTAAGTTTACTTAATGACTGATATATTGCAGCTCAGTTTATGAGATATGGTTGCTATTTGGCTTCTTTATCAGTAAAGGGTGCCTATGGATGAATTTCACACAGTAGGACCGGGTGGGGGGGGGGGGGGGAAGTGTGGCTCAGTTTATTATTACAACATAATATTTCTTTTTATTTAAGGTTGTTGAGTTCAAGTTACATTTTCGTTTTGGGACGGAATGAGTACATGATTATGATAATGACTTAAGTTATGATTATTTTTATGCTTTAAGGTTCAGCGACATGGGCCAGAAGTTGATGCCGCGGAGGCTTTTCTTGCTACCCACACTTCTGTGGCTCCAGATGGCACGATAAAGTGGGTTAGTGACTATTACAAGGACATTTATGTAAGTATTTATATTACTCTACTTTTTAGTTTTAGTTTTTTGTAGTACCAGTTATGACAGTCACAGTCCATTGATTTTGTTCTTTGACAAATAGCTGTAAGATATATACTCCCTCCGTCCCAAATGTTCAAAAAACTTTCAAATTTGCTCTTGATAAAAAAAAATTGAAAATTTTTGGACACTCATTTTGAGACGGAGGGAGTATCACGCTACTTTAATCAACACTAAAATTGAAATAAATCAAAAAAGAAAATTACAGCAAGTAGTTGATCAGCATTACTGCTTCTATTTTGATGAAATATTGTGTTGTTAGTGCTTGTTTTTCTGTGTCTTTTATGGTTTAATTGAAAAAATAATAATTAAGTGAAAGATTTCTCATGTTTAAGATCACTTTGATGAAATATTACAGCAAGTAGTTGATCAGCATTACTGCTTCTATTTTGATGAAATATTACAGCAAGTAGTTAATCAACACTAAATTTGAAATAAATCAAAAAAGAAAATTACAGCAAGTATTATAAGATAGAGGTGTTATTGAAATAATTGTATATTGTTGCAGGTAGTTATTGAAATAATTGTACTTACTTAATTGATTTTTGTTTTTCTATAATGGATAGAAAACATATGTGTCGCGTGCTCGTGATGAGGCTATTGAGGAGGGAATTATTGAGCCTGAAAGCACAACACGCCCCCCTTTCGTGCAGACCTTTGGAAGGCCATTTCCATTCATAACAAGCAACCAAAAGGTGATCGATTGCCTGGATTTGGAGAGCATGGAGTTGGTTTCTTTGACTTGCCGTTGAGCAGCCGTTCTTCACAGTGTTTTTCTTCCTCAAGCAGTCATAATATGGATTATGATGATCAGATAAGACAAAAGGATGATATTATAGCAAGCTTGACTGAGACGGTAAACACCCAAGTAAACGTCCAAGTTGAACGAATGCGGGAGGAAATTCGGGCGGAGATGCGGGCGGAAATGGAGCAGTAAATGCAACAAAAAATGCAAGAAATGATGACGTCTATGCTCCAACAACAGCAACAACAGCTTCCTAGCGGTAACAACCCTAACTCCTCTATTGGGCAATACTTTAATTCAAATGTAAGTGGACGAAGGGGTGGCCGTGGTGGTGGTAGCAGCTCCCAAACTCGTAGGAGTGGTAATGGTTGATGTTTTTACTTTGATGTTCTTTGATTTGGAATAAGTAAAACACTTTTAGTACTTTTTTTTAATTTGGTTTGTAAGGTTGTGTATTGTTTTGAATCGTTGTTGTTTTGGACTATTAAGTATAAGTGTTTAGAATGGTGGGATTCCTAGTGCTAGTTGTATTGTTAGAAGTATTGTAATATATGTGGTCTTTTTACATGTTCAGGGGGTATTTTCGGTATTTTAAATTGTTTTTTTTTTATAAAACTGCTTAATTTACCCACGGAAATTTCCGTGTGTAAAATCAGTCAAATATTAAATAAAATTACCCACGGAAATTTCCGTGTGTTATTTTTTTTTTATAAAACTGCTTATTTTTTTTTTATTTTGGGTGTCTCATTCGAATTAGGACAACTCAAAAATGAAAGTGTTTTATTTTATGAGACCCACATTCACACTCACAACAACTTTCCACTCATTATTCTCTACCCCACTTTCTCTCTCCTACATTACTTTTCATACTCACAACACCTACTCCACGAACACTTTTTCCTTAATCCTCATACCCAATCCAAAATTCTTAATTTGTGTGGAACGGTGGGAGTATCAAATAAGATAACATATCATTGGAGTATAATCAAAGCTAAGGTAATTCTTCACTATCTAGAAAGTCAACTATACATAAATTATTAGTTCTGAATAATGAGCATCGCATCTCCCTACGTCTCATACTTATTGCTATTAAATGAGAGTGTACGGGGATTGAAAAAATATATAGGAAAAGTAAGTATTGTGACTCGGTAGGAAAGAGAAAAATAAGTTAGTGGATAGTTGTTGTGAATAGATAGGATAGAGAAAGTGAATATTTTGGGTAAGTAGCAATAAGTATGGAAGCCCAAAATGAAAATAAGTAGCGATAAATATGAGGGAGTATATGTGTATAACAAATTAATTAATAAATCAAAATCTAATTTACAATATCAAACAATATAAATAAAAAACTTCTAAATCATAATCTCATAATGATCTAGTATATATCTGTATTTAATCATTTAACATATTATAAACACAACTCAACCAAACGAGCCATCTTCCCCGCATTTCCAAACTCCAAATCATCATTCTCCAATGGCGTCAAATTTAAATCCAAATCCAAACCAAAAATCCTCTTCCCACTATTAGCCCTCTTCAAAACCGGAAAAGCTACACTTTTAAGTTCATGTTCATGGCCATGGTGCTTGCCGTCGTTCATTGCCGCCACCCTATGCCGCCTCATGTGGCCACCCAAAGCTTGACCGATGGCAAACTCGATCCCGCATATCGAGCACTCATGTGTCTTGGGCTTCGCCGGAGATGGTGACTGGTCGTGGTGGTGGTTTGGGTTGACTCCGTCCACGAGTCTTGGTTTTTTGTGGCTAGCCCGGTGGCCTCCTAAGGCTTGAAATGATGGGAATTGACGATTACATGTCTTGCACTCGAAAACTCGACTCGGTTGGATGGTGGTGATCTTGTTGTTGTTGTTGGTTATAGAGTCGAACGGATTGTTGTTGTTGTTTGCCTTGGAGAGGAGCATCAAGTAATTTGCCATGGTTGTTAGGTTTTGCATCTCTTCTTCTTCTCTACCTCTTTTCATGGGAAAATATACCATTTCTTTTGGCTGTTGTATAAAAGATAACAAGAAGGATTTTTAGATTTAGAGAAAAATCTCACAAAATTTTAACTACAAATACAACAGTTAAAGTTTTTAAAAAATTTTGGTTACAAATACAGCTGACAGATTAATCGGGGAAATTGTAGGGTTTTATTTGTGTGGTTATTATAGTAGGAAAATAGAGAACTAGGGTTTTTCTCTCTCTAGAAATGTTTTTTTTTTTTTTTTTTTTTTGAAATGAGGAAGTGAATGAGGAATGAAGTGTAGGGAGGAGTTGATGGAGTTGTATTTATAGGTGAGGGGCAATAATAAGATTTGACTAGTTTAAGTTGACTTAAAGATAATGACATAACTACCCTTGTAAAATTGTGGGATAAGGAAGTCAAAGACGTGTTGGGATTGGATAAAGTGGGGGAGAATAGTAGGGGTAGCAAGTGGAAATGAACCACGTATGGGTGACATCGTGGCTTAGCTATGCATTAGTGTACAGAACGAGTCATTGGTGGCGGGCCAGCAAAACATGCCGCTTCACTTAGGGCAGTTGTAATCTTTCCGTCTTCCGTCCCGAAATAAGGATCTTAATTTGAATTTATACGGAGTTTAAAAATAGTAAATATTATGAGTATAAAAAATAAAGTAGGAAAGAAAGTGGGTAGCAAGTTTTTGTTGTGAGAATGACAAGTGGGTCTCACTGTCCAATTTAGGTAATAAAGCAACTAAAAATCTTAGTCTGGAACAAATCCAAATGGAAAGTAAGAACCTTCCGAGCGAATAACAATTAATTTTATGTTTAACTTATAAACATTTTAAAAAATTAATCTTATTTACTTATACACTATTTGTAATGTAATTAAAATCACGTCATGACTATTTTCTCAAATAAAACTTTGATATTTATTTTAAAATATTATTATAACAGTGAGAATAATTATTTCTACCGAATGTGTGTAGCTTTTTGTTGAGACAAAACTTGTGTGAGAACGTATCACACATGAGACGGGACTCGTTAAAAGAGTAATGGTTTGCCCCCAACGGTTTGGGCGGGGAAAAACTCATTTCTTCTCTCACATTGAGACTTATCTCATGTGTGAGACTGTCTCACACAAGTTTTTTTTTTTTTTTTAGAACACAAAATATTTAACAAATTAATTAAAATGTTGTTTTTTTTCTTCATAAATTTTGACAATAAAATGCAATTTTTTTTTTTGAAGGAAAAACATGGCGCGTTAAAAATTACTTTCCAAGAAAGCCGTTTAACATTTTCATTTTTGTTCGAATACACTCTATTTTAATTACCATATACTATGAAAAAAACATTTAAAATATATTCATTTAATTTCTTAGTATTTTTTTTTTGAAGGCAAACGATAATTCATTTCATTCACAATTAAAAAAGAGATGGCACACCACAAAAATTGGAGGCTCACTCAAAATTACAATAGTAGTTCTATTTCGTAACTTACAAGAATTATATTTAATATTTAAACCTTGAGACGTACGGATCCATTTCCAAACGAAACTTGGAGACTGCCACAATCTGGCATTTACGAAATCTTCCCTCGGGTAAATTATTACGCTTAGCATGAGATATTCAGAATCCGGGTTGGCGAGAAAACGCCTACCAAGCATCTCAAACTTTCCGAACAATCCTTGTGAAGTTAGAACATCAGAACTCACTTCATTGTGAGAAAATGCTAGAATCGTCGCAATTTTGAAAAGAAAAATCAAACAAACAAACAAATAAACAAACAAAACCAACATAAGCTCTCACTTAGGAGAGAATACAACGGCTCTCACGTAGGAGAGATTCTTATTATATAATATATAATTTACAATAGAAAACAATAACACAATTGTTTATAATTTCTGCATTGAAATAAATATATACTGTATAATGCAACAATCGATCCTAAATAAATAAAAGTTATATAGTCAAGTTAGGAGGCAACGGTCTTGCTGTTAGTGACCGGAATCTTCTAGATGATTTCCACTATGTTAGTATGAACCCACAAAAGGAATTAAAGAAAAAAGGTTAGTTAAGCCGTAAAAAGGTGGAGATTTGGTAACAAGGAAGGAAGGAAGGAAGGAAAAAAGAGAAAGTCAACTTAAGTAGTCAAAGATGAATGGTTGCTTCTACCAATCAATCCACTTGGCAATTTAAGACTAATCACCGGCCTCTATCAAAATCACATGTAAATTCAATACATGAAATCAAAGTCAAGAGTTTTAATTATTGAATGGATAATTCAATGAATGATTTTCGAAATCGGAGCTGGTTGTTGGACTTGTAACTCTTACAATCAGAATTAGTGACGGGTCGGTAACAGACTATATATTGATGTTTAACTCTTAGAATTATAATTAGTGATGGGTCGGCCGCAAAATTTATCTCATATTTTATTACCTGCAAGATATATGGCGGACTGAAATCTATATATATATATTAAAGTTGGCCAAAAGAGCTATGGTATTGACATGTGGACAAACAATGAAGAAAGCTTGCATTTGGAGAAGCCACATCAACAATATATTAATAAATAAGTGTCTTTTCATTAGCTAATACTATTAGCTAATAATAATAGTTACTATAAAGGGTAACTATAATAGTTAACTATTATAGTAACTATTACGAGTTAAGTACCTATTTGGTCCTTAACCTATCGAGTTGTTTTCCTTTTGGTCCTTAACCTATTTTAGTTTTCCTTTTGGTTTTTGATGTACCTAGTTGCAGGATAAAGTGGTCCTTAACCTATTTTAGTTTTCATTTTGGTCCTTGATGTACCTATTTGCGGGACAAAGTGGTCCTTAAAATCGTCAACATGGCTTGTTGACCGAAAGGAAAACCAAAATAAGTCAAGGACCACTTTGTCCTGCAAATAGGTACATCAAGGACCAAAAGGAAAACTAAAATAGGTTAAGGACCACTTTATCCTGCAACTAGGTACATCAAGGACCAAAAAGAAAATCAAAATAGGTTAAGAACCAAAAGGAAAACAACTCAATAGTTTAAGGACCAAATAGATGCTTAACTCGTAACTATTACTATTATTAATAATAGTTAACTATAATAGTTAACCATTATAGTTAACTATTACTCTTATTAGTAATAGTTACTATTATAGTTAACTATATTAGTTAAATATTACTATTATTTGTAATAACTATTATAATAGTTACCTTATGTAGTAACTAATAGTATTAGCTAATGGTATTACGCAAATAACAGTTAACTATTAATAGTAAGAGTATTAGTTAATTATAATAGTTATTATATAAGTTAAATATTAATTTTTAATATTAATTAATCATAATAGTTATTATATCAATTAACTATTATTATTAATAATATTAGTTTATTATAATTATTATTATTGTTCCCTCGGTCCCAGTTTAAAGTTTTTACTTTCCTTTTTGGTGTGTCCCAATTTATATTTAACTATTATAATTAACTATTAAACAAAATAAAAATTACTATTAATAGTATTAGTTAATCATAATAGTTACTATATATATTAATTATTACTATTAATAGTATTATTAGTTAATCATAATAGTTACTACCTCTGTCCCTAAATGAGTGTCCAAATTTCATTTTAAGGGACACTGAAAATCTCAAATTTGTGAACAATTTGGTAACAACGATTCATATATAATCTTGTAATCTCCTTTCCAAACCTTTATTTTTGCACGTATAAAGAAACCGGTGAAATTTTTTTCTAAAAAAAACGTTTAGGGAGAAAGTTATGTTAAAAAAAGACACTCATTTAGGGACAAAGATTTCTTGAAAATGGACACTCATTTAGGGACAGAGGGAGTACTATATAAGTTAACTATTATTATTAATAGTATTAGTTAATTATTATACAATAAATGTTAATATTTAATATTAATAGTACTCGCTCCGTTCGAGAGTAAGAGTCCTACTTTCTATTTTTGTACGTCCCACTAAAAGTTTATTTCCTAAAAGGACAAATGATGAGAAAGAATGAATAGTGTTTTGGACAATTATACCCTCAACACATTTGGAATGTTTACCAATTTTCTATTGTGTATTTAATAAGTGTGCACAAACAAGGTAGGACTCTTACTCTAGGGCGTAGGGAGTATTAATTAATTATAATAGTTAATATACAAGTTAATTATAATTATTAGTATTATTAGTGAATAATAATAGTTATTAAATATGTTAATAAGTACAATTAATAATATTAGTTAATTATAATAATTATTTTAATTATTACTAAAAAATTAACACAAAACTTATCAACTTATTATTCCCTCCTATTCACTTTCTCTCCTAATTTACTTTTACAGTCACAACACTTACTTTACTTCCATCATTTTTTAATCTCCGTGCAAATAGGAGGTAGGACTCTTATTCCGGGACGGAGAGAGTGATATTTAACCATTATAACTAACTAATACTATTAATAGTATTTGTCACGACCCGAAAACTAGGCTCTATTTTATTAGTAATAAATAATTATTATTTATTTATTTGCTCATTTATTTATTTAAATTATTATTTAATTAATGAATTATGTGTGCATTTTATGTGTTATAATAAATTATGTCTAGCATTTTAATTGGTCTTTTGTGCTAGTGTAGAGTTTTGGGGTCTTAGTGGCTAGTAGGGAGTATTAGAGTTGTGTAGTGTGGAGGAGGGGGCCTAAGTGTAAGTTCTTTTAAATCATTTTAACTACTCCCTCCCTACTCCCTCTCTTCTCCCTCACCTCTCCCTCATTCCCAGCTCATTTCTCTCTCTCCCTAGCTCAAGAAAGGGTAAGTTTCTCTCTACCTTCTCTCTACATTTCCATCATCTTCCTCTTGTTATTTCTCATTTCTTAAAACATGAAACTTGTTTAGATCGTCGATAGGATCGTAGGAAGCCAAGAATTTCGATTTCCGTCAACTTTGAGAAAATTCAAGTAAGTTACTTTTCCCCCATTTATGCTAAAAATGTTCATCTTTAACTCCATTGATGCTCTAGTTGATATATATGGCTTCATTGGTTGATTTGGAACCTATTTGCAATTTATTCATATTTTTGTGAAATTTGGGTATTTGAATCATCCTTTGGTTTGGGTTGTTTAAATGTTGCTAGATGAGTTATTTTAGGCTTAGAAGTTGTTTTGGCACTTGGGTAAACTAGTTGGGAGTATTGGTGTTGATTGGGGTTAAAGTGGTGAATTTTGGGGTTGAAATTCGGGTAGAAGAACCCAGGAAGAATTCTGGGTTTGCTGATTTTGGTTAGAGGCGCGCGCATCCTATTGGGGTGAGGCGCGCGCACCCCTCCATCTCTCCTTGTGCGTTTTTCTTCAGTTTATAGGAGGTGCGCGCACCCTATGTGTGGGAGGCGCGCGCACCCTTTGTATCCCTGTTGATGCCTTTCTTTCTGATTAAGGGAGGCGCGCGCACCCTGTTGGTGGGAGGCGCACCCCCTTCCTTTCTGTGAAAATTATTCGCTTCTTGTCCAATCTTTCGAGGGCTATAATTTCTTCGTCCGGACTCCGTTTTAGTCAAGTAAGCTATCGTTTTAAAACTCTTTTAGCGTACTACGAGATGAGGTGGTTTATTCGGTTGGGATTCAGGTTTAGATTGTGTTGAGTTTTCAGTAGGTGTTCTATAACACAAAACGTTTATGATCGGTCCGTTGTGTCCAAGAACTCCCTTTTTGTTTGTTATGGACTAGGTTGTATCCTTAGTCTAGGTTTTGGGTATTACGCTGGTAGACTTAAATGGTCATTTTGGAATACTCTAGTGTTGAAAATGATTCCTTTGTGAACAAATGTGTTATGGAAGTTGGTTATTGATTATTTGGAAATGTTGGGACACTTTCGTAATGAGTAGACGTTTAGGGTCGTTGTGGTGATAAGCATTGTGCTATTTGTGAGCGACCGTTTTGGTAGTACTCTTTATGAGTAACTCGCGTGTATCATCTTTATGATGTGTTTGGTATGGGTCCTTGTTTTTAGTATCATCTTGTTTTAATGATCAATGTTGTTGGGCCCTTTATGAGCAATTCCGTTATTGTTGTTGAACTCTTTTATGATAAACTTCTTACTATCGTTGTTGTTAAAACTCTTCATTAGTAATCGTTGTATCATTATGGTGATTGTTTGTTAGGGTTCCCTACTTTGAAATCATTGAGTGTTTATTAAGCTTGTATTTATTATTGAGCGTTTATTGAAAGTCCAGCTGGTACTTTGTTAACATGATGTTTAGTGAGAGGATTATAATGGCTCCTGAACCAAGTCCTTTATAATGTTCTTCACTCGTTCCCGTTTCCCCTTCTACTGGCCATAGTTGGGATGATATTGAACTCCCTTTGGTGAGTATTATAGAGTTTGGGTAATGAATTCGTGTCATGTACCCCGTTCCCGTTATCGTTCATCGATTATTGGTTGTTTGGTTGGTTCTGACCAGGGTCCTCTTCAGTTGTCATGCTACCGAGGTTCTCTCCAGCTGTTTATGCTGCTATGGTTGATGGGTTATCGGTAATTGGTTATTGGATATTTGGTTTCTGAACCGGCTTCTTTAGCTCTTGATGCTGTTTATTGTAGCTGCTCTTCGATGCGGTTCTGTTAATATTGATCTGATCGATTCACCCCTTTGGGAAACCTTGGTTCAGTATCCTTTGTTACTTGTTTATTTCCGCTGCTATCTGTTAAGTGATATTTGCTATGTGCTACGTGAGATTATTATTATTGTTTATTGCATCATAGCATGTCATGTAGTTGCATTAGTAACTTACTGAGATTTATTCTCACCCCGTTTCTTGTTTCAAATTGTTTTCCTTAACCCCCCCAGGAGGAAAAGGATTAGGATTCGCGGATCGAGGAGGACGTCGAGAGGATTGAGATTTTGGGCAGGTTGTTTGATCGGTTTGCATTATTTAAATGTATAACCTTTTGGGGATAGTTTTACCAACAATGACGTCATTAAGATTTGTAATCTTTTGTATTTTTGGGGTGAGCTTGCGAAGCTTATACTAGTAGTTTGTTGTTGTTGTTAAACTGGGATTTCTAAAACTTTGTTTTAAACCTTTTGGGTATAAAAATGGAATTTTTATCTTCATTATTTTGGTGTATTGTTGTAAGTCGACGTCCAGCTCGCGAGTTCCGGGCCCGCGGGGTCGGGGTCGCGACAGTATTAGTTAATTATAATAGTTTAATATAATTGTTAACTACAATAGTTACTATATAAGTTAATTATTATTATTAATAGTATTAATTAATCATAATTGTTATAATATATATTAATTATTACAATTAATTCTATTATTTAATCATAATAGTTAATATATATGTTAATAATACTATTAATACCATTAAGTTTTTTAAATATTCATACAACAAACTTAAATATACTTCTAAATTAATTAAAAAACATATTTATTACAACTATGTACAACCAAAGCTATGAAAATGTTTTAATTAATTTAAAATATACATATATTTTCAAATAAAATTATTATGTTAATTTATCAATTAAAAACATAAAAAAATGAAAATACAAAAACATTAACGGAATAGATTCCCGTGCGGAGCACGGGTTACCTACTAGTTTTAAAAAATGTTTAGCGAGGCGCATAATTATTGATCACCCAAATTTCTAGAAGGATGTTTGGCTCATTACTTATGAATTTGGCGTAGAAAAGGATGAACAAAAAGAGAAATTTCATGTTTATTTTTTATGAAATAAACAATACTTGAATTCTATTCTTGATTAATAAAAACTGATTACAAGATTACTATTTATACTACCTGTAATACCTAAGAATTAAGAAACCTATTTTATGTAGGAAGCAATATAATTTAAACTAGGAATGAGATATAACTAATCAAAAGATTATCAACCGAATATCTTGGAGATATGAAGAGATATTATCAAATCCTCCATATCCTCCTATGAGATATCGTTGATCTCATTCTTGATTTCCTACAATTACTTATCGTGGGTTGCAGCGGAGAAAGAAATTGCTCGCTATAGTAGTTCTCAGTCCATCTTGAGTAGCACGTTACTGTAAACAACAAGTTATGAGCTGCAATGGTTTATCATTCATCCATTTTTTATTCTTTCTGAAATTGTTGTGCTATTCAATTATTCAAATGTTTAATGTTCCCACCTCCACCTCAATTAAAGGTAATATTCCCTCCGTCCCAGAATGATCTTTTCATTTGCCATTTCTCGTTGTCCCAAAAAGTTCTTCACATTTCTACAATTTAGGCTTAAAAACGCGTAAACAAAACATGGCTAGCAAAGGAAGTGTTCATATTCTTAAAAAGTTTGAATAGTCAAACGCAAAAATCATTTTGGGACGGAGGGAGTACTAAAGTTTAGATCGCACTATGTATTTAAATCTAGGAGCGTGGAACACACAAGGCATGAAGCTTGAAGAACTTTTGGGGTGCATGGTACGTAATTTCCATGTTGTTTACTTAAATTATGACCACCCCACTTTATATACTACTACTCCACTAACTAATTTTACACCAATTAAAAGTCTCAAGTCAAGTTACGACGTCGTACCTACGTGATTGAAATGTCCATTTACATTACCATACGTTTCTACCCACGAAAAGTAGTATATCAAGCTTCCTATTTTCACACTAAATTTTCATACTCCCTCCGTATCATAAAAATATTTATTTTCTTCCACAAATACCCTTTCAGTTGAATTCTACTCCTAATTAATTGAAAGAATATCTTCCGTGTCTTTCTTATTTACAAAACCTGGTATATATGCATACAATGAAAACATAACGTGAGCCATAATTCTAGGACTCCAACTCTATCTATGGTAACTAATCTCTACACAAATGCTAAGAGATATATACAAAACTATTTACAAATCTAACACTAATTAATGATAAAGATTAAAGACGTGCATATAAAAAAATATATGTTTTTAACGTGTGCCCTAAGCCCTTATTTAGAATCACTTCATTTAATAAACTTCTTTTTTGTTAGTTGTCTTCATAACTATACAATTTTTTTTTTAATATTTATGTAGACACACACACACACACACACATATATCTATATCTATATCTATATCTATCTATCTATCTATCTATCTATCTATCTATCTATCTATCTATCTATCTATCTATCTATCTATCTATCTATATATATATATATATATATATATATATATTGAAACATCTGATTTATAAATATGGAAATAAATAGTAAAAAGGAAGTTTATTAAATGAAGTACTCCCTCCGTTTCACCCGACTTAGGATTCTTGGTCAAACACTTTATACTTTGACCAAATATTTGAAGAAGACAAAAACTTGGGTGAGACCGTCTCACCTTGTGAGACGGATCCAGCCATGGATCATGCCCAGCGACCCGCCCCACTGTCCTTCTTGCACTCCCAGCTAGCGACACGTGTCCCCTTAAAAAAAAAAACTCACAACAACTTTAAAATGCTATAACTTGAGATTTTGAAGTAAAAATAAATAAATAAAGTGAGCTGCTCGTCGTAAAAAATGTAACACATTTTTATGAAGAAAGTAACAGTTTAGTCTTAAAAAGTAACACTTTATTGTAAGATGTAACAGCAGTTTTGCAAAAAAAAAAGTTTTTGTGGTTAGAAAAAATAATAATTGAAGTGTAACACAATGCATATATGATTGTAATTTGTTATATAGATGAATGTAACAGTTTTATAGAATAAATGTTACTTTTTTTCTTTAAAAAAGAGTAAAAAATCATGTATATAATCGGGATTTGCATTTCTATTGAATGTACAACCCTTGAAAAGTGTTACAATTGAGAAAAAAAAATGTTACATTCATTATTATACAATGTTACATTAGTTTAGTAGTCAATCTCATGTTATCTTTAATCTATTTCAGTAAATTTGTGCTACATTTTTGAAAAAAAAAAGGTGTTACATATGAAAAAAAAGTGTTACATTTCTTTATAAAAACTGTTATTTTTGCTGGCGAGCAAAAAATGGCATGGAAAAAAAGTTGGAGGCAAAAAAAAAAATCGGATCGGCTCCATGTGAGCCGTACGTCGCACGCTGTGCGGCGGTCGCACAGGAGACCGGCCCTTTGAAGAAATATAATTATGCTAATAAAAATTTAAAACTTGTTATTGTATCACGATTAATAATAAACTAAATAATTGTTTTTAGATTTTCATTAAGATAATTATTTTTGTTCAAATTGTTGGTTAAAGTATAAATTGCTTGACCAAGAATCCTAAGTCGGGCGGGACAGAGGGAGTATGTGTTTTAAATAAGGGCTTAGAACACACATTAGAAAAACCGATAAAAATAATCTAGTTCATGCACATAGCTTTCGGTTGATTTTCAAGATTAGTTTAAGCTGATGAAATCTAGACTAATATAATATAATGGAATCAAGATTAACATAAGAAGGTGGAATGACCATTAATTAGCTGCTAATATGAATAACATGGCGTAATTTTGGCTGCTAATTACGTTATTAACTACTCCCTCCGGTCCAAAATAACTGTCTTTTTTTGCATTTGCATAACTCTTAAGAAATGTAATAATTATCATGACTTAGTGACAAAAGTACCAACTTTACCCCTATTAAGTGTGCAACTTTCTTACATTAATGTCTCACACTAAGATAATTAATAAAAGAGAACAAGTTTCAATGCAAGGATAAAAGAGACATTTAGCTCAAAAGTGACAATTATTTTGGACCAAAATTTTGATCCAAAAGTGACAGTTATTTTGGACCGGAGGGAGTATATAAAACCTCATAGCATCGAATTTATACCTCGATTAGTCGGCCATAATTTAATTAAATAATGATGATCCATTAATCAGTCTAATTAAGTTGAATCTAATCAGGTAACTAAATTTAATATCATTTTATATTATGCTCTACTAGCTAATGGCATCGGATGAATTAATTAATGGCTACATATTGTTGAATTAATTAAACATTTCACACAAACACAAAAAGAGAAGTTCTTCACATCTTCCCCTAGTTTGTGTGTAGTAAAAGTTGTTTATCAATCAATATGAATAAACTCAACTACCCGGCGGCTAGTCAACTAGTGTGATATAACTACTTACGTTTCTACACATCACACACATACTAATTGGTTTATTTTAATTAATAATTCCATATATATATATATATATATATATATATATATTGCCTATCTATTCAATGCAATCTAAGAGTGGATGGTGATGATTGTTAATGGTGGTGGTTATTAGGGTTAGGGTGAAGGTTTTGAAGAGATAGCTGCTTTCATGTGAAAAAAATGATTGCGATTAATTAACTGAGTTAACTTTTTGAGACAAGATTACTTAAACTATTTTTGTGTATTACATTGTGTATATAAATGATTTAATAGTTATGAGTTATAAGGGCTGGCAACATAATGATGTTACCAATGATGTATAACCACTGAATCACTTATGATACACAATGTGGTACACAAAAATAGTACAAGTGATTTCAGGGTTAGGTGGAAGGTTTCTCGAAAGTATAGTATCTCTTGTTTGAAATTGAATATAATGATAAACTATAACGATTTGAGTCTTAAAATACGTTATGCTACGTAAGCACTGCCGAACAAAAGCATCTAGGGCAGTGGCGAATGCAGGATTTCATTTGAAGGAACGTAGTGCTTAATAAAAGCATCTTGGGTAGTGGCGAAGGCATGATATTATTTGAAGGGTCGAAATTGTAATGTAGACACATTTTATCTTGAATTTAAGGGGGGTAAAAGTTGTAAAATAATTTAATAACTATAAAAATACTATTTTAATGTTAAACATACTATTTCTCAAACTATTTTTTTTTTTGGGGGGGGGGGGATTGGAATGACATTATTCCAAATTAATAAGCCTCAAGTGGCTCCGCCACTGATTTTGGGTCAATTGAATTATCACAAACTCACCACAAAGTTTATGAAATGTTAATGTGAATGTCATTATTCCAAATTAAGGGGTTTGAATGACCCCGTAAGCCTCAACGGGCTTCGCCTTAATCTTGGGCTAATTAGATTATCACAGACTCACCCAAAAATTCATAAATGATTTGATATTTAACAATAGTGAGTATCCACTTATCTAAGGGAAAAATAAAGCGCAAAATCTTGGGAAAAACGCGTTTTTCAAACACTTTGGAAAAACGTGTTTTAAAAAAAACGTGGTGGCATTTTTGTAAATAATCAGAACTTCTCAACAGTTCTGGATATCAATATAAAGGCTTCTGGATATGAGATTGATAGCCAGAACCTTTGAAAGTGATAGCCATATGTGTCCTGGATATCAATATAAAACATTCTGGATATGAGATTGATAGCAGAACCTTTGAAATTGATAGCCAGAACCTTTGAAAGTGATAGCCATAACCTTTGAAAGTGATAGCCAGAAGGGTTCTCTGGTTCTGGATATCAATAGCCTTCTGGATATGAGATTAATAGCCAGAAGGGTCCTGGATATCAGTATAAAGCCTTCTGGATATCAATATAAAGCCTTCTGTATTTTTTGAAAAACACGTTTTTCCTAACCATTAGGAAAAACGCGTTTTACAGAAAACCAACTCAAAATAAAGTTTAAAAAAAAAAGGGGGTACAAAATGTGGCTTACAAAATGATGTGTCATAATTATATTGGTGTTTTTAATATGAGTGTGCCGGGTCTACTATTGATGTGACCAATAAAATATCGCCAGCACACCCTGTATCCTTTATTTTGTAAACTTCTTTGGTAAGCCTAGCATTACCCCTTATCTAAACAATTGAAGTTTTTTTTTTTTTTTTTTAATGTGAGATTCGGATTTCAAAGTACATGGATGTAAAAAGATTTCTTTTATGATTGATTCTACATATTATCAAAACATTAAGTTGATCATGACATAGCTCCAAAGTGTATTACAAAGTCAAAAAGAAAACGTGGATGGTGTTTATTTTGTTGAACAAGACAAGAAGCTACTAGGTTTAGAGCTAGAGTTATCCCTATCCTAAAACTATAGTAGTTTCAAACGTGTGACATGGGAGACCATTTATTTTTGACATTAACGTGAGACAAATGAACACTTTTTTGGGTAGTACATTTGAATCAAGCCAGCCACCTTAGTTTAGTTTCAACCATAATTTATCTATACTTGCGACTTTCTGTTTTTAATTTTCTTATGGGTTAATGACAATTTAGGGCCTGAACTCCAGGGGTGCGTCTAAAAGGGGCCTGGTTTTTTTCCCCCGCTAGATCAGGGCTCAATATCATAATTTTTCGGCAGTTAAGGGCTTTTTGACGGAAATCGTTAGAAAAGTCAGTTAAGTGCCATGTGCCGTGCACGTGATCAACATATCAGTTAATTCGAAGTTGACTTCATGTTTTAGGGGGTCAAATGTACAAGTGTAGAAATAAGGGGAGGAGAGAAGTAAACACTCTTTCTTCTTCAAATAAAAACCCTACCCTAATCCCCATTCCCAGATCGAACCCACGCCGACCACCGACCGCCGACCACCGATCAGATTCGACCTTCTCACCACTTTCCATTTCATAATTTCACCTTCTTCAATCTACTCCTTCATCCAATCACCATTATCACAATGAACGCCGGCACCGCCTTCATCCAATCACCATTATCAACAAATCAAACAAAACCCATTTTAATAACAAAACCACCCATTAATTATCACAATCTAAAATTTAAAGGACAAAACCAACCCAAAATTCAGAATTAAAGCCTTCTATCAAACTTAAATTTGAAAATTTTGAAAATGTTGAAACAGAGATATGAGAACAGATCTGGGTTTTGAGCGGAGGTGTGGGGGAATGACAGGGTGGGATCTAGAGTGGGAACGGACGCCGAGAGGAAGGAGTAGGAGGTTAGGGTGGCTGCTTTGATGAATACAAAGGGGCGGTGTGGAGAGGAGAGACGGCGGCGGTCATGTGAGTAGGAGATGATGTGGGTTTTGACGAGAGAGGGAGGGGGTGACATGGAAGGAAGAGGTGACGTGGGAGGTTGCAGCCGGCTGTAGGGTGGGATGTGGATGGGTGGTGGTGGATGGTTGAAGGCGGAAGGTGGTGTTTGGGGAGGTAAAGGGATGGCTGAGAAAGGGATGGCTGGGAAAGGGGAAGGGAAAGGGTGGGTAGGAATAGGACAGTAGCACTGTTCTTGCAGGGTTTCCTTTTTTTTTTTTTTTTTTTTTTTAATTTACTTTTGTAAAGTTTCTATTAAATTGTAATTAATCATTTTAAATAAGAATGTGGATTTTTTTTTATATTTTAATAAGTCTATTTTTTTTTAAATGTTGTATAATAATATTAAGTATCTATAATACTCCCTCCGTCCCATCTGAAATAGGATTTTTGGTCTGACACGGGGATTAAGGAATAATAATCTTTTATTATAAAAAGTTGTTCGAAAAGTAGGTGTTGTGAGTATGAAGGAGAGAGAAAGTGGGCGGGGAATAATAAATGAAAGAAGTTGTGAGTATGACAAGTGGGTCCTACTAATAAAAAATTAATAAAAGCTTTCCATTTTGGGATGTCCTATTTCAAGTGGGTCCTACTAATAAAAAAGTAATAAAAGCTTTCCATTGTAAATAGTGATAATTATTTTATGTTGTTTTAATTTGGTGAATGTAAAAAGTAATTTATTATGTTCATAGAATAAAATTTTAATTTATTTATAATTTTCTTTATTTTAAATTTATTATTTAGAAATAATCTAATCGTTTTATATTTAATATAGCTATTAGATTAATTTGTTTAATAATTTTGATTTTTTTAATAAATTTATTTTATATTGATAATTACTTATTTTATTATATACTTGATTATTTAGAAAAAATATTTATTTCATTTTGAAACCTTTTGAGTTTCAAAAATTTCACTAAAACCCTTACTAACTAATATCATTACAAACCCATCCATTTAGTCGATCACGTGCACGGCACATGACACTTAACTGACTTTTCTAACGATTTCCGTTAAAAAGTCCTTAACTGCCGAAAAATTATGATATTGAGCCCTGATCTAGCGGAAAAAAAAATCCAGGCCCCTTTTAGACGCACCCCCTGGAGTTCAGGCCCTAAATTGTCATTAACCCTTTTCTTATCTTGCTTACATATACTCCCTCCGTCCCAGCTCATTTGAGACTTATTTTTATTTTGCTCCGTCCCAACTCACTTGAGACCTCCCGAAAAATAGTCAACTTTTAATAATTTTATATTGAATCTATACACCACTCAATCTCTCTCTTCATTTTACACCACTCAATTTATTCAACCAACACTACTATTTACCCCACTCGTTCACTCTCTTCATTTTGAACTACACATTTTTCTTATTTTATTCTTTTTTCCTTAGTTATTGTTCCCACTTCTTAGGTCTCAAGTGAGGTGAGACGGAGGGAGTATACACCTTCCGTCCCATCTTAAACTTCAAAAAATTTCATTTTGATTGTCCCATTTTAAACTTCAAAACCTAAAAATGAAAGTGTTTCTTTATTTTTGGATCTAACATGTCATGCTCACAACAATTATCCACTGACTATTTCATACCTCACTTTTTCTCTCCTACCAAACCATCTACACTCACAACACGTATAAACTCAAGAGCACCGTCGAAAGAACACTACATCACATTTCCCCCCCCCCCCCCTTTTTTTCCTAATTTTTATATCCAACCATTTTTTGAAGTTTAAAATGGGACGAAAAGAGTATTTTTCGTACACTTTAGGGACTTCAACTGTACTTTATTTCCAAGAAATGAATTTCTAGAAGTGTATTTGACCAAAAATATATTAATGGTTTATCAAAATATCAAATCAGTGGCAAAGTCATAAACATTAACTATACTACGATATTTTTTGGTCGCATTTTCTTCCTTCTTCATAGTAATGACTTAAAAAACTTATTCATTAAAATTTTAAATCAAATGTTAAAAAGTTTGAAAGGCCCTGTTAAACTAATTGAACAGATTAATTAAAACTTAGACAGCTAACACTTTGGGTTAGCTGTTGAGAAATAATGAATAAAAAGAATTATGCAGCGGAATATAAAAAAGGTAAAGAATGAAAAGAACAATGTGCCGTGTGTGAGTAAGTGTATGGCCAAGAGTGTACACAGTATTTTCAAGTGGTTCAGAGGCAAAACCCTTCTCTTACATCCACCCACACTGTTGATAACAGTGAGATCAATTCACTATAATATTCTCTTCAATAAGAGTTACAAGAATTGATAAGTCAAGTTCCTTGAACTCCCTCTACTTAATTGACACTTCAATTAAGGTTGCTTCTTCCAAAGCAGAGAAAAATAAAAAAGAAAATACACAAGAGTGTTTACAAACAAAAATAGCTTGGCTGAAAGCTGGCTTGGTGAGGGTTGTAACTGGGTGCTAGATGACACAATATTTGCAGGAGTTTTATGCAAATGGTCAAGACTGCAGAGGTTGGCAGAAAATGTGTGTAATGGGGATGCTAAAAGGGTTACTTGACAATATGCCAGTATGCTCCTTTATATAGGGGTTGACATATAGCCGTTGGGGGACAAAGGTGCAGAGGAGTAATAGTTCTTCTTGACTGGAGTTAGTCAAGGTTTGACTGACACACTTGTCAGTTTCCATTGGATGCTAGTTGTCAGTTGAGGTGAAGACTATGCAGGTTTGATCAAGCTTCAATATGAGTTATTTCAATGATTGGGAGAATGGCCTATCATTGGAATAATCATTCTTCAAAGATCTGATGTGGCTGAGAAAGCTGTTGGTTAAAGACAGTCTTAGCTGTTGAAGCATAGTGTCTTAGCTGTTGGATCTTTAAGGCATTTTTGTTGAAACTTGTTTGTAATTTGCATCTTGATAATTAATTTGAATGTAAAAGGGTCTGTAAATAATGGTTCTTCAGTTTGTTTGATGTATAGATGATATGTAGATCATGAAATGGTTTGATTATTGAGTTGTGTAGGTGCAGGACAGCTTAGTTGTTGGACTTGAACTGAGTTGCCTGTGCTCAGGTGTTTGTATACATCATGTAATCAACAGAGTTTGATTATTTATTTATCAAAACATCATTACTATGATTAATTTGTGGATTAAGCATAGTGAGGTACTAACAAAGTTAACCGAAACCCTTCACTTTTTTTTTATTTTTTCATTTTTTTTAAGCATAGAGCGAACATGTTTTAACTTTCATCAATTGTGCTTGCTGTTAGGATGTGTGCGTGTCGCTATAGTAGTAGGACAAGTTTTAATTTTTGAGTAGTAGGAAAAGGCCATTGTGCTTCATCAAGGGATCTTAGTTAGAAATAGGGATGGATGACGAAGTCTTCTATACAACAAATAGAATAATAGTATGTGTTAGTGCAGAAATGTGGTGCTATCACAAGTGCTGCCAACAGTGTTACCCCAGACGGGATTTGTAATAGTTTCATCATTTATTCACAAAATTATTGGATATTAATGTTTAATATTTTCTGCAAGTTTAATGTTATTTGTAGGTCAAAATGTGCATTCAATGTTGATCAAAATGATAGAGCTACAAATAAGGAGTTAGTTGAAGGAAGAATTATGCATAAGTGTAGAGTTATGCGTAACTCATGGAAGAAGAGAAGAAAAACGTGGGAGAAGACTTGGTCAGCCATACTTGCTCAACAAAAATGTGGGTACAAGTATGAGAATCAAGGAGAGTACAAAGAGTCCATGCGTGGGATAGTAGTGGTTCCTACAAACAAGGGATCACTATCTACTTGGAGCTAAAGAATAAGAACATGATCTCCAACAACTCCAAAGAAGATCTCAGCCATTTTGGAGTGCCCTCCACGTTTTTGGAGGCCTTTATAAGGGCAAGGGATGATCAAGATTAGATTACAACACTACAACACACATCCTTGCACAAGAAAGTCTATACACTTCTTGGTTCCGATAAACCCCGTCTTCCCAAACCTATTCCATAATTGTAATCCTTGATTATAAGTTTGTCTTGGCTAGGATAGGGTCTCGTGTATAGTCTTAGTCGTTCTATAGAGCTCAAATTGTAATAGCGATAGGGAACTCTCGGCCTTTGTACTTACAATTCATATTATTAGTGAAGGTCTCGCCTTTTGAGGCACCTCTCGAGATATATACTTTATATATCTTGAGAAAAATAATTATTGTGTTTTTATTCCGCTGCAAACTCTTTTCAGAAACTGTTTTCTGCTCGTGTGTGTAAGTGTTGTCTGAAGTGTTGGACTGCCAACAACTTTGATAACACTTTATAAAACCAAGGCCATTGACATTTTCAGTATGAAAGACTCAAATATAAAGTGCTTCTCAAGCTAATTTAGATAAATCAAGCAAGAAAACAACACAACAATAATTTTATTAAGAAAATAAATAATACAAAAAAAATGAGATACTGTATAGAATTATATGTAAAAAAAATAATAATCTTAATATCCGTAATACTTATAACATGTTTATTTATAAGCCAAGTCTTCTATATATAAAGATCCAGAGCTACTCTTTGTTGGGAAAACTGCAAAACACGAGCAACCATGTCCCATACCATGTCATGGGAAGAAATAATATGCACGCAACAATCACAAATGAAATCTATATATATTAAAAGTTGAAGCGGAGGGATGTGGATTCGCCACGTGGACATTTTTTTGCTAAAGGTTGCTTTTGATGAAGCCATGTCATCACCACCTTAAACTTTAAGTGACTTTTGATATTCTTCTTATTAGCTAATAATATTAGTTATTTTATAGGTTAACTATTACTATTAATAGTATTAGTTAACCATAATAGTTACTATATAAATTAACTATTACTATTAATAGTATTAGTTAACCATAATAGTTACTATTTAAGTTAACAATTACTATTAATAGTATTAGTTAACCATAATAGTTACTATTTAAGTTAACTATTACTATTAATAGTATTAGTAAACATAATAGTTACTATATAAGTTAACTATTACTATTAGTAGTATTAGTTAACCATGATAGTTACTTTATAAGTTAACTATTACTATTAGTAGTATTAGTTAACCATGATAGTTACTTTATAAGTTAACTATTACTATTAGTAGTATTAGTTAACAATGATAGTTACTATAAAAGTTAACTATTACCATTAATAGTATTAGTTAACTATTATAGTTACTATATATATAAGTTAACTAATACTATGAATAACATTAGTTAACCATAATAGTTACTATATAAGTTAACTTTTATTATTAATATTATTAGTTAATTATAATAGTTATGTCAGCATTGCCCCTACAACTAAGAGGCTATTTGTTTTTCTCATTCTTAGCTAATAGTATTAGCTAATTTTATTAGTAACTATATATGATACTACGTGACGCAGAATGGAAACAATATTCGTGAATAGCAAGCGCTAAACACAAGAGTTTACCAGCAATAAACCCTAGAAAAGATAAAACCTGGAATCCACCAGAGAATAAGAGAAAACTCTCAAATTTTATTGAATAAAAAGTCTAATTTTCGGAATACAACTTTAGACCTATTTTATAGTGCCCATAAAACTTGAAAAACAATCTAAAACCTTCTAGAATTACTCCTAAACTTTATATAGTACCCTAATAGGACTTAAAAACTAGTAAATTGACTCAAAGTCTATCATAGAATCCTCTAAAATTAACCTACTAAAATTAACGACGAAAATAATAATAACAATACTAATTAAACCCTAACTAATAATAAAATACCAATATAATTATAATATTTGATATAATCATATTGTCGTCCTGCATCATTCACCACCACTTCAAAAGAACTCGTACTCGAGTTCGTTCTTGAAAATTGTAATCTTCCACTCCACTTGAAGAGATATTTGGAATAAACACGTTCTTTCCCGAGCCGCAATAAATCTGGCACTGCTACACAAGGTAGAAAATATGATACTCGTTCATTAACGGCTGTAAAAATTTCAGGCAAGACATCAGTATGTTCGGCCGAGTGTTTAACTTGATTCGACCGAAGCCTTCCATGTCCGGGTGGGTCTTTGTTTATGTGCGGTCGGACCTCACCATCTGGTCCGGGCGGGTGTTGCCTTTGGTGCGGTCGAATCTGAGCTGGCCCGGGCGAGTCCTGGGTTGGGTTCTGGTGAAATTGTGTTGGACTTTGAGGACGCGAATCCCGTGCTTCCTCTGACCTCGCGTCTAAGGACTCGTTCACACATTCTTTTTCCACCACTACTTAAAAAAGTGGCTCATCTGATTTCGGTTCTGGAGCAATCTCTCCAACCCACGGAAAAAAAAAATTATTATTAACCTTTTCTCCTTTGAAACCTTCAATCATTACTAGTAGATCCCGATTCGCGGATTTGACTGCAACTAAATCTTCTCCGTTTGAATCTGAATCTTTCCCTTTAATCGGCTCGACGCGGTGGAGACTTTCCCCGTGAGGACCTGCTCAATTTTCTGTCCTTCGATGGCGTCGAACCGGTTCAATCATCCTGTCTCTCTTACCACCACGGTTCTGATTAGCATTAGTGTTTTGACCTTGTTGAGCAGCCACCAACGCTATAATCTGCGTTGTCAAGGCAGCAATAGCAGTGGTTATGCTATCGATATCTGCTTTTGTCGCTCTTTGATCCCCCATAATGACTCAGGGATGAAAAGACATGATAAGGCCTGCTCTGATGCCAACTGACGCAGAACGGAAGTAATATTCATGAATAGCAAGCGCTAAACACAAGAGTTTACCAGCAATAAACCTTAGAAAAGATAAAACCTGGAATCTACCAGAGAATAAAAGAAAACTCTCAAATTTTATTGAATAAAAAGTCTAATTTTCGGAATACAACTTTAGGCCTATTTTATAGTGCCTATAAAACTTGAAAAACAATCTAAAACCTTCTAGAATTACTCCTAACCTACTAAAATTAATGACGAAAATAATAATAAAAATACTAATTAAACTCTAACTAATAATAAAATACAAATATAATTATAATATTTGATATAATCATATTGTCGTTCTGCATCACTATTACCTTTAATTTATTATTTTAAAATACTATAAAAGACTAATTCTACTTATAATCATCTTCTATAGATGCATTACACATATATATAATCTAGAATAGAAAATTGAAAGGTCAAAAGTTAATACTAAATTTATTGTGAGTAATCATTTATTCATTAATAATTAATTTTATTATTAAATTTTGAAGGTTTCCAAATAGTCATACTGATAAACCGTTACACTAAATTAACAAAATCAAACTATTATGACTTAAGCAATTACCACTTCAGTTACAATTATAGGTCATAAAATTTCAAAGGTTGAGAACATGTTAAAGATCATGAAATTTACATTGAATGTATAACAATATCTTCAACGAATGAACCACTAAAGTTTACGTTCATCTAAAAATAAACCAATTATGGTATACTCCCTCCATCCCACCCGAATTAGGATTTTTGGGTTGGGCACGGGGGTTAAGAAAAAAATGTTAGTGGAGTAGATGTTGTGAGTCTGAAAAGTGAAGTAGGAGAGTGAAAGTGGGGTAGAGAATAATGAGTCGAAAGTTGTTGTGAGTGTGAATGTGGGTCCCATTAAATAAAACACTTCCATTTTTGGATTGTCCTAATTCGAATGGGACACCCAAAATGGAAATTTGTCCTAATTCGAGTGGGACGGAGGGAGTATTAACTAATCTATACACATAAATGAATTGTTTCATTAATTTTTGATAAACGGCTTAAACTTTATCGAAAAGATTTTTGATTGTTCACTCTCCTCATACTTCAACGTTATTGGCTTGCAAGTCAACCCCAATTTTTTATACTGAAATTCAAATAGATAACTTCTCAAAGACATGGGTAAAATTATCATTTGTTAGGTGTATCTCATTTTCTTTTTGAACTTAATATCTAAGAAAAGTAGTTTACTAATCTTTGTCATCCCATTCTTTTATGTACTCTCAATCCATTACCGTGCGGAGCACGAGCTAAATTGCTAGTAATAAACAAGAATAGAACACAATATTTGTTAACCCAGTTCGTCACAACCATGACCACCTCTAAGGGCACTGCCAAGCCAGGATTTTCACAAATATCACATTATGTGGTGTTATAATATTCGCTCATGTTTACAACAATAAACATAGCATCTGAATCATGAACACACCCTAACACAAATAAACCCTAGACATGCTTCTACCCATCCGTGGAATCTCCCTAAGGGCACCCTCAAAGGGCCAGCACTCCCTCGACTCTCTTTGTGACTCATATATTCTATCTGGCTATTTTTCTTGGCATCACGTATGTACAATGTTTATGACCATCACTTGGTAACCTAAACTAAGTAGGAAACCTGAAACAATTAAATTCCTAAATCCACTTAAACAAGGAATCCCCAAAAAAAACTAAATTTTAACTTAGTTAAACAAGGAACTCCATGAATTCTTATATGGCTCAAATTTTATTTCTTTGTCCTTCTAGGTTTTGTCTCCAAAACCCAACAATCTCTCACTTGGAGACCAAACCAAATCACGTGACTACCATCTCCGTTAAAACTCTCACCTGAGAATGACTCTTCACACATTGTCACTACTACATTCGACTTTTGCCAATAGTCTAATCACTAGGCTCAACAAAGGCCACACAAACGAGTTGAAGCGAAGCGTAGGTCTTCAACATGAATGCCGAAAACTTCTCTTGCCCTGATTCTTCACTTCTCCAAGTGATCCTCCCTGCAATCATCTTCACTCGTCTATCCTTTGTTTCTATCTAGAAACCCCTATGCGACCACGTGCCTTTATAGTCTTGGTCTTTAAGTGTACCACAGCAACCCATCTGCATCTTAGTTCTTGATAACGCCCTTGTTGGCCAAGTTGTCTCCGCTAGCGCTAGTCTTCATAACCAACTTTCTACCAACATACCGTTCATGGTGATCTCAGTCCCCGCCATCCTCGTATTCTAGGCAACAACCATGCGAAACATGTTGTATGTGGTGTAGAATATCATCTGCCCCACGAGCTACCAAGTTAGCTACCACGGCAATCCTCCACATCTCACAGCGGAAGGCGACCAAACAACCTTCCGCATACCCCATACGTCTGCTGCACATACTTTGTACCCTTGTTGCACGTCCTCTATACGTCTTCCACACAAAATCTGCACGTACACTGTATGGATTCTGCACGTGCATTGCACGGATGCTTAACGTATTATGCACATCTGCTGCACATACCCCATAAACTTATTGCACGTGCATGCATGTAACGCCCATCCTTATTCTTGTTAAATATTTGACTTACTTGTTAAATTCTTGAACTTACATATTATGTGCTCATTTTACTTGGGTTAATTTCTTAACTGCTTTTGAATATTAAGGTGGTTAAATGTCTAGTTTTGACTTTTGGGTCATTTGTGAAAATATGACTTTAGGGGCCTTTTTGTTAAAAGTGAAACTTGAGGGGCCTAAGTGTCATTTCTTGAAAGCTGAATGTATATCTTCTTGGTTTGTTTGCCTGAGAAAGCATTTACCCAAAATTAGTACGCTCTCTCTGTGTTCTTGAAAGTTAGGGTTAGAGTTTTACCCTATTCTCGACTCCTCGAGTTTAATTATCCCTCTGTTCTTGATTCCGATCCCGAATAAATATTCGTGGCGTTGAATAGAGCGTTTCCTGCCGAATAGAAATTTATTTGGGTAATTTTGATTTCGGACTAGGTAAGTTATTAGCTCCCCCTTACTTGTAATAACATGCATATATGTTATTCCCGATACTTGTGCTTGTCAATTTCGTGTTTAGGGTGATTTTTGTGATACTTGTAATTTTGGGACAAAGGGAGTATTAACCCTCTATGTAAAATGATGAAAGAAACTTGAAAGTGGTTTTGAACTTGTTAGTGTACTCCTGAGATTGTTAAAATGTTAGTAAAAAGTTACTCCTACGCTTGGGACGGAGAATTCTAAGCCTGGAAAGAAATTGGATTTGCTGAAATTGGTAGCAAGCGCCCGCCCCGTATGCACCGAGCGCCCGCCTGATTGCCTTTGGAGCACCCGCTTGACCTCATAACCCGCGCCCGCTTACCTTTTGTTTCATGACCAAAATCCCTGATTGACTGGAGCGCCCGCTTGGTCCTTGTCGAGCGCCCGCCTGGTTGGCCATCAAGCGCCCGCCTGGTCCGTTTTGAGCGCCCGCTTACCTCGTGTTTCATGAACAAAATCCCCGTTGAACTTGTGAGCGCGCGCCTGGTAGCCACCGAGCGCCCGCCTGCCCTGCAACTCTAGACCGAGCGCCCGCCCGGGTTGATGTGAGCGCCCGCTCGCTCCCCTGTTTTAACAAAAGTGTTTTAAACCCAAAGTGAAATGAAACCTTACCCCTCCTAAGGCATAAATCCTTAGTATAAGATGTCCTAGCAAGTGTATATGTACCTTAGGGGCATTAGATCAAAGTCTTGGACTTGAACATCCTAAGAATAGGATCAAGAACTTGTAAGAGTAAAATGTATAACTCTTATACATGCTTGAATGTCCAAAGATTAGAATTATAACTTGAAGTATAAGACAATAAAATCTTGTACATGACTTGAACATCCAAAGAATTGGATTAAGACTTGAATATAAGATAATAAAATCTTGTACATGACTTGAAACCAATACATGTGTATGGTAATGAACTAGAAAGTGCTATGAACAAGCACTAATGTGTATGAGACATGTTCTTGATGTGTATGTGCAAACATTGCATATAGCTACTTGATAATAATGTGACTTCTTGATTACTTGAAGCATGTTCCGTGTTGTGAGCTAGTCCACTACTTTTGGATTAGTTCTACTCTCGTAGTTCAAGTAAATACCTACTTGTGCATCCTTGTGTGAGTCCAGCTGGTCCTTGCTTGTTCGGAGGTATATAGGTTCACGCTTATCATGAGGCTGGGGCCAAAGTGATAATCAGGGATCTATGTATCTGCGCTTGACCCCTTACTACAGGCCATAGTAAGGGCATACCTTCCTTTGTTAGAGCAATAAGCCTGATAAAAGTGAATGCTAAACTCGTGAACACCTCGTGAATCTTGATCTTGGGAATGACACTGGTTACCGGGTGTTCTTATATATACTGCATAAGCAGTTTCTTGATATTGATCTTGATTGTCAAAAGTAATACAAGCTATGACAACAATGGTATTCTTGGGAGGGATAATGAAGGAAGCAATATCCTTTGTAACGTGATAGCTTAGCCTTATGTGCTACTTGATGAGTGGCTTAGCCTCTCATATACTTGTTACTTGATGATACTTGATGCATGATTACTTGAGTATCTACTTGAATTGCATGATAACATGTCATGTAGTTGCATCTAATAGCTCACTGAGATTTATCTCACCCCGTTCCTTGTTTAATTGTTTTCCTTAGATCAAAGGAAGGCTAGTGATAGTGCGCAGTGAGGCTCGACATAGCTGGGAGCTTACTACGCAGGTGGTTATTCTTTTGGGGCTTATGTCCTTTTACACTTTGGTGAGGACGATTTTGTATGGGTTGTATAACTCCTTATTTTGGAGTAGACAGTCTTGTATAGTACTTGTTGTCTCTAGACATCTTGTAATGCCAGCTTATGTTCTAGGCATGCTTCCGCTGTGTATAATCATGTTTGATTTTAATTTTCTTGTCTAGAACTCGTGTTGTGAGCTATCTTAGCTCCTTACTCTTGAGTATATATATATATATATATATCATGTCAGTTTGTGATAAGCAGATGTCATCCCGTTTCTTGTTTGTTCTTGATTCTTATTAGTCATGCGCACCAGGTTCGAGGTTCTATTAGGGAATCCCGGGACCTGGGGGCGTGTCAGTTGGTATCAGAGCTACCCTGGTTTAGCTACCCTGTTTAGCTACCTTGGTTTGCTCTAAGTCTAGATAGGGTCTATGGCCTAGGTATGGGTTAGTCTTGGGTGTGTGATTAACGCCGAGTGTTTACCTACAGGTACAATAAGTTCTGAAGGTACTAGTGGCAGTAATCAGGTGAGATCAGCAACTCCTCAAGAAGAACTGGCTGATAATATGGACTGGGAGTATCCTAATCGACTTAAAAAGTTCTTGAAGTTGAAACCTCGTAGCTTTGATGGGGAACCTGATGCAAAGAAGGCAGAAGAGTGGATTGAAAGTATTGAAAAGATCTTTACAGCCTTGAGATGTGCATGAGGTGATAAGGTAACATTTGTAACCTTTAAACTTGAGAAAGCTACTAAACATTGGTGGCAAGTTCTGAATAAAAGCTGGGAACTGGAAGGGGTACCACAGACTTGGGAGAATTTTCTCAAAGCATTCAAGTCACAGTTCATTCCAGCAGTGGTTCAAGATAGAAAAGAGATGGAATTTCTTAATCTGGAGCAGGGAAGCTTGATAGTGGGGCAATACTCAACCAATTTCACAGAATTGGCTAGGTATTGTGATCACTTAGTTCCAAATGAAACAAAGAAGGCACAGAGGTTTGTGAAGAGGTTGAAGACCGAGTACATGAAGCAACTTCTTTCTCTACAGCTTACTAGTTATCAACAAGCAGTGGAGAGGTCTTATGGGATTGAGAATGACATTAAAGAACATAAAGTGAAGTTGGGAACAATCATGACAGGTCGTGTTTCAGAGAAAGTACAGGGATCTGGTTCTAAGGGTGGTAAATCTAGCTGCCAGGATCGTCGATTTCGATAACCATTTGAAAGCAAAGGTAGTGTATCAACTGGTTCTAAGACAACAGTCCAAGGTCCTAGGAAAGTGTGTGGTTATTGCTTGAAAGAAGGCCATTATAAAGACAAGTTTTGGCTAAAGCAAGGAAAATGTTTATCTTGTGGCGAAACAGAGCACTTTATCAAGAATTGTCCTAAAGGAAAAGAAAGTCAAGTTGGGGGTATGAGTCAACAGGCCTCAGGTACTAAGAGAGATAGTGGGGGTCGACCTGAAGTTCAGGGTCGAGTGTTTGCTCTAGATCAGCAGGGTGTAGCTGAGTCTTCCGCGGTCATAGGAGGTACTATATTACTTTCTAGTACGAGAGCGCGAGTCCTGATAGATCCGGGCTCATCTCATTCTTATGTGGCATCTCATTTTGTGTCGCACTTGCATGTTCTTCCTGATTCTATGCCTTATGTGCTAGAAGTATCTTCCCCTATGGGAGATTACATGTTTGCTTCTGAGGTCTATAAGAAATGTGAAGTTCTTGTGGGTGATCATGCGCTTCTTGCTGACCTAGTCGTGTTACCTATAAGGGACTTCGACGTGATTCTTGGCATGGATTGGCTTTATGTGCATCATGCATCTGTTGATTGTCATAGAAAAGTAGTAACTTTTTCTATACCTAGTTTGCCTTATTTTACCTTTGAAGGCGATAGGCCTATATGTGCTATACGTGTTATTTCTACTTTAAAAGCTAGAAAACTTTTATCTCGTGGTTGTACCGGGTATCTCGCATGTGTTCTTGACAAGAGTTTATCTGTTCCCAAGATGGAAGATATTCATGTTGTGTCTGAATTTTTAGATGTGTTCTCTTCTGAGTATAGCATGCCACCTGATCGAGAGCTTGAGTTCTGTATTGAGTTATTACCAGGTACAGGACCAATCTCTAAAGCACCTTATAGAATGGCTCCAGCTGAGTTGAGAGAGTTAAAAACACAGCTTGAGAAATTACTTGAAAGGGGCTTCATCAGGCCTAGTGTATCTCCGTGGGGTGCACCAGTGTTATTTGTCAGAAAGAAAGATGGGACTCTGCGGTTGTGTATTGATTACAGAGATCTTAATCAGGTAACCATAAAGAACAAATATCCGTTACCTCATATTTATGACTTGTTTGATCAACTTTTGGGTTCAGTAGTGTACTCGAAGCTTGACTTGAGAAGTGGTTATCATTAGTTGAAAATCAGATCTGAGGATATACCAAAGACAACTTTCCGTACCAGGTATGGGCATTATGAGTTTATTGTTATGCCATTCGGTTTGACAAATGCTCCAGCTGTATTTATGGATTTGATGAACCGTATCTTCAAACCATATCTTGATTGTTTCGTGGTGGTATTCATTGATGATATTCTTGTGTATTCTAAATCACGGGCTGAGCATGAACAACATCTCAGAGTGGTATTGCAAGTTCTTCGTGAGAAACAATTATTTGCAAAATTCAGTAATGTGCTTTCTGGTTAGAAGAGGTTTCATTCTTGGGACATGTTGTGTCTGCTACTGGTATTGCAGTAGATCATTCTAAAGTTGAAGCAGTTGTAAACTGGAAGAGCCCAACTACAGTGACAGAGATCCGTAGTTTTTTGGGCTTGGCTAGTTATTATCGGAGATTCATTGAGGGATTCTCCAAGATTGCTACTCCATTGACTAATCTAACTCAGAAAGCTATTTCTTTTGAGTGGAATGACAAGTGTGAAGCAAGTTTTCAAGAGTTGAAAAGGCGCTTGACTACAGCTCCAGTCTTGGCTTTACCTAGTGGTTCTGAGAATTTCATGGTTTATACTGATGCTTCTAAAGAAGGATTGGGTTGTGTTCTAATGCAAGATGGCAAGGTAATATCTTATGCTTCGAGGAAATTATCTCCTTATGAAAAGAACTATCCTACTCATGATTTAGAGTTGGCTGCGATTATTTTTGCTTTACATAAATGAAGGCATTACTTGTATGAAACTAAATTTGAAGTCTTCATAGATCAAAAAAGCTTGAAGTACTTGTTTTCTCAGAAAGAGCTTAACACGAGGCAATGTAGATGGGTGGAGAAATTGAAGGATCATGATTGTACTAGAAATTGAAGGATCATGATTGTACTATCCTTTATCATCCAGGGAAGGCAAATGTTGTGGCAGATGCTTTGAGCAGAAAAACTTATGTTTCTCGCTTGATGATTCGTGAATGGAAAATGTTAGAAGACTTGTGTGATTGGAGTCCTTGTGAATCGAGACATGGAGTTATCCTTGCAAATATAAAGGCTACTTCAGATTTACTCCAACAGATCAAAGAAGCTCAGGTAACTGACTCTGAATTGCAGAAAATTATTAGTGGAATGAATAAAGGAAAGCAACCAGATTTTTCTTTCAACAGTGATGGAATTCTTACCTTTCGAGGCAGAGTTTGTATTCCAGTTGATCTTGATATCAAGAAGAGAATTCTTGAAGAGGCTCACAAAGCCAAGTATACTATTCATCCTGGAAGCACAAAAATGTACCAAGACTTGAAGAAACATTTCTGGTGGAACAACACGAATAGAGAAATTGCTGAGTACATTTCCAAAGGTTTGACTTGTCAACATGTAAAAGTGGAACATCAACGTCCAGCAGGTTTGTTGTAACCATTAGAAATTCCAGAGTGGAAATGGGAGCATATCACGATGGATTTTGTGACTGGTTTTCCATGTACTAGACGAGGCCACGATGCTGTTTGGGTTATAGTGGATAGACTGACCAAGTCAGCTCACTTCTTATCTGTTTCCATGGGATATTCATTGTCTTAGTTAGCTTCATTGTATGTTCAGGAGATAGTCCGACTGCATGGGGTTCCTGTGAGTATTGTATCTGACAGAGATCCTCGTTTTACTTCTCGATTCTGGCAAGCTCTTCAGGGTGCCATGGGTACTAAATTGAATTTCAATACAGCTTTTCATCCTCAATCTGATGGGCAATCTGAGAGACTTATACAGATTCTCGAGGATATGTTATGTGCTTGTGTTGTTGATTTTAAAGGCAGTTGGGATACTCATCTTCCTTTGGCTGAGTTTGCTTATAACAATAGTTATCAGTCTAGCATTGAAATGGCTCCATATGAAGCTCTTTATGGCAGAAAGTGTCGATCTCTTATATTCTAGGATGAAGTGGGAGAAGCTAGACTCTTGGGACCTGAAATGGTTCAATAGTCACTTGAGAGTGTGAAATTAATCAGAGATAGATTGCGCACAGCTCAAAGTAGACAAAAGTGTTATGCTGATCATCGCAGAAGGGATCTTAAATTCCAGGTAGGTGACTTTGTATTCTTGAAAGTCTCTCCTCGTAGAGGTATAAAGAGATTTTGGAAGAAAGGAAAATTGACTCCTCGTTATATCGGTCCATTCGAGATTCTTGAAAGAGTTGGAAAGTTGGCTTATAGAGTGGCTTTACCACCATCTTTATCTGTTATTCATGATGTATTCCATGTATCAATGCTTCGCAAGTATATGGAGGATGAGTCACATGTTCTTGAGTATGAGGCTATTCCATTTCAGCCTAATTTGTCCTATGAGGAACAACCTGTTAAAATTCTTGACTGGAAAGAGCAAGTCTTGCACACCAAAAGGATTCCTATTGTGAAGGTCCTTTGGAGAAATCATGAAATAAAAGAGGCTACTTGGGAAACCGAAAAAGAGATGCGAGATAAATACCCGAGCCTATTTGAAAATCTTGGTAAGTAAAATTCGTAGGCAAATTTTCTTTAAGGTGGGGAGGATGTAACGCCCATCCCTATTCTTGTTAAATATTTGACTTACTTGTTAAATTCTTGAACTTGCATATTATGTGCTAGTTTTACTTGGGTTAATTTCTTAACTACTTTAGAATATTAAGGTGGTTAAATGTCTATTTTTGACTATTGGGTCATTTGTGAAAATATGACTTTAGGGGCCTTTTTGTTAAAAGTGAAACTTAAGGGGCCTAAGTGTCATTTCTTGAAAGCTGAATGTATATCTTCTTGGTTTGTTTGCCTGAGAAAGAATTTACCCAAAATTAGTATGCTCTCTCTGTGTTCTTGAAAGTTAGGGTTAGAGTTTTACCCTATTCTCGACTCCTCGAGTTTAATTATCCCTCTATTCTTGATTCCGATCCCGGATAAATATTCGTGGCGTTGAATAGAGCGTTTCCTGCCGAACAGAAATTTGTTTGGGTAATTTTGATTTCGGACTAGGTAAGTTATTAGCTCCCCATTGCTTGTAATAACATGAATATATGTTATTCCCGATACTTGTGCTTGTCAATTTCGTGTTTAGGGTGATTTTTGTGATATTTGTAATTTTGGGACAAAGGGAGTATTAACCCTCTATGTAAAATGATGAAAGAAACTTGAAAGTGGTTTTGAATTTGTTAGAGTACTCCTGAGATTGTTAAAATGTTAGTAAAAAGTTACTCCTACGCTTGGGACGGAGAATTCTAAGCCTGGAAAGAAATTGGATTTACTGAAATTGGTAGCGAGCGCCCGCCTGATTGTCTTTGGAGCACCTGCTTGACCTCATAACCCGCGCCCGCTTACCTTTTGTTTCATGACCAAAATCCCTGATTGACTGGAGCGCCCACTTGGTCCTTGTCGAGCGCCCGCCTGGTCCGTTTTGAGCACCCGCTTACCTCGTGTTTCATGAACAAAATCCCCGTTGAACTTGTGAGCGCGTGCCTGGTAGGAGCCGAGCGCCCACCCGGGTTAATGTGAGCGCCCGCTCGCTCCCCTGTTTTAACAAAAATGATTTAAACCCAAAGTGAAATGAAACCTTACCCCTCATAAGGCATAGAGCCTTAGTATAAGATGTCCTAGCAAGTGTATATGTACCTTAGGGGCATTAGATCAAAGTCTTGGACTTGAACATCCTAAGAATAGGATCAAGAACTTGTAAGAGTAAAATATATAACTCTTATACATGCTTGAATGTCCAAAGATTGGAATTATAACTTGAAGTATAAGACAATAAAATCTTGTACATGACTTGAACATCCAAAGAATTGGATTAAGACTTGAATATAAGATAATAAAATCTTGTACATGACTTGAAACCAATACATGTGTATGGTAATGAACTAGAAAGTGCTATGAACAAGCACTAACATGTATGAGACATGTTCTTGATGTGTATGTGCAAACATTTCATATAGCTACTTGATAATAATGTGACTTCTTGATTACTTGAAGCATGTTCCGTGTTTTGAGCTAGTCCACTACTTTTGGATTAGTTCTACTCTCGTAGTTCAAGTAAATACCTACTTGTGCATCCTTGTGTGAGTCCAGCTGGTCCTTGCTTGTTCGGAGGTATATAGGTTCACGCTTATCATGAGGCTGGGGCCAAAGTGGTAATCGGGGATCTATGTATCTGCGCTTGACCCCTTACTACAGGCCATAGTAAGGGCATAGCTTCCTTTGTTAGAGCAATACGCCTGATAAAAGTGAATTCTAAACTTGTGAACACCTCGTGAATCTTGATCTTGGGAATGACACTGGTTACCGGGTCTTCTTATATATACTGCATAAGCAGTTTCTTGATATTGATCGTGATTGTCAAAAGTAATACAAGCTACGACAACAATGGTATTCTTGGGAGGGATAATGAAGGAAGCAATATCCTTTGAACGTGATAGCTTAGGCTTATGTGCTACTTGATGAGTGGCTTAGCCTCTCATATACTTGTTACTTGATGATACTTGATGCATGATTACTTGAGTATCTACTTGAATTTCATGATCACATGTCATGTAGTTGCATCTAATAGCTTAGTGAGATTTATCTCTCCCCGTTCCTTGTTTAATTGTTTTCCTTAGATCAAAGGAAGGCTAGTGATAGTGCGCAGTGAGGCTCGACATAGCTGGGAGCTTACTACGCAGGTGGTTATTCTTTTGGGGCTTATGTCCTTTTACACTTTAGTGAGGACGATTTTGTATGGGTTGTATAACTCCTTATTTTGTAGTAGGCAGTCTTGTATAGTACTTGTTGTCTCTAGATATCTTATAATGCCAACTTATGTGCTAGGCATGTTTCCGCTGTGTATAATCATATTTGATTTTAATTTTCTTGTCTAGAACTCGTGTTGTGAGCTATCTTAGCTCCTTAATCTTGAGTATATATATATCATGTCAGTTTGTGATAAGCAGATGTCATCCCGTTTCTTGTTTGTTCTTGATTCTTGTTAGTCACGCGCACCAGGTTCGAGGTTCTATTAGGGAATCCCGGGACCTGGGGGCGTGTCAATGCATATGATCTTCATGCCTTCTGCATGTAATCCACAGTCAATAAGGCCTAGAAATTTATCTCGTTCTTTCTTTTTATCTTCCATATTCGTTGCTAAAATCTGACTCCATCAAATTTTTATGTTGATCCGTTCAACCCAACTTCGTTGCTCTCATAATTTCTCAATAACAAGATCCACCTAGATCCCTGCAAACCATAGCAACAACTAGATTCTGCAACCCTGATCTTGGATCCATGCCCTACTTCCTGAACGAATCTCGGCAAATCTGAATCACTGCAACATGATTCCATCCGGATCTTTGCAATATTAATCCTTTTTGGATCAAGCAACCTGAACCATCTGAATCATTTACAATTTCTGATTCTGATTTTTTCAATCGTCTTCCAATCAATTCAGACATCCCTAATCTTTCTAACCGGAAGCTTTGATGCCAGTTGTTGGGAAAATTGTGGTATCTAAGCAACCATGTCCCATACCATGTCATGGGAAGAAACAACATGCACGCAATAATCACATATTAAATAATAAACAAGAATAGAACACAATATTTGTTAACTCAGTTAATTACAATCATGACAACCTCTGGGGTACTGCCACACCAAGATATTTCACTAATATCAGAATCTATGGTGTTACAATATTCGCTCATGTTTACAACAATAAACATAGCATCAGAATTATGAACGCACCCTCACACAATTAAGCTCTATATGTGCTTCTACCTATCCTTGGAATGCCCCTAAAGGCACCCTTAAAGGGTCAACACTCCCTCGGCTCTCTTTGTGACTCACATATTCTCTCTGGATATTTTTCTTGGCAGGAAAACTATAAAATTTGTCATTGTACTTTGAGTTTTCCAAATTTTCCATTGTACTTTATTTTCATCAATTTTGCCATTGTACTATCATATCCACCTTCGTTTTCTTCCCTCGCGCTAACGGTCGTTTAAAAATTAATAGCAATGTTAAAACACTAACGAAAAAATGTTTAAAACGTAGAGGCAACGTTACAAACTTAAAATATACTGTGAAAAAGAAACTGCTTCATTAGTTGATTGGTTTATACTTCATAGATTGTTGGTGTCTCTTCTCACACTGATCTGGAAAAAAAAAAAAGAGGCACATAACAGTTCTGCCCTGAATTCTTTATTCAACCCCCTCCCCTCATCCCCCACCACTCATGTCCCCCCTCCACTGTCGCTCCCTTCCCCTCACTCGCTTCTCATTCATCTCCCATATGCTACTTTTCTCTACCGCTGTCACCTCCGGTTCTCTTTTCCTCATCTATGTCGCAGACCCTCTATTTCTATGGAGATTCCATGGCTGCCTCCTTCTCCCTTGCCTTTACCCCCTATATAATAACCTTTTAAGTTCCCGTTTTTATACGAATCAATTCTCTCTCTTCTCCATCTTCCATTTTCTAATTTTGTGAAATGATTTTACTCCATTTTCTAGGTCATTCTCAATCAGGTTTCAACCTGTATTTTTATTTCTGCGTTTCTATTCTAATTAACAATTTCTCAACAATAAAGGAAGATAAAGAGACTTATCCCAATATTCTCTATGTTTCCTGCTATGAATTGGGTTTATATTTGTAAAGATATTATGGGAGATATTGTTAGGTTGTATACATCTCAACATTATTTCTATATATCTCAACATTATTTGTGTGTATTTTCTTTCCATCTGTATTGATCTTCTTTCCTTTTTTCTTAGGAACTATAATAGGAAGGAGTTGTATATAGGTGTGCTACCCACGTTGTACTAATTCATTCAATGGAATACAATCTTTTGTGCTACTTTGATTCCATTGTTTTTATGGAATTAGAGCTGGTTGTACCAACATAAAAGCTTCCACTATTTTCCTTTCTTTTGACATACAAACAACATGACTAACACTGATGGCAGCAAGGCAGAAGGCAGCGCTGCAGGGGGAGCAAAGGTGGACGTTATGTCACCATATTTCATTGCAGCCTCTAATAGTTTGAACACATTGTTCATCAGCGATCTTCTACATGATGGCAACTATGTGGATTGGGTCGATGAGATGAGCAACGACCTCTTCACGAAAAACAAGTTTTGATTCGTAGACGGAACGATCCCATCCCCTAAAGGAGACGTTGCCGAACAGAGTTTGTTGAGAAGATGTAATGCCATGGTAAAAGGATGGTTACATAGCTCCATGGACAAGGACATTAGGAGCAGCGTTAAACATGTTAACACTGCATAAGAAGTGTGGGAAGATCTCAGCGAGCGTTTTGGGACACAAAGCACACCTAGGGCACATGAATTGAAGAGGGAGATAACCCTTACTCGGCAAGAGAAACTCTCTGTATCATCTTATTACACCAAGATAAAGGGACTATGGGACGAGATTCAATCGATATCTCCTATTCCAAAATGCAAGTGCAGCGGTTGCACATGTGATGTACCCAAACAGTTGGTCGAGATGAGGGAGAAGGAACGATTGTATGAATTTTTGATGGGGCTGGATGAGAGCTTTGGAAAAATTAAAACACAAATCCTTAGCACTCAACCAATCATGTCTTTGGGAGTTGCATACCATCTAGTATCTGAGGATGAAAGGGAAAGGGAGATTACAACGGCGGGCAAGGTCACCATTGAGGCTGCAGCTTTCCAGACGCAGACAGTATAAAGGTCGACCAAGGAGGACAAAAGGGATGGACAGCGAGAGAAACCAAAGTGTACTCACTGTGGGAAGTACTACCATACAATAGAAAATTGTTATGAGATTATTGGGTATCCAGCCAGCAAGAAGAAGGGAGAAAGCAGCCGTGGTAAAGACAAAGGCTCGGAAAAATCTGCGTACGTGGCTGCCAGTGACGAAAGTCCCATTCCAGGACTATCGGCAGGAAACTATGCCAAGTTGATTCAATACTTCAACAATCAGAATGATGGTGAGCAAGTCAAAAATCCTCCGACAACAAACATGGCATGTAAGATGGGTAACATTACGTCTTGGATAATTTATTTAAGTGTGAGCGAACATATTACATGTGATGCTGCAATTTTGCACAATCAAAGAAGATCCAAGAACCCGATGCCAGTCAAGATACCTAATGGGGACACCATACCTGTCAAGGGAATGGGCAGTACTAATCTTCCAAATGTTTTAACAATTGATCATGTTCTAAACATTCCAGATTTTCAGTGCAATTTACTTTCGGTAAGCAAACTTACGAAAGACTTAAATTGTGCGCTAATTTTCTTCCCGATTTTTTTTGTAATTGTAAGGATCCTCCCCCCTCGGATGGCGAACACGGGCTCGCTCAAAGGAAGAAAAGCCAAACACGTGAACTAAACAAATTTAACGGAGTCACCACATTTGTTAACTTTTAACCCAACAAATGAAAATGGTTAGAGATTTAAGAGTTCAAAGGTCAGGTTACGACTTGGGAAGAGTTTTACGTCACCCAAGTCACCTCGGACAAAGCCGAGTCTCCCTTATGTTTGTTAACGAAAAGTGCATGTGTGTGTGTGTGTTTTTTTTTTAACGAAAAACTGCAGTTTTAACTGGTTATTGATTTTAACAGAGGAAAAAGGGTTTATTTGCATAAATATTGACAAAACAAGACAGAAAGGAAAAAAAGTCCTTCTGACCCAACTTAGCCGTACGTCTAGGAGGGGTCTTCTCGGGGATTTTATAGTTTGTCCAGAAACTGTCCAGTTTCAGGCAGAAACAGAGTATTCTGCTGAAAGTGGACTGATCTGTTTACTTTCAGTTGAATGTTAGCCAACAAACTTTGATTAAAATCATTCCTATGCACATTAATCACCAAATGGCCCTCAAATACATGGATTTGAGTGTGATTAAGGCAATCATTGGAGAAAATTGAAAAAGGTGATGAAAATGGCTTTTGAGCCAAGATAACCATTTTGATGAGTAAAGATGTAAACTTTATCATCAAAAATGGTATCCTTAACAAGATTAAACTTTTAGGGACAACAAAATGACATAAAGATTGAATCTTTATGACCCAAATGTGGGATTTAAGGCTAAATCCAGGTTGGGATGATAAAGATTGGGACTTTATCACCCAACATGATCATCATGGCCAAACATGAACATTATTAGCATAAAGATACATGCTTTCACCATAAAAATGGATCATCAAGCTATTTAAAGACAATAAACTAACAAATCATGATCTCCCTTAGGTTTTAACCCTTGATCACATACAAGAATGTGAGGGCACCTTGGATCATCTCATGATTTGGTTCCAAGATATGAATAACAAGGATAAATGGTGCTTGAAGGATAAGACTTGCAATGTATGTAAATGCTTGACAAGGACAAGGCTTTTAAATGCAAATAAGCAAGTAATATGAACAAGAACAAAGAGTTTTGAGATGGAGAGAAGATGGGGAGAAGGAGGCTTCACCTATGATAGTTATGGCCTATCCTCCTCTCTTTTTCACTCAAAGATTTAATGGTGTTTGTTTCAGATTGAAATCCTGCAGAGTTTCCCTCTGAATTTGTATTTTCTCCCCCCAGAAATGATCAGCAAGGGTCTCAATTTATAGGGACTGAGGGTGCCTAAACCAGCCGTACGGCTAGGCCCCTCTAGTGACCAAACCATCCTTACGGCTCAGCCTGGGGAGCTTCTAGATTTTTCCAATTTTAATCCCAGAGCAGTCCTGGGATTTTAGGTTTATCCTAGTGAGGTCCTAGTTCATCACTTTATCCCTGTATGATCCTAAGATTACCTCTAAGGTTGGTTGGTTTCAGATTGGGGTACTTACAGAGCCCCTCGGCAACGTCGCTTTAGAAAAGCGGGGTTGTTGATAAAATAAGCATCCCAATCTAATGGGAGGACAGCTTGACCGATTTGGTTACATGGCTGGAACTTGTGGTATAGGATTCTTACGTATCCCATTTGCGGGGAATCAAGCCTAACGTAGTTCAGAGAGAGAGTGTGAAGTTTTTCGAAGTTACGCATACCTAGGGGTGAGGTGGATATCAATTATCCTTTCCCGGGGGGATAAACATGACTCTCGGCGAGTCATAGTCAACTAGGCTCTATGGAGAGGAAGCATGACTCTTGGCGAGGCAAAGACGGGACATGGTCAACTTGGCTCTATGGAGAGGGTTGACTTTCATAAGGAAGCATGACTCTTGGTGAGGCAGAGGCGGGATATGGTCAACTTGGCTCTATGGAGAGGGTTGACTTTCATAAGGGAGCATGACTCTTGGCGAGGCAGAGGCGGGACATGGTCAACTTGACTCTATGGAGAGGGTTGAATTTTTTAGCTACTTTCATTAGTTTTAATTCAATTTTTGGTTTCCAATGTTACAGGTGGTGCTTTAAAGTTGTACAAATATTCTACATCAACAATGAAAAGGACATCAAGTGATCCATGGTTACAAGAGGTTGAGAGAAATAAAAGAAATGATAGCTTAATAGTTTGAAAGTTACAAATTTGTAAATAGCCTCACATGGATATCTCTTGAGATATTTTCTATGCAGTTAACAAATATTGTAGAGATCATTTTTTATGAATTATATGTCTTTGTACTTAATTTTTGCATTATTCAATAATACTTATAAATATTTATTATTTAGTTCTTTTTGTTTGTTCTAAGTGAACTTTTTATTAAGAGGATAACGTAAGTGAAACCAAAAATTAAATAGCTCAATTTAAGTTTCATTTTAATTAACTTATGTACATAGTTGAGCAATTAAAATTTACTTAAAAGATATTTTAAAATTATTTCATTCATAATATAATGTACATCCAAAAAATACTTAGATATAATGCCTACAAAATTTATAATATTAATAAATTCTTCAAGCATTCTACAAAAATTAAAATATCATTTTTATATTTTTGTCATTTATGTAATGTTGGAATAGAAACCAACCGGGAACTAGCGAATGGAGCAAAGAAGAAAATCACGTCGGAGGGGCTGATGCTTTGGGCGACCGCCCAGGATCATTGTGGGCGACCGCCCACTTTATCAGAAGGATCATCAGCGAGAACTTGGTTTTGGGTGACCGCCCAGAGGCATTTTGGTCGACCGCCCAAGTGTCGGGGCAGGTCTGGACTGAGTCGTTTTTTGGGCCAGATTTCGGGTTTCTTTGTCCATCTAGGGTTAGGTTTTATTCTAGGATGCCTATATAAGCAATGTTCCGACCCCATACTCATTATAACTCCATATTTACATATTATAGTGCAAGATCCTGGCTTGGTAGTGGCCCCAGACGTAGTCAAACATATTGACGAACTAGGTAAACAATTTCTTGTGTTCTTCTTTTGTCTTTTTGCTTTGGTTATCTATTTCTTGTGCTTGTTTGTGGTGCGGTGATTTCTTGCGATTTTCTTGGGTGTTGGATTGGGAAGGGTCTATTCCACAACAACTGGTATCAAGAGCTTTGGTTGGACGATCAAAGGGGTTTATCAAGCAATCAAGAATGGGCAAGGATAAACAAGCGGTGGAGAAATTCGATGGGTCTGACTATGGGTTTTGGAGGATGCAAATAGAGGATCTCTTGTATAATAAGGATCTCTATAAGCCTCTAGAAGGAGTCAAGCTGGAAAGCGAAAAACAGGAAGACTAGGATCTCATGGATCGGAAAGCCTTAGGGGTGGTTCGATCTACTTTGTCGAAGTGGATCGTGAAGACTACCAAGAAGGCGAAAACCACCAAGGAGCTATTGGATTATCTTACTGAGAGATTTGAAACTCCATCTGCTGCAAATAAGGTTGATTTGATATGCAAGATGGGTAGTCTCAATATGCAAGAGGGAGGATCCATAGCTAAACACATCGATGAGTTTATGGATGTTATAGACTCATTGGCTGCGTTGGAGATTACTTTCGGTGATGAGGTTCATGCGTGTTTATTGCTAGCGTCTTTACTAGGAAGTTGGAGCGGAACGGTGACAGCATTAAATGCTTCAGCGGGTAAGAACAAATTGAAGTATGATGATGTCAAGGACATCCTCTTGGGCGAGGAAAATCGCATAAAGAAGTTGGGGACACCGTCTACTTCGGAATCGGTCTTGGCTACAACTAGCAGGGGAAGACCGGGTTCTAGCAATAAAGGGAGAACAGGGTCAAGGGAAGTGTAATCGGGGGTGGGGACCAGTCTGTGGAGAACAAAGAAAGACCAAGGGTTGCAAGAGGATCGGTAGAGTGCTATCATTATAAGGAGTTAGGACACTACAAGAGGGATTGTCCCATGCGAGGGGATAAATCGGCGAATCTGATAATCGAAGGTGACGATGTACTGATTCTGAGCGTTAGTAGTGCGCTAGAATCATGGGTGCTGGATTCGAGGGCATCATTCCACTCATGCGGGCATGCAGGAGCGATGGAAAATTACACTTCCGGTGATTTTGGAAAGGTCTATCTGGTGGATGGCGAGCCTTTGGAAATCAAAGGGAAGGGGGATGTCAGAATAGGAGCATCGGACGGGAAGGTCTTACATCTACACGGGGTTAGACACATTCCGGGTTTGAAAAAGAACCTGATATCAGTTGGGCAGCTGGGTGAAGAAGGTTACACGGTAACTTTTAGCTGCAGGAACTGAGTTATTACCAAGGAGGATTGTGAGATCGCTCGTGGTAATAGGGAAGGAAGATTGTATTTGACAAACACCAAGGATAGTATCGCGGTGGCGTCATCCAAGGGTGATACGGATTTGTGGCACTATCGATTGGGTCACATGGGTGAGAAGGGGGTATCCCCGGTAACTTCTCGGGGTGGTGTGTCATATTACATGACCTTCAATGATGATTCGACAAGGAAGGTCCGTGATTACTTCTTAAATAGGAAAGATGAAGCTTTCAGGATATTTAAGGAGTGGAAGGCCTTGGCGGAGAATCGGATTGGACTCAAGGCTAAATGCTTGAGGTCTATTAATGGTGGGGAGTATGAGCTCAAGGAGTTTGAGGAATACGGTGATGCGAGTGAGATTCGCATGGATATTCTAGACTCGGGTGGGAGCAAGACGGTTCATGATGACCAAGGTCAAGGGGTCACTGAAGATGAACCACATACTCTAGGACCGGATATTCCGTTGCGCAGATCTAACGGTGAGTGTAGATCGGATGCAAAGGCTCCAGGTTTCTCAAGCAAGGTGAAGTTGAAGTTGGGTATAGCTTCAACGGTGCTTGGAGTGTCGCGACCCCGAACCCGCGGGTCCGGAATACGCGAGCTGGACGTCGACTTAAAACCAAAACTCTAAAATATAGAAGTTAAAAATTCCATTTTGAACCAAAAGATGATAACACAAGGTTTTACAAATCCCAGTTTAAATCAACAAAGTACGTCTAACATAAGCTCCACAGCTTATGCCCAAAAGAATAAAATATACAATTCTTAATGACGTCAATAATGGTAAAACTATCCCCAAAAGGTTATACATTTAAATAATGTAAACCGATCCATAACAACCTGCCCCAAAATCTCAATCCTCTCGACGTCTTCCTCGATCCGCGAATCCTAATCTTTTTCCTCCTGGGGGGGGGGGGGTTAAGGAAAAACAAAGATGGAAATAAACGGGGTGAGATAAAATCTCAGTAAGTTACTAATGCAACTACATGACATGCTAATATGCAATGACCAATAGCAATTAACATAAGACAGATAGCAGCGGAATAATAAGTGACATGCTGACGAACAGTAACATCCAATAACCAATCATATAAATAAACATATAACAACAAATGAGAGGCTCCCTATCGCCAACCGTCCCATACCGGTTGGAAATAACGACCAGCTCATCATGCAACACATAAAGCTGAAATAAACACTCATAAGTGGATACATAGCCAAGGTTTCACCCAACTGAAAGAACCAAATAAAGGTCACTGCGCAGCTTCAATAATCAACAAATCATCATCTTCGTAATAGCATGAAAGCTGAAGAGAAATCCCCGGTCAGAAGCGACCAATCAACCCATCAATCAAACAAACCATCTTCATAGTAGCATAAAAGCTGAAGAGAAACCCGGTACCGGAACCAATAACCATAAAAGTGTCACAAAGGACAAGAGCCATGCCACAAAGTCATGCTCAAAGTAAAGCTAAAATGCACACAAAGGAGCTAGCTCTTCTCACATCCAAGGCCAATCTGGAGGAGGGTAATAATGGGGCAAAACAATGGTCAACATCACAATGGACTTGGCTGTGCCATCATAATGTTTCGCATCGCCCAAACACACACAAAATACCAGCTGGACCTTCAAATAAATGCTAAGTAATAAATACTAGCTTAAATAAACCACTTATGATTCCAAAGTAGGGAACCCTTCCAAATAATCACCATAAAGGTAAACCAATCCAAACAATCACCATAAAGAGACAATGATTACTCATGAAGAGTTTAACAACAACGATAGCAAGGAATTTCTCATAACAGAGTTCAAATAACAATAACGGTATTATTCAAAGGGGTCCAACATATTGATCATTAAAACAAGATGATACTAAAAACAAGGACCCATACCAAACACATCGAGTTACTCATAAAGAGTACTACCCAAACGGTCGCTCACAAATAGCACAATGCTTATCACCACAATGACCCTAAACGTCTACTCATTACGAAAGTGTTCCCACATTTCCCAATAATCCATAACTAAATTTCATAACCCATATTCCCAAAGGAACCAAGGCGAAACCACGCAAACCGATATTCCCAACTTGATTACAACGGACCGATTCTAAACGCATTGTCATAAGACACTAAATGAAATCTCAACATAATCTAAACCTGAAACTCACCTAAATAAACCACCTCATTTCGAAGTACTCTAGAAGAGCTTTAAAATGATAGTTCACTCGTCCAAAACGGAGTTCGGATGAGAAAGTTATGGCCTCCGGGAGATTGAACGAAAAAACGGACAATTTGATCAAAGGAGGAAATACCATAAAACGTCACAAGGGGGTAATGACAACCACCTAACACTCATTTACCACTTATATAACTCTAACGTACTCCTTACACGGTTTACATAGGCTTACGGTTGACTTCTTATTGTTCCGGGTGATTACTTTTAAGTTATAAACATTTATGCCTAACAGGGGTGCTCGGCCGAGCAGTTCTATATGACTCGGCCGAGTAACCTCGGCTCCAAAACTATGACTCTCTGGTCTGCTCCACTCGGCCGAGTCAAGGGACGTGCTCGGCCGAGCACCTCCTAAATTCAGAAAAACGCAGAAGAACCCAGGTAACCAAATTTTACCCAAAACTTTACCATTTCTCTAATACTCAAAATCAAGACTTCCAATAAGCATAATAATGCACCAAAACAACTTGTATCTAGGATGGGGATCCAAATACACCATTTATCGATCAAAACCAAGAATCAAACCCAACATTCATAAAATCACCATTTTTGACCAAAACTCAAATAAATTCCAAATAAATTCTAAACTCAACCAAACTTCAAATATAACACATCAAGCATTATATAAACATGATATGAACATTTAAGCATCAAAATGGGGGAAAAGCAACTTACTTGGATTTTCTCAAAGTTGACGGATTTCGATTCTTTTTGGTTCTACGCGATCCTATCGACGATCTAAACAAGATTCATGTTTTAAGAAACGAGAAATAACAAGAGGAAGATGAAGAAAATGAAGAGAGAAGTGAGAGAGAAAAACTTACCCACAACATGGAGAGAGAGAGAGATTTGCTGGGAGATGGAGAGAGTGAGGGAGAAGATGAGGAGTAGGGAGGGAGTAGTTAAATGAAAAAGATTACTTAGGCCCCCTCCTCTTTACTACACACAAAACTTACACTCCCTACTAACAATTAAGACCCAACAATACTACACTAGCACAAATGGCCCAATTAAAATGCTAGACATAAATTATTATAACACATAAAATGCACACATAATTCATTAATTAAATAATAATTTAAATAAATAAATGAGCAAATAAATAAATAATAATTATTTATTACTAATAAAATAGAGCCTAGTTTTCGGGTCGTGACATTCACTCCCCCTTAAAGAAAATTCGACCCGAATTTTAACGAGACTTACACGAAAGACCAAATAGCTACGGATACGATAGTTCCGCCATTTCTCAAATTCCTCAATTGTCCAATCTAACCCACTACAAGGTAACCTTACATAATGCTTACGATAACACCACCTCTCGAACCGAATCATTTCATCATTATCTTCATTACTAATCAAAATTCATACTCAAAATCGAAGAATCCGAATTATTTCCACGCATAATTCTCGAGATATCTCAAACTCGCCTTATTCATAACCTTAACTACACCGTAAAGGTACTTCCATTTGTAAATCGCCTACTTAGTATTATTCCCCAGAAATTCAAAACATTACCATCTCGAGTTTAATTAGCTTTTAAAATATGAAAGGCTAAAGAAATTTTTCATCCCCATAATATTCACCAAAGGCTATATCTCTAAGGATTCCCATTATAGTGCTCTCTCTCTAGGTAGCACCTTAAACTAGAGGTGTAATGTAAACCCAAAATTTTAATACAAAATGTTCACTTAAATCTACGCCATAATATCATCGTCATAACACTCCAATCCTTGAAAGCCTAAAATAATTACGAATACTCAATAGTCCGAAAACGATCTAAATTTTATCTTCAAGGGATTTCCTCTAACTCCCTTTTTAGTTAATAACCTGTGCTCATATACCCAAGGAAATCAACAAATCTCAAATCCTCAATAGCTAACCCAAGTTAGTCTTTCATGCATACATTTATTAACCTAATGATACTTAGGCTCAATAGTACTACCATCATAATAAACCAATTAGCTAGCAACGTTCTAACTGACCCAATACCAAATCATGATATTCCGTAATTATGCCCCAGTATTGATACTCCACTTCCTTCACATACCCTTGATCCAATTCGGGAAACGCCACCAAGAAGGGATTTAGAACCATAGAACCACCATCTAACAAAATTTCAAAATGCCTTTAACATAAATCGAGAAATTATTATTCTCTCAAAATGTACTTAGTCCTTTCTAACTTAACAAGCTTACCACCATTAATGATCATAACTCCTACAACAAACTCGTCATCTATAACAAATCGTACACCTCTCCATATTAATCTATTCCGAAGCATTCACGGAGATGTACTAAAAGTGACCAAAATTTTCCTTAAGAGATCCTCATTGAATCCTCAACTCCTATAACCCAACCGATACAATATAGATATTGATCTAATTATCAGTACTACAATCTTGTACCACAACAATGCAATTTAACCCCAAGCTTCTCCTCAAACACTAGGTACTATTCGGAAGAAAATGAAAATCTAACGAATGATAAATACACCCAACAAATTGACCGAAACTAAATACTCGGATTTCAATTAAGAAAAGATAGGTATAACTCTACCCAAAGGAACGGTCTCAAACAGTTTTAAGAAATTAGGAATGGAGAATATAACAATCCCCCTACAACAATAGACTAAAGCAATAGTAACATCAAAATCTTGTAATAGCAACATGGCTAATTTAGCAGGTGAGACATAACCATACTTAAGCACATCATAAGCACATAAGACTTCATCAGACATCCTACACTCCTCCATAGGAGTAGACACTGACAACACATAAGTCAAGACTCAAGAGAAATAAATGCAATTAAATGCACATAAACATGAGAATGCGATGACCCTAAAATGCACGCGCTCGCTCTCTCTCGACACAAAATTAATACCTCCTGAAACTGATGAATCACCCGCTGAGCTGACTGATTGCAAATACTCTACCCGAAACCTCGGCTTCCCCGAAGCATCCCTCTTCTGACCTTGTGGTATTCCAGTTCCTGTCCCCGATGACTGAACTCTAAACCTCGGACAATCTTTAACCAAGTGCCCCAACTGACCACACTTCACACATTTTCCCTGCTTCTTCCAACACTTGTCTTCTGAGTGTCCTTCCCTCTGACAATAGCCGCAGATCTTCCCATTACGTGTCCCCTTATTAGAACCTTGATTTCCTACTGTTGGTTGCCCTCGAAGTTGCCTTCTGAACCGAGTTTGCGCTCCAGAATTACCTCTGTCATCCGAATGTTGCTGTTGTGACTTACTCTGCCCTCCTTGCTTACCCGGGTTAACCATCTAAGTCTTTCTTTTGTGTTTCCCAATATCCTGCTCAATCAAGTAGGATCGATCCACCGCATACTGATAAGTCTGAATCCGTTGTGCTATAAGCTGAGTCCGGATGGATGTCTTCAAACCCCTGATCAATCTCATCGCTTTCTGCTGCTCGGTCCGCACAAGGTATTCACAACACCTGGCTAATTCTGTGAACTTAGCTGAGTACTGTGCTACTGACATCATGCCTTGCTCCAAGCTGAGGAACTCGATCTCTTTCCGGTTTTGATTCACTAGAGAGATAAAATGATCCTTGAATTTCCTCACGAACCACTCCCAAGGATATGGTACAAGAGTCGCATCCCAACTGGTCTTCAGTGCCTTCCACCAATGTTCTGCAGCCCCCACGAGCTTATAAGCTGCAAACAGAACCCTATCCTCATCAGTGCAACCAAAGACCTCATAGATTTTCTCCATCGATTCTATCCATAGCTCGGCCTTCTTCACATCAGGCTCACCGTCGTACTCACTTGGTTTCAACTTCAAGAACTGCTCCAACCCATATCGCGGAGGTGCTACATGTTCCTCTCTCGGCCCTTGGTCATGAATTGCTTTCACGGCCGCTTCAAACCTGCCCTTAAACATTGCACGGTTTTCTTCCCGTAGACCCTTAAGATTCTGAGTCCCACTGATGCCTTCACCAGCTCTTCTTCTAGCCATTACAAACAAATACCTGCATAAAATACTCATCGTTACTCACTCCGAACCCATCTACCCTCCTAGGTCATTCTAGTCCACCTATACTTATACATAGAGCTAAACCATAGCTCTGATACCAACTGTCGCGACCCCGAACCCGCGGGTCCGGAATACGCGAGCTGGACGTCGACTTAAAACCAAAACTCTAAAATATAGAAGTTAAAAATTCCATTTTGAACCAAAAGATGATAACACAAGGTTTTACAAATCCCAGTTTAAATCAACAAAGTACGTCTAACATAAGCTCCACAGCTTATGCCCAAAAGAATAAAATATACAATTCTTAATGACGTCAATAATGGTAAAACTATCCCCAAAAGGTTATACATTTAAATAATGTAAACCGATCCATAACAACCTGCCCCAAAATCTCAATCCTCTCGACGTCCTCCTCGATCCGCGAATCCTAATCCTTTTCCTCCTGGGGGGGGGTTAAGGAAAAACAAAGATGGAAATAAACGAGGTGAGATAAAATCTCAGTAAGTTACTAATGCAACTACATGACATGCTAATATGCAATGACCAATAGCAATTAACATAAGACAGATAGCAGCGGAATAATAAGTGACATGCTGACGAACAGTAACATCCAATAACCAATCATATAAATAAACATATAACAACAAATGAGAGGCTCCCTATCGCCAACCGTCCCATACCGGTTGGAAATAACGACCAGCTCATCATGCAACACATAAAGCTGAAATAAACACTCATAAGTGGATACATAGCCAAGGTTTCACCCAACTGAAAGAACCAAATAAAGGTCGCTGCGCAGCTTCAATAATAAACAAATCATCATCTTCGTAATAGCATGAAAGCTGAAGAGAAATCCCCGGTCAGAAGCGACCAATCAACCCATCAATCAAACAAACTATCTTCATAGTAGCATAAAAGCTGAAGAGAAACCCGGTACCGGAACCAATAACCATAAAAGTGTCACAAAGGACAAGAGCCATGCCACAAAGTCATGCTCCCAGTAAAGCTAAAATGCACACAAAGGAGCTAGCTCTTCTCACATCCAAGGCCAATCTGGAGGAGGGTAATAATGGGGCAAAACAATGGTCAACATCACAATGGACTTGGCTGTGCCATCATAATGTTTCGCATCGCCCAAACACACACAAAATACCAGCTGGACCTTCAAATAAATGCTAAGTAATAAATACTAGCTTAAATAAACCACTTATGATTCCAAAGTAGGGAACCCTTCCAAATAATCACCATAAAGGTAAACCAATCCAAACAATCACCATAAAGAGACAATGATTACTCATGAAGAGTTTAACAACAACGATAGCAAGGAATTTCTCATAACAGAGTTCAAATAACAATAACGGTATTATTCAAAGGGGTCCAACATATTTATCACTAAAACAAGATGATACTAAAAACAAGGACCCATACCAAACACATCGAGTTACTCATAAAGAGTACTACCCAAACGGTCGCTCACAAATAGCACAATGCTTATCACCACAATGACCCTAAACGTCTACTCATTACGAAAGTGTTCCCACATTTCCCAATAATCCATAACTAAATTTCATAACCCATATTCCCAAAGGAACCAAGGCGAAACCACGCAAACCGATATTCCCAACTTGATTACAACGGACCGATTCTAAACGCATTGTCATAAGACACTAAATGAATCTCAACATAATCTAAACCTGAAACTCACCTAAATAAACCACCTCATTTCGAAGTACTCTAGAAGAGCTTTAAAATGATAGTTCACTCGTCCAAAACGGAGTTCGGGTGAGAAAGTTATGGCCTCCGGGAGATTGAACGAAAAAACGGACAATTTGATCAAAGGAGGAAATACCATAAAACGTCACAAGGGGGTAATGAAAACCACCTAACACTCATTTACCACTTATATAACTCTAACGTACTTCTTACACGGTTTACATAGGCTTACGGTTGACTTCCTATTGTTCCGGGTGATTACTTTTAAGTTATAAACATTTATGCCTAACAGGGGTGCTCGGCCGAGCAGTTCTATATGACTCGGCCGAGCACCCTCGGCTCCAAAACTATGACTCTCTGGTCTGCTCCGCTCGGCCGAGTCAAGGGACGTGCTCGGCCGAGCACCTCCTAAATTCAGAAAAACGCAGAAGAACCCAGGTAACCAAATTTTACCCAAAACTTCACCATTTCTCTAATACTCAAAATCAAGACTTCCAATAAGCATAATAATGCACCAAAACAACTTGTATCTAGGATGGGGATCCAAATACACCATTTATCGATCAAAACCAAGAATCAAACCCAACATTCATAAAATCACCATTTTTGACCAAAACTCAAATAAATTCCAAATAAATTCTAAACTCAACCAAACTTCAAATATAACACATCAAGCATTATATAAACATGATATGAACATTTTAGCATCAAAATGGGGGAAAAGCAACTTACTTGGATTTTCTCAAAGTTGACGGATTTCGATTCTTTTTTGTTCTACGCGATCCTATCGACAATCTAAACAAGATTCATGTTTTAAGAAACGAGAAATAACAAGAGGAAGATGAAGAAAATGAAGAGAGAAGTGAGAGAGAAAAACTTACCCACAACATGGAGAGAGAGAGAGAGATTTGCTGGGAGATGGAGAGAGTGAGGGAGAAGATGAGGAGTAGGGAGGGAGTAGTTAAAATGATTTAAAAGAACTTACACTTAGGCCCCCTCCTCTTTACTACACACAAAACTTACACTCCCTACTAACAATTAAGACCCAACAATACTACACTAGCACAAATGGCCCAATTAAAATGCTAGACATAAATTATTATAACACATAAAATGCACACATAATTCATTAATTAAATAATAATTTAAATAAATAAATGAGCAAATAAATAAATAATAATTATTTATTACTAATAAAATAGAGCCTAGTTTTCGGGTCGTGACATGGAGAATAGGGGAGGAGGAAGGCACTATCATGATCGAGGTGAGCGCTATATGAGACCAAGGATGAGTTGAAGAACGGATACGGGGCTTATATGCGGTTAATCTCTAGGTGGGAGATTGTTGGAATAGAGGACTAACCGCGAACTAGCGAATGGAGCAAAGAAGAAAATCACGTCGGAGGGGCTGATGCTTTGGGCGACCGCCCAGGATCATTGTGGGCGACCGCCCACTTTATCAGAAGGATCATCAGCGAGAACTTGGTTTTGGGCGACCGCCCAGAGGCATTTTGGGCGACCACCCAAGTGTCTGGGCAGGTCTGGACTGAGTCGTTTTTTGGGTCAGATTTCGGGTTTCTTTGTCCATCTAGGGTTAGTTTTATTCTAGGATGCCTATATAAGCAATGTTCCGCCCCCATACTCATTGTAACTCCATATTTACATATTATAGTGCAATATCCTGGCTTGGTAGTGCCCTCAGACGTAATCAAACATATTGACGAACTGGGTAAACAATTTCTTGTGTTCTTCTTTTGTCTTTTTGCTTTGGTTATCTATTTCTTGTGCATGTTTGTGGTGCGGTGATTTCTTGTAATTTGCTTGGGTGTTGGGTTGGGAAAGGTCTATTCCACAACATGTAACACCTAATGAAAATTAAAAAATCAATATAAAAATATACTTTTTTTGCAAGAAAAAATTACAAAGCTAAAAGAAGAACTGCCCGTGGGGAGCACGGGTCGATTTCCTAGTAAAATATGATGTTCAAAGTGCAAGTAGCTAATAGCACGATGACAAACTTTAAAATATAGCCACTAATTTAGTACTCCGTTATGTCTAAATTAGTCGTCATCAAATACTCTTTCCGTCTCATAACAATGTGCAAAAATTGATTTAATTTTTGTCAACATAATTAATTTTTGACTATAATTTTATGAATATCTAGATATTTTTATATGATTCTTACAATTATTATCGTATCACCATTAGAGTTACTATCAATATTTTTTTTAGAATTGCATAGATATATTTTAGATATTCATAAACTTATGATCAAAGATTGTCTCAGTTGACTAAAAAAACCAAACTGTGCACATTGTTATGGGACGTACATATTTTTCCATTCACTTCTTATTTTAACTCTCTATGTTTAAATATATACACCTCGTAATATATAAGACAAAAACTTGTGTGAGAACACTCCAACCCGTCTCATGGGTGAGACGGGTCATTTTTTTGACCCATTACCCGACCCACAACCCTGATCCAGGACCCATGGGGGGGACCCTGCCACGTGGCAGCCCCTCATTGGCCCAAAAAAAAAAAAAAAATTTTTTTTTTTTTTTTTTTTTTTGCTTTTTTTTAAATTTTTTATATTTTTATTTTTGGTTTTTTTTCGGTTTGTGAAAAGTAATAGTTACCATCTCTTAAAGTAATAGTTACCATCTCTTAAAGTAATAGTGTTATTGTTGGGGAAATAGGGTTTGTTGATAATCTTGGATAATGATTGAATTGTGTATGTTCACTTTCCGAACAAAGTATTTCGACCCTTTATGCCTAGGTTACACGAAATCTTTGTATGGGATAAGACAATCAAGCAATCAGATTCTAGGCAAAGAGATCAGATCAAAACTTGGAGAATTTGTGTGTGTTTTCTATCTTGTTTGAGTCCAAATAATCTGTTTATAAACAGATTTTCGTCTGGAGCAGGAAGAGAGACAATGGTTACATTCACAACAGTCATGACTGTCAACAGAAAAGGCACCTTTTCACTGATTCAGTGTCTGCTCGGCCGAGTCAAGGAAATGTGCTCGGCCGAGCAGGCCTTTTTCCGTGGCTTCTGTAATCTGTGAAAATCATGCTCGGCCGAGTTAAGGAAGTGCTCGGCCGAGCACCTCCTGTTTGGCCTGTCTCTTAATTTTCGGGTTTTGGTGGGAAACTGGCGGGAGATTATTTGGAACACCAACAAGGGGCGCTGCCCCTTGACCCCGCAAGGGGGCGCAGCCCCCTTGACCCCTGCTTTTTTATCGTGGTCGAAAACATATTAACTCAAACGAGTGTGTACTCCACACTTTCCCTTACTCGTATCCGAGCTGAATATGAAATCGCATTGGTCTCTAGTAAATCACAATTACATAAAATCGTTGATGACACTAAAATCACCAACAGTTATTCCTATGTTTTCTTCGTTTGCCAAAAGTAATACTTATTATAACTAAAATGTAACAAACGTGTTATTTATATGTAATAGTATTTGTAAATAATTGTAATACATATGTATAGATATCTATTTGTTTTCAAACAATAAGTTACAATGGGGTCAAATTTATCATGATACATGTAAAAGTATTACATTATCTATAGAAATCTGTTACAATTTCGTCAATCAAAGTGTTACATTTATTTGTATAAACTTACTATTACATTCATATACATAAGTTATTACTTTTCAAATGGGTAAAAACGAGCTTTTGTTTTTTTAAAACAAGTATTACGTTTACTTATGAACAATGTTACTTTAAGAGATGGTAACTATTATTTTTTGCTAAACCACTGAAAAGCCGAAAAAAAAAATATAAAAACTCAAAAAAAAAAAAAAAAAAAAAAAATTCCGGCCAATGGTGGGTTGCCACGTGGCGGGTTCGGCCCATGGGTCATGGGGCGACCCGTCTCATGCATGAGACGGATCCCCTTGTTCTCATGGGAGACCACCTCAATATATAAACGCTTTCTATTCTAATATTTTATTCACATATATTTCCGTAACAATCAAATCGAACTATATATTATTGCACAAACGGTCTATTATTTGGCCACTTGAGTTTGGTATATTTTGACTTTAACAAACTAATTAATGAAAAACTCAAATGATTATAACAAGGATACTTGCTTAGCAAATTCATGCATCAACCTAATTACAATAGGCTGTCAAGAAAATTATCACAAATATAATTAAATCAAATCGTAAACTGGCGAGCAATCTCGTATGTATTTCTATATACATGCCTAAAATGGTATAATCAAACGTAAAGGCATCATAAAAACAAAATATATACGTTGCAACAATCTTATTATTTTTCGTATACAATACTCATCGCTATGTGTATGAAGATGAGGTCTGAAGACAAGGGCCGGACCAAGGGGAAGGGCAGGCAGGCAGGGCTACGATCCGGAACCCACGTATTTATAAACATAATTCAACCTAATTAGGAGCGATCTTTCGAATCCCTAACTCCAAATCATTCTCCAATGGTGTCAAATTCAAATCCACTCCAAAAACTCTTATCTCATGATCATTCACTTTCTTTGCACCTTCTACTTGTTGTAAAGGACTAGACAAATGACTTTCACTTATTGCCGCCGCCCTATGCCGCCTCATGTGGCCTCCCAACGCTTGCCCAACCACAAATTCAAGCCCACAAATCGAGCACTCGTGAGATTTTGACTTAGCTTGATGATTTGTTAGGTCTCCTCCTCCTCCTACCATGAGCCTTGGTCTCTTGTGGCTCGCCCGATGGCCTCCTAGGGCTTGAAATGATGTGAATTGTCTATTACAAGTCCTACACTCGAATCTACCCGGTGAGTTGTTGGATCTCTTCGGGTCGAACGAGTCATGAGCTCCTTTTGAGAAATGGATCAAATAGTTGGCCATGGTTGTTATATTGTGTATGAACTCTTCTTCCCTACCTCTTTTTAGGGGTAAATATGTCATGTTTAAAGAAGAAAAAAAAAGAAGAAGAAAGAAATAGCTAGGGTTTCTAGTAATGATCTCAATATCTTTTGGAGAAAAAGTACAAAGGAAAGAAAATAAACTAGGAATGGAGTATATGGAGGTTTCCAAGTTGTATTTATATTTGATGAACATGGACTAATTCAGTCTATCAATAGGAAATGACTAAGCTGCCCTTGTTACTTGTGGGAGAAGGAACTAAAGTATGCAGATTGATTGAGGGTATTTACGGGAAGGGAAAAATGTGTCAAATGTATGAGCTTTAGTAGACCACGTAAGCATGATTATTGGAGTCGGAAATTAGCTCTCTCCCCAAATTAATGGTTAAAATTAATTAATTAGATTTCAAACAAATTTATAGTCCATTCCGTCCTATTTATTTTAGTTACGATTGATTTTTTTTATATATAAACTTTGATCAAACATTAATCTCAATTTAGTCACCCTAGCGAAATTCTAAAAATTATCATTCATAAATCTTTTAATAATTACATCAATGACAATTTTTAGAGTTCCTTACGATGACTAGATTGAAATTAATGTTTGTGTTAACTAAAACATAGTCAAATGTGATTATTGAAGCAACAGAAAGTCAAGGGTGACTCTTTCCCTCACAGTCCCGTATATAACTCTTGGTTTCTTGAAAAAAACCTTAATAAATGTCAATTTTCAAAAACAAATTATTTTAAAATAAATTTTTTTCTTAAAAAAAAATTGACTCTAGTTGTTTGTTTACTAAAAATAAAATAATCGCTAGAGTCTCTTTATACTTGCAACATCAAATGTTTGAAAAGTGGGTAGCAAAAATATTTATGAATCTTCGGCATTAAGTTTTATAAATAAATAAAGATTTTCAGGATGTTACTTAAAATAAAAGTTATACATTCATTTAAGGACGGAGAGTAATATACTTTCTGGTGCACTTTTAAACGAGTCTATTAAGATCAGAAAAAATCATCAGGAAGAAAGAAAATGTGAAAAACTGAAAAGAGTGTTGCTATTTACATTCGTAAAAAATTTCTATACAATGTATTGATAAATTTTATGAGTGTGAATAGCAACGGGTCAAAAGAATAAAAAGCTAGGAAAAAAACTAGCTAAGTCTGAATCTTAACTAAAATCAAACTGACTTGTATATATGTGTGTCATTTTCATTTTCTTTTCTTTTCCGTACCTGCAACGGGGGAGACTTGTCTACAAATCTTACGCGATAGATAGAATTTTTATTTCTAGAGAGTGACAAAGTAAACAAAATAAAAGCAAATTTCAATCGCGGCGATGACGGAGAAAAGGCGGAACCCAAGTAGCATACCATTTCCTAGTTATCGGAGAAAAGGCGGAACCCAAGTAGCATACCATTTCCTAGTTATTTTGAACTACTTACGGTAAATTAATAACTCAAAAACTCCGTTCTCTAATTATTTCACGAGAGAAAACTTTAAATAGATTTTTTTTTACCAAGTTTTTTTTTTTTTTTTTAAAAAAAAAATGATGTTTGATTAGTGACAAAGAGAGTAATTAATGTATAGAGTTTCCCCAACTCATGAATGGGTAAAATAGCCATCCTAATGTTTTTAGATTTCTTTTTAAATGAACTAATTGTAATTGTTCAGAAAAGAATTTTAGAAAAAAAGAAATTTCCGTTTATGGAATGAACTAAACTTTTCCAAGAAGTGGATAGTGACCAGTCTGTTGACTTAATTGCTAAATTTAAATATTTTCAAGAACATTTCGTAACTCAACTAGGTTACATGGACTTGGTTTGTTTGTTTGTTTGTTTGTTTGGTTATGATTGGTGAGGCAGTGGCTTAAATAGTCTCTCAATCCCAAAATAAATACTCGATTCATCCCATAATTATGTGGACAAATTTCTATTTTGAGCGTCTCATTGATAAGTTATACTTTCCTAAAATGGTAAAAAAATCTTTATTATGCGTCCCATTCATTCTCTATCCTATTTTACTTTTATACACACAACATCAATCAACATACTATTCTCTACCCCACTTTCTCTCTCCTCTTCACTTTTCACACTCACAACAACTACCCACTACTATTCATCCCTTAATTCCGTGCAAAACTTATTTTGTCGCACATAGTTACGGGACGGAGGGAGTATATTCTCTCGTTCTCAAAAAATTAGTCTCACATTTTTTTAACTATTAATAATATTTTTCTTTCAAAAAAAAAACTATTAATAATATTTTTTTAAAATAATATTTTGATAATAGAATTTATATACTCCGTATTATTGTTTGATCAAAATTCGTAAACCACTAAAAAAATGAGATTATCTTTTTAAGACGAGGCGATACTAAATTTGGTGAGGAGGACGTTAGGGATTTTCATATTTAATACTCCGTCCCACCTCACTTGACACTCAAGAGGTGGGCACAATAACTAAGGAAAGAGAATAAAATAAGGAAAATGTGTGGTAGAAAATGAAGAGAGAGAATGAGCGAGGTAAATAGTAGTGTTGGTTGAATAAATTGAGTGGTGGAAAATGAAGAGAGAGAATGAGTGGTGGGGTAGAATGAATTTAAAATTATAAAAAGTATGCTATTTTGGGAAGTGTCAAGTGAGCTGTGACAACCCAAAATGGAAATAAGTGTCAAGTGAGCGGGGACAGAGGGAGTACTCCGTACATTAGAGTAGAAGTTGTTAAATCAGAGTTAATTAACATTGACTTAGTTGCTCAACAAGAAGAAGACTAAAAGGAAGCAAGAAGTTTAGTCAAGTGGGTCGTAATCAACTCATGCTCAATCAAAATCAATTAACCACAAGCCACTTGTTTATTTTTATTTTGGTCATGAATCATAATCACGTGTTGAAGACGTTAATATAGATGAATATGATAATCAATAATACTAGTTTGTATTTTTTCCGTCCTAAAATAAATGATTCTGATTTAAGGAAACTCTAAAAAATGATACTCCCTCTGTCCCTAAATGAGTGTCTATTTTCAAAAAATCTTTGTCCCTAAATGAATGTCTTTTTTTAACATAACTTTCTCCCTAAATGTTTTTTTTCGAAATTTTTTTCACCGGTTTCTTTATACGTGCAAAACTAAAGGTTTGGAAAGGAGATTACAAGACTATATATGAATCGTTGTTACCAAATTGTTTCAAAAGTTGAGATTTTCACTGTCCCTTAAAATGAAATTTGGACACTCATTTAGGGACAGAGGTAGTAGTTTTTTATAATAAAAAAGTATTTTGAATAAACAAAAATCAATCATTTTGGGAAGAAGAGATACTACCTAATTATCAAGAAAAATGTAGAAAATGTTTCGAAAACGTACTTGTACTTCACAACAACCTTTGCACAAGCGCAGAATCAAAAGTCTTCAAAGGGTGAGTTTAAGGGCCTTCTTTAGAGGAGGTCCTAGTTCGACTCCTGCGGGAGGTGTGGAGAACCTTGGTTACTATGCCCTTCTTAGGGTGGCTATGTTGGAGTAGAGATCCTCAAAGGAACAAAAAGGAGAAATACCAGGCGGAGGAGCGAGCGGGCGCTCGGGGCCTAGCAGGCGGGCGCTCATTTGGACAGAAGGTTTGGTTCTTCGGGGATCAAGGGCAGGCGGGCGCTTGGGGTAGGCCAGGCGAGCGCCTGGTCCGCTGACGGGATTTCGGGACTCCTTCTTTGTTTAGGTTTAGATCTTATTCCAGGGCATATATTTAAGCAATGTTCCGCCCCCAAACTCATAGTAACTCAGATTTAACATATTATAGTGCAAGATCCTGGCTTGGTAGTGCCCCCAGACGTAGTCAAACATATTGACAAACTGGGTAAACAATTTCTGTGTCTTTTCTTGCTTTGATTTCTTGTGCTTTGTTTGTGTGCTTTTATTGTTCTTGTGATTTGCTTGGGTAGTGGAGGGCCATATCCACAACAACTGGTATCAAGAGCTCTGGTTGGAGATCAGGGTTAATCGTAAGATTGGTTTATCAAGCGATTGGGTGTTGTCAAGCAATCAAGAATGGGCAAGGACAAACAGGCGGTTGAGAAATTCGATGGGTCTGACTACGGGTTTTGGAGGATGCAAATAGAGGATCTCTTGTACAACAAAGATCTCTATAAGCCTCTAAAGGGTGTCAAACCGGAAGGAGAAAAGCAAGAAGATTGGGATCTCATTGATCGGAAAGCCCTAGGGGTGGTTAGATCTACTTTGTCAAAGTGGATCGCGAAGACTACCAAGAAGGCGAAGACCACCAAAGAGCTATTGGATTATCTTACTGAGAGATTTGAAACTCCATCTGCTGCAAACAAGGTTGATTTGATACGCAAGATGGGTAGTCTAAAGATGCAAGAGGGAGGATCCTTAGCTAAGCACATCGATGAGTTTATGGATGTTATAGACTCATTGACTGCGCTGGATATTACGTTTGATGATGAGGTTCATGCGTGCTTGTTGCTAGCGTCTTTACCAGGAAGTTGTAGCGGGACGGTGACAGCGATCAATGCTTCAGCGGGTAAGAACAAGTTGAAGTATGATGATGTTAAGGATTTCTTGTTGGGCGAGGAAAATCGTTTGAAGAAGTTGGGGACACCGTCTACTTCGGGATCGGCCTTAGCTACTACTAGCAGGGGAAGACCGGGTACTAGCAATAAGGGGAGAACTGAATCAAGGGAAAACGTAGTGGGTGGTAAGGGAAAGGCCGTGGAGATCAGAGATAAACCAAGGGTTGCGAAAGGATCGGTGCAGTGTTATCATTGCAAGGAGTTAGGACACTACAAGAAGGATTGTCCCAATCGTGGGGGCAATTCGGTGAATGTGATAATCGAAGGTGACGATGTACTGATTCTGAGTGTTAGTAGTGCGCTAGAATCATGGGTGCTTGATTCGGGGGCATCATTCCACTCATGCGGGCATGCAGGAGCGATGGAAAATTACACTTCCGGTGATTTCGGTAAGGTCTATCTGGCGGATGGCGAGCCTTTGGAAATCAAGGGGAAGGGGGATGTCAGAACAGGAGCATCGGACGGGAACGTCTTACATCTACACGGGGTCAGCCACATTCCGGGTTTGAAAAAGAACCTGATTTCAGTTGGGCAGCTGGGTGAAGAAGGTTACACGGTAACTTTTAGCTGCAGGAACTGGGTTATTGCCAAGGAGGATCGTGAGGTCGCTCGGGGTAATAGGGAAGGAAGACTGTATTTGGCGGGAAACACCAAGGGTAGTATCGCGGTGGCGACGGCCAAGGGTGATACGGAATTGTGGCACTGTCGATTGGGTCACATGAGTGAGAAGGGGGATCACACGGTTTTGTGTGGATCAGCTCCGGTAACTTCTCGGGTTGGTGTGTCAAATTACATGACCTTCATTGATGATTCGACAAGGAAGGTCCGGGATTACTTCTTAGAAGGGAAAGATGAATCTTTCAGGATGTATAAGAAGTGGAAGGCCTTGGTGAAGAATCGGAAGGGACTCAAGGTTAAAAGCTTGATGTCGGATAATGGTGGGGAGTATGAGCTCAAGGAGTTTAAGGAATACGGTGATACGAGGGAAATTCGCATGGATATTCCAGACTCGGGTGGGAGCGGCACGGTTCATGATGACCAAGGTAAAGGGGTCACTGAAGATGAACCAAATACTCCAGGACCGGATATTCCGCAACGCAGATCTAACGGTGAGTGTAGATCGGATGCAAAGGCTCCAGGTTTCTCAAGCAAGGTGAAGTTGAAGCTGGGTTTAGCTTCAACGGGGCTTGGAGAATAGGGGAGGAGGATGGTACTACCATGATCGAGGTGAGCATTAGGAAGACACCAATGATGAGTTGAAGACGGATACGGGGTTTGTATATGCGGTTGATCTCTAGGTGGGAGATTGTTAGAGTAGAGATCCTCAAAGGAACAAAAAGGAGAAATACCAGGCGGAGGAGCGAGCGGGCGCCCGGGGCCTAGCAGGCGGGCGCTCATTTGGACAGAAGGTTTGGTTCTTCGGGGATCAAGGGCAGGCGGGCACTTGGGGTAGGCCAGGCGGGCGCCTGGTCCGCTGACGGGATTTCGGGACTCCTTCTTTGTTTAGGTTTAGATCTTATTCCAGGGCATATATTTAAGCAATGTTCCGCCCCCAAACTCATAGTAACTCAGATTTAACATATTATAGTGCAAGATCCTGGCTTGGTAGTGCCCCCAGACGTAGTCAAACATATTGACGAACTGGGTAAACAATTTCTGTGTCTTTTCTTGCTTTGATTTCTTGTGCTTTGTTTGTGTGCTTTTATTGTTCTTGTGATTTGCTTGGGTAGTGGAGGGCCATATCCACAACAGGCTAGAGACTTCTGCAGGTGATCAATCAGATGGCGCTTGGACTACCAGATGGAGCGAGACATCTATGAGAAGACTTCTGAAGATGCAGTATTATTCGTTGTAATAGGTTCTAACGCGGTGAAACTCCGTTAGGAATTGTACTAGACTAGGCAATATATCTGTAATATTGTAATAGACTTAATAGGAGTTTGTAACACGATGACAAAAAAAAAAAGTCAAAGTACTAAAATAGACATTACACACAACATAAATAGTTTTAATTATTTCACATCTAGTAATTTTATAAGAAATCATTATTTTTTTCTTAAATAACAAATGAATGATCTTTCAGAACATTAATTTATTCTTTTAACTTTAGCTTGTAAGTTGTAATCTTGGACTCACATTAGCAACGGAAGAGTTAAAACTGCCCAAAAGGTCAGAGTGACGGGTCGGGTGGGTTTCGTCAAAGCCGAACCCGACCCTAATGCCAAAAGGAGTGACTCGAACCCGACCCGACCCGAAGACAAGGAAACCCAAACCCGACCCGAACCGTACAAAATTATAAAAAAATTTGCTCATATTTGCTTTGGCCCAATCTATGTACAAAGTTAAATTTTAATTAGTTTAATATCATCAAACCTCACTAAAAAACAACTATAAAAATAAATTGAACGACGTATGATATGATTAACTAACATAATATCTTGACTTTGTACATGTGGGTGCGGGTCGGGTCGGATCACGGCGGGTCAATATCAAAACCCGAATCCGACCCTAACCCGCTCAGGTCATGAAAATTGCAACCCGAACCCTGCTTTTTCGGGGCAGATCGCCTTCGGGTTCGGTCAAATTGCCATCCCTAGATAGAACTGAGAGTTTTGATTAATGAACTGACAAATTAAATCAACAGTTTTAAATCCGTAAAATATAATCAATGTGAAAATTTCAAAAAAAAAAATAAAAACGTGTTTTACACTCGTATTAATGTAAAACGTGTTTTCAAAATGCAGAGAAACATTTTTGTAAATAAGCGAAACATTCTTATAAGGCGCGATGATAATGTTTTGAATAATCGGAACTTATAAAGACCCACCAGACACTCTTTGACACTGTATGAGACATTTTTCAATACTACATGAGACACTTTTTAGCAGAAAAAAAATACTAAACCATATGATATACCCGGCTCTAAATATCAACTAATGTAACGTCGAAATTAGTTCTAGTATTGTTGAACGTACTTTGATATTTTGATTCAATTAATGCAATATACGTAATATTTAGTGGCGTTAAATTTATTAACGGAATTATTACATGGATAAAAAATACCTATGTGGCTAAGCCACATTAAAACAAGACTTAACACCCGTTAATAGTTAATAGTGTTAGAGCAATAACAAGACTTGATAAGAAAAGCGAGCGATCACAAGAACACAGATATACGTGGTTCACCAACTTGGCTACGTCCACGGGGAGGGGAGAGAATATTATTATCAATCTGGAGAAACAATTACAAGATCACACTATTACTGCTGCACGAATTATTGATCACAATAATTCCTAACTGTGCAACTGTAGAATTACAGACCTTGCTCTGAGCACTCTAATAATTTATCTATGACAATCTGAGGTGTGATTTTAATCTAAACTACTGGCCTCTATTTATACTAGTAAAGTTTATCTCAAAATCTCTTCGGAACTTGGAAACCTAGTCCAAAACTGACTTGGAAACCTAGTCCAAAACTGACTTGGAAACCTTCCTTCTGTGCTCTGTCCCGGGATTACGAAATCTCTCTGTTGTTTAATCCTTTAACTCGGCGTCCCAAATTCAAAGGCATTAACCCAACAATCTCCACCTTGACTTTGAATCTCCATGACAACAAACCTTTTCTCCCCCCTCGCCTCTTCTGCTATCTAATAGCTGCGAACAATCTGCAAGTCCAAACAATGTTGGAACTTGCTTCCCGTCACGAGTTTTGTGAACATGTCTGCAGGGTTGTTCGCCGTCCCTACCTTCACCTTTACCCGTTTCTCATCCCTTAGGAAATGATATCTGACATCAATGTGCTTGGTCCTCTCATGACGAACCCCAAGATTGCTGATCAATCCCTTCAACCATATTCCTTCCTTAGCGGACTCTGTCATTGCCACGTATTCTGCCTCTGTTGTAGACAACGTCACTGTCATCTGCGATCTATCCTTCCAACTGACAACTGACCCACCAAGCGTGAACACATATCCGGTCTTCGATCTTCTTGAGTCAACATCACCCAAATCTGAGAAACCCTTGACTGCACATTATGTCCCATCTCCACAGACGAGTCTGACGTCGCTAGTGCGCACTGTAGTATACATCAAACTACCAACTGCACTAGCATAGGATACTGGAGCCATATACTCTTTCTCCTCAACCGATTTGGGCCCAAACGCGACTGTCTGTGCATTCACTGCACCCGGAGTGTCTATAGCCTTAGCTGTTGACCTACCAAACCTCTCTAAAACTTTCTTGATGTATCTTTTCTGGGATAAGAACAGTTTCCGTTTGGCTCTGTCTCTATAGATCTCCATACCCAGAATTCTCTTCGCGTTACCCAAACCCTTCATCTCTGCGACCAAGCCTTTCAGCTTCTGAATCCTTGACTTCTTGACTGCTGCTAACACATAGCTGTCAAATCTCTTGTACCACTGCCTAGGCGATTGCTTCAATCTACAAACTTGATCTTCCTTACCAGGAACTTGGAATCCTTCCGACTCTGTCATGTATATCTCTCCCTCTATTGCTAGCAACACTCTGATCGAAGTGTGTCTGACCACTGTTGAGAAGATCCCATTGTAGTCCACCTCTTCTTTCTGTGTGAAACCCCTTGCAACAACTTGAGCTTTATACTTGAACCCTTCTGCCGGTGACACCCCTTCCTCTTTCTTGAAGATCCACTTGCAAGTCACAATCTTTCTGCCTTCTGGCCTTGTGGTCAACTTCCAAGTCTGATTCCTGTGAAGAGACTCTATCTCATCACTCAAAGCCGCATACCTCTGAGATGACTCTGAACATGTATCTGCTTTATTGAAAGTAGAAGGTTCCGTAAGAACGGGCTCCACTTCCTCAGCAACCAGCAGTGCATAAGACACCAAGTCTTCAAATCCATTCCTGAAATTAGCTCTTCTAGACCCTTCTTGTACTAACCCATGTTCTTTAGGAACTGAACTTGAACTTTCTGGTGCTTCAGTCTTTGTCTCTGTTGGTGGATCCTGATAAACATTTGACTGTGGGACAACTAACTCTTCAGTATCTTGTTGCTCCACCTGTTTTTCAACATCTGACTGTGGTACAACTAACTCTTCAGTATCTTGTTGCTCCACCTGTTTATCAACACCGCCAACACTTGAAACAATCATGGATTTACCAGTCCATACCTCATAGGGAACTTTGAGACCAATACCGGTATGAAGTCCATGATTAATCAAGTAACATGTTGTACTAAGCGCTTCTGCCCAGAAACGTTTAGACAACTCTGCATTGGAGAGCATGCACAACGCTCCCACAAGCCATGTCTGATTCATTCGTTCTGCTACACCATTCTGCTGTGGCGTGCCTCTGCTGGTGAGATGTCTAGAAATCTCCACCTGTCTGCAAAACGAATCGAACTCAGTACTGCAGAACTCCAAACCATTATCTGTCCGGAGCTTCTTGATCTTCTTCTCTGTCTGGTTCTCCACTACCGTCTTCCAGTCCTTGAAATTCCTTAGAGCCCCATTCTTGTACTCCATGATAACCACCCAAGGCCTCCTCAAGTAATCATCAACCATAGACAAGACATATTTGTGCCCCCTTAGAAATTCTTGACGTGAAGGTCCCCAATACTCTGAGTGGATGTAATCCAGAACGCCTTTAAGATCCTTGATCTTAAGGCCATAAATAAGATCTCTGTTAGTCAACTCATGCATCTCTCGAGTGCTCATGTGAATGAGCCTGATGTGCCACAGCTTAGACATATCTCCCTCGTTCACCTCTTCTGATGCAGCCATAGTCGACTCTGCAAGCGTCTTTCCTTGGAGGAAATACAAGGAGCCCCGCTTAAGGCCTTTCAGCATCACTTCTGAACCGTTACAGACACTAACTGCTCCACCTTTACCTTTGAAACTGAACCCTTTGCTGTCTAACTGACTAAGAGAAATCAGATTCTTCGTCATAAGCGGAACGTGTCGAACCTCGTTCAAAGTGACAACCCTAACATCATGAGTCCTGACCTTGATCGAACCAATACCGACAACCCTGCAGACTGTACTGTTGGCCATGCTTATATCACCGCCAACTATCTGCCTATAACCAGTAAACCATTCTCTCATAGGACGGATATGGTAAGACGCTCCTGAATCAAGAATCCACGCATTAGATGCGCATGCTGATTCTGATGTTACTAGAGCATAATCCTCATCTGAACTGCAATCTCTGGCCGTCATGGCCTCTGCTGTGACTGGTGCCTTGCCTTGCTTCCTTTTGTGACAGTCGAACTTCCAATGCCCCTTCTCTTTGCAGAAATTACAGATATCCCCAGGTTTTGGACCCTTCTTGTGTGAAGAATTACCTTGATTGTTCTTCCTCCCACTAGAACCCCTGCTGTTGCTACTACTAGCAACCAAACCTGATGACTGGGTACCTGCCTCAATCCCACTCGCCTTTCGGCGCAATTCCCTCGTCTTGAGAGAAGTTTTCACTTCCTCTAGAGAGATCTAATCTTTACGGTTTATGCACGAATCGACATAATATTCATAAGACATAGGTAAAGATACTAAAAGCTGCAAGGCTGCATCCTCGTCATCAACAACTACTCCTATATTACGCAGTTCAAGTAATGCAGAAGTAAATCTATCAAGATGATCATTTATGGGCGTACCTTCAGTCATACGACAATCATATAGCTTCTTCTTCAGGTATAACTTGTTGGTCAATGAACGTGTCATGTACATATCTTCCAACTTTAACCAAAGATCGCTTCCGGAGTCTGTTCCTGCAACATTGGTTAGGATCTCATCATCCAACTGTCTGATGATCTTGGCGTGAGCCTTCTGATCTAACTTCTTCAATGCCGCCACCTCCTTCGCTGCTGCTATCTTGTCCTTTTCTGACTGTTCTGCTGTACCTTCTGTGGTGACTGCCTTACCCTTGGGATCCTTACGATCCCTGATTGCAATCTCCAACGGTTCCCATAAATCTTTGTCTACCAACAAAGCCTTCATCTTGATCTGCCAGAGAGAAAAACTATTCTTCCCATTGAACTTGTCGATCGAATCTGCTCCTTGACCCATCTTCTTGTTCTCTGCAGCGGAATCCCTGAATCTCTAACCACGAACCAAAGCTCTGGTGCCACTAAGAGAAATCGCAACAAGAAACTCCAAACGCATACAATCGAAGACAAAACACCAGCAGCTTCTGTCCGGATACAATTTCGGATGCTACGGACATCAAAATCCAATCTCCACCGTTCAGATCGAAGATCTATGAGTCCCGAAGCTACTCACCAAAAATCAGCACGATCCAACGGTGAACGAATGTGCTACGCCTTTTTCTTCACTGCTGCGCTGGATAAAAACGGACCAGAAACTGCTACCTTGTTTTTCTTCGATCTTGGATCTCTTCCGTGGATGCTAATTATCCTTTTCAACCAAGCTCTGATACCACTTGTTAGAGCAATAACAAGACTTGATAAGAAAAGCGAGCGATCACAAGAACACAGATATACGTGGTTCACCAACTTGGCTACGTCCACGGGGAGGGGAGAGAATATTATTATCAATCTGGAGAAACAATTACAAGATCACACTATTACTGCTGCACGAATTATTGATCACAATAATTCCTAACTGTGCAACTGTAGAATTACAGACCTTGCTCTGAGCACTCTAATAATTTATCTATGACAATCTGAGGTGTGATTTTAATCTAAACTACTGGCCTCTATTTATACTAGTAAAGTTTATCTCAAAATCTCTTCGGAACTTGGAAACCTAGTCCAAAACTGACTTGGAAACCTAGTCCAAAACTGACTTGGAAACCTTCCTTCTGTGCTCTGTCCCGGGATTACGAAATCTCTCTGTTGTTTAATCCTTTAACTCGGCGTCCCAAATTCAAAGGCATTAACCCAACAAATAGATCTAGTTATATTCCATAATACTCCCTCCGACCCAAAATGACCTTCACATTTGACTATTCAAACTTTTTAAGGATATGAACACTTGATTCACTAGTCATATTTTGTTTGGGTACTTCTAAGCCTAGGTTGTAGAAATGTGAAGAATTTTTTGGGACAATAAAAAATGCCAAATGAGAAGATCATTTTGGGACGGAGAGAGTACATGTTCCGCATTTAACCTGTAACTCCAACCTACGCCTACACCCTCCCTGTCATCTTCCCCAACCGCTAGCCCTCCTCCATTAACGGCCACCACACCTTCCCTTCCCCTTCCATTTGTAGCCCTTTCCGTCACCTTACTCCTCCCGCCCCTCACTCCGGCCATTTCCCCACTCCGCTCTCCACCCCTTCCACCAGAAACTTTCGTTAATTTTTGGAGGATCTTTTTTAATTTTTTTAAGAAAGTTTACATTCTACCCCCAAAAGTAGGTTAATCATGTAACATTCCAGTTACCACGTCACAATTTCATTAGGATTCTTAACGCCGTTAAGAAAAAACAAATAGTATATTGCATTATTTGATACAAAATTAAAATGTATGTACGATAATGTCAAAACTAGTGTGTACGTTGCATTAATTGATGAAAATTGACCAAGGGCCTCTTGGCCCAATGGTATCCGGGTGTGTGGATAAGGCTTCCACTTAGATGGTGGTCGCAGGATCGACTCCCTCTGGGAGCAAAGTGGAGAACCTAAACTTAATAGGAGTTTGTAACACGACAGCAATTGCCTTGAATGAATGAAATGTAACTAGCTTGTCAAAAAAAATTTGATAAAAATTGGATAGTACGCTCCATATTTAAGCCGTTTGACCGTTTTTAACACAATGGCAGGCACTTGTTTCGGAATTTATAAAAACTCACCCAACACTTTTTGACATTATAAGAGGCACGTTTCAATACTACAACGAGCACTTTTTAACACTCGAACAGACAATTCTTAACACTACAGCCGGCAATCCTTAACATTACCACTAAAAGTGTCTGTTTGAATGTTTATGAGTGTTTGTTTGAATGTTTTATAAGTGTTATATTAAAACAAACACTTTTGAATACTAAAACAGACATATGATAATATTAGAGCAGACAATTACAGAAAACCTGTTTTTCAATCTCAGTGTAAAATATTTTTTTCATAAGAACGATTCATCAATATAGCGGTGATAAATCCGTAAAATACCCGTTTTTCCTAAAGCTATAAAAACAAGTTACGCCAGCATATGCGTATGTTTATACGTGTGCGTGTGCGTGTCTAATATATACTCCCTCCGTCCCACGAAACCAACTTATGGGGCACAATAATTAAGAAAAATGAGGTATATGTGTGGTAGAAAATGAAGAGAGAATAAGTGGAGTAAATAGTAGTATTGGTTGAATAAATTGAATGGTGGAAAATGAACAGAGAGAATGAGTGGGGTTAAATGGTGGGGTTGGTTGAATATAATTATATTAAAACATTTCCATTTTGGGCAGTCTCACTTGTGGTGGGACGGACTGAAAATGAAATTAGTCTCACTTGTGCTGGGAGCCTGGGACAGAGGGAGTATATATATACATACACACACATTTGTCTTTAAAAAGGGAGAAAATTCAATTACAATAACGTATGCGGCAGCCTTCCTAGTTAAATATGTCTATCCACCTACATTATTTTAATACAAGTCAAAGTCAATTTTTACCGCTCCTTGGATCATCATCACTTACCTAAGATTAGATTAAGGATATTGTTAAGAATCAATGGAAAGTAACAAGCTAAAGCAACTTAAACAAGCTTCACAATTGGGAATGGTGGCAAACTGAAGTAGAAAATACGGAGTATAGTTCTCATTTTGACTTTTTATAGTCAACCCATATTTACATTGATCATACATCGGTGTCAATCTGGTGATCACATTGAAATAATAAAACATTTTTATTTGTAAATCACTTAATAATTTATTAATTACAATTTTTAGAACTTCACTAGGATGATTAGATCAACATCAATGTTCGGTCAAAGTTCATTTGTGTTGACTATACGACGTTAAAATAAGATAAACTTTGGGAGAGAGAGAGAGAGAGTATAATAATAATGAAATCAGAACTCAGAACTATAAAGGTTCAAGCAAAGTCTCCCCTGCAGATGCTACCAATTGTATTTTTGTCCCAATTTGCCAACTCGTACTTTTACTACCTGCGTCCCCAAATGAATGCGCAAATGCGCGCTCATTTTGGGACGGCGCATTCATTTGGGGACGGAGGTACCAAACTAAATGGAGTATTCATCTTATTTTCCCACACTAGTTTTGACTTCTACTAACTGTAGTTTTGTCGTACATTCTCCCAACTTCATATAGTTGCATAGACTTTGTATTAGTCGGTTTAATTTAATTGCTAGTTGTGTACTACAATGGGTTATTTTGCAACAAAGACAACGTGTAGACAGAGATGTAACATCCTTGTCAACAAAAGTCCAAACTTTGTATATATCTAAACAATTACCCTTAACTGCATTGAAAAGAACCCGAAAGCTCTTCATCTCCACACACACACACACACACACACTGTGTGTGTTTTCGTTTAAACAGTGTATAAAGTTTGGTAGATGTTTTGACTTGCACAAAACTAATAGATTGATATTGCACATTAGGCACGTAACATGTTTAATGAGGATAACTATAAAATGGTATAAGCTGTGAAAATGTGACATCTAGAACGAAATAAGAGCAAAGTTTCTCGATGAGATTCTTCGTTGACTTGACTTACATGTGTGGAAGGTACCCTTTGTGAAGTGGCTGAAAAAAGTTACAATCCAACTTTGGCTTCCAGCTTTGCCCCAGCCTAAGAGCTAGATTTATGAATCTGTAGAGTAACAGAAATACAAAATTTGAGTAAACAAATTTGGTAGAAATATGCTCATATCATTATTTCACACATTTACATGAACAAAAGGAAAGTTCACAGATACAGTTAGTTATGGTAGGAGCTGTTCTTATATGTATATACTCTCTCCGTCCCAATTTAAACTTCAAAAAAAATTTGAGTTCAAGAATTAAGAAAAAGGTGATGTGTTGTGAGTGTAGATGGTTTGGTAGGAGAGAGAAAGTGGGGTAGGAAATATTTAGTGGGTAATTGTTGTGAGTATGACATGTGGGGACCACAAATAAAAAATATAAAAAAAAACTTTCTTTTTTAGGTTTTGAAGTTTAAAATGCGACACCCAAAATGGAAAATTTTGAAGTTTAAAATGGGACGGAGGGAGTATATATATACTCCCTTCGTCCCACTCGAAATAGGATTCTTGGTCTCGACGCGGGAATTAAGAAATACTAATATTTTATTGGAAAAAGTGGTTTAAAAATTAGGTGCTGTGAGTATGAAGAAGAGAGAAAGTGAATAGTAAATTAAAAGTTGTTGTGAGTATGATAAGTGGGTCTTATTAATATAAAAGTACTAAAGACTTTCCATTTTGGGACGTTCTATTTCGGGTAGGACACCCAAAAATAGAAAACGTCCTATTTCAGGTGGGACGGAGGGAGTATATGGGCATGTATGTATAGGGTCTCACTTGGCAATTACTACAGCCTCCATCTCAAAGTGAGCATCTCTTGTACCAACTTTTAGTCTTCTTGATTTCAAGGAGCAAACTATTGTTGTGATCTAGTGGTTTCTGTTTATGCAATCATCATTTGTTCTGTGTTCAAAGGGCTTACTTAGAGAAGATCGTATCATCAGTATCAAAGCCAAGAGGTCGACAGGGTACAAATTGTGATTCTCATAACACTTGCAGAAGACATAATGATGCAATTTTGGATACAAAAGTCAGCCAGATGCTTGCAAAATGAAAATAAATAAATAAAAAATTAGATACGAAAGTATGGTTTGCGAGTCGCATATGAAAATCACCCACGAGACACAAAGCTCTCTTTAAGCATTAGTATTCAAAATGGTTATTAACATAGGATTACACAAGTACTTATACAACTAACTAAGCTTGTAGGATAACTAGGACTAGGGTTTTGAACACTAACTAAGAAATACGTTTAATGCTCCTAACCAAATTAAGAAAATGGCAACAACAACCATACAAAATAAACCCACGTCTCATTTTCTTGAATCAAAGGACTTCTTGGTTTGCCAACGACTTTGGGTGTTGGCTTGGACATCCAAAGTCCTATCGTAATAATCCATATTCCTAATGCATACTAGATCAAGTACTTCCGTAAGAAAAAAAGATACAAAATTTTTGCCTATAACCAAGTCAAAGTAAAGAAAAATTGCCCCATGGCGTGACTTTTTGTTTGCACCATGGCGTGACTTTTTGTTTGCACCATGGCATGACTTTTTGTTTGCACGTTACCTTGGAAGCTTCCCGAGGCGTAGCTTTGCAGTAACCAGCTAATACATTATCGAACAACTTCTTCTTAATGTGGTACTGTGTTACAAAAGGGCTTAATAAAAACTCATTTCTGTACTGGACAGATCTCCAATACAAGACCTCACACAATACATGATACAACTCCAAAATTCTAAGGTTCACATTCATTGGAACAATAACCTGATTCCTAACTCTTGTGTATGAGATCAGGCCTATCAAAAGTCAAAACAAATAAACCGCTTGACGATCATTCTATCGTTCTCACTTCTTGATGCCGTATACTTTAAATGGATACAAATGCTGTTAATACTTAAAAAACTGCATACGAACAGAAACCTCCCTTCCCAAAAGATATTATTCTTATTACAAACACGTTTGTCCCGGTTCTTACGCACATGCTCCCTCTGTCCCATTTGAAATTGCAAACTTTGTCATTTTTAGTGTCCCATTAGAAATTGCAAAATTCTGAAATAGAAAGTTTTTAATAATTTTTAATTAGTCGGACTCACTTGTCATACTCACATCAACTAACCTAAAGACTGTTCCCTACTCACGTTCTCTCTCTCCTACCCAACTATCTACACTCACAAGTTCACAACACATCACATTTTCCACTTATATCAGTTTTTTGCAATTTGAAATGGGACAGAGGGATAATACTCCCTCCGTCCCGTCCGACTTAGGATTTTTGGTCCCGACACGAGGATTAAGGAAAACTATTATTTTAAGAGGCAAGAGAATGAGTGAAGGAGGTGTTGTGAGTATGAAAAGTAAAATAGGAGAGAAAATGAGTGGGAGGAAAAGTAAGGGGACCGTTGTTGTGAGTATTACAAGTGGGTCCCATTGAATATAAAAGTAACATAACCTTTCATTTTGGGCTGTCCTAAGTCGAGTTAGACGTGGCCATCCAGTTATAACCGCCGGTTAGCGGTTAAAACCGGCGGTTGGGAATTCCGTTGAAGTCTAACCTTAACCTAACCGGTAATCGTTAAGTTCCGGTTACGGTTTGCCGGTTTATCCGGTTTACCCGCATCTGTTTACTTTTTTTTAAAAAAAAAACAGTTTTTTAAATGTTTTTAACAGTTTTTTGAAGTTTTTTTTATAAAAATAAAATGTGTCACTCACTACACTCAAAACAATTTTTCTAAAAAAAAAAATACTGATTTTGTTAGAAAACTAACTGGAAATCGTTAGAAAACTGACTGGAATTCAGGAAAGTAACTGGAAATAGCCGTTATCCGATTTAACCGGCGGTTGACTTTCCCGGTTATAACCGGCGGTTGACGGTTTTCAAAATGGTCTAACTTTAACCAAACCTTTAACCGACGGTTCACGGTTGGACCAGTTAACGGTTGGACCGGTTAACGGTTAACCGGTTTGGCGGTTTTGACCGGTTAGAAACCGACTGTTAAACCGGTTCCGGTTACAAAGTGGACACGTCTAAGTCGAGTGGGACGCCCAAAATGGCAAAACTTCCTAAGTCGGGCGGGACAGAGGGAGTATAAGACAGACAACATATGATGTACAATAACATATATATTCATGTTTCAACAATCAGACTCGTCTTTCCAAATCAATGTCAAAAGACTTAACATCTTTCGAGTTCCTAAATTGCTTCAACGCCAGTAAATGAGATTGGATTCAAAAGGTGTTGAATTTAGTGGCCCTTCATGCATTGGTATTTTTTTCATGCATATGATTACCAGCTTAGCATTATACTCATTTTGTGAGGGCTATTTGATGGTTCATCTTTAACACCAAGTTAACCTTTATTTGATTCCTTATTTATTATAACCACAAACCCTTTTTTTCTCAGTCCAACGAAAATTAATAGCGTTCTAGTCATTTTAGCGAAAAGTCGTAGGTGTACACCTTAAATTTATACCCCTCCAGTCCCATTAGAAGAGGAATTATTCATGTTTCCTATTATGGGAACTTTTAAAAAATAATTGACTATAGTAACCTTCATTAAAATTTGTTTGTTCATTTCAAATATTCTCGCTCAGTCTAAATTTTAATCGTGCCACCTATGGTTTGAGGGAAATTTAGGAAATAAATAAATGTTCAACCCTTATCTTAATTTGTGTGTTTAATGTATGTACGCTACTCTTTAATTGGGATTTTGATGGAGTACAACAAAAGCAATTATAATTTGTACTCCCTTCGCCCCAAACTTAGTAGCCTTTTGTACATTGAGGGATACCTTAAAAAAGTTGATGTTTGAGCAATTATAGTAGCAAATATAGTTAAGTATCCTTACTATCCACCGAATAGACTTGTAGTATTGCAAGATTACATTGAAGTATAATATTTGATAATCCTCTTTAAAATAAACACTGATTTTGGGGTGGATGGAATGTTGTGTTTGTCCATCCTAACCTTTGAAAAAACGATTTGAGTCTTGAAAGAAGCACTCTCTCTGGCTTTAAATGAATGCCGATTTCCAAAAAAAATAAATCTCCAAATGAATTTTCACAGTTCGATACTCCCTCCGTCCCACTCGAATTAGGATTTTTTGTCAATCTAATTATACTTTAACCAATAATTTGAAGAAAAATAATTATATTAATGAAAATTTAAAAATAGTTATTGAATATTATAGTAACTATTATACAATAACAATTTTTGAATTTTTATTAGCATCATTATTTTTCTTCAAATTATTGGTCAAAGTATAATTAGATTGACCAAGAATCCTAATTCGAGTGAGACGGAGGGAGTATATCATATTCCAATCTATACTTGCAAAACTAAAAGTTTTTGGAGTGCGTAGTAAGGACAAATTTTTAGAATGTCCCATAAAAGAAAAAATGACATTTATTTAGGGAGAGAGGGGTTATTTTATGTTGGGAAAATTGCGATACACAACTAGCTACGAGGCCTATGGGAAGAAACAACATGCATGCAACAATCCATATGAAAGCAATAAACAAGAAAAGACGCAATATTTGTTCACACACTTCGTCCCACAATCGGACTACGTCTAGAGGCACCAAGCAAGGATAATCATAATATCATAATCTGTGGTGTTACAATAAAGGCCATGCCCTCATGTCATTGAGTCATCACTTTCTCTATGTAAACACACCCTCACACATCTAACCCCAAAAAATACAACCGACCATTTATGGAATGCCCCTAAGGACACCCCAAAAGCTTACCACTGTCTTAGGCTCTCTTGTGGATCTGACAGGTTCTCTCTGACTATTTTTCTAGCACACAATAATTATGCCCATCACTTGGTTTATATAAGCACACAAGTCCAAAACCTAAACTAACTAGAAAACCTGGAATAATTAAATTCATTAAACCTACTTAAACAAGGAATATTAAGGAAAACTAAATTTCAACCTAGTCAAACAAGGACTCCTTTAATGACTTATATTCAGTTTCATCTTACTTCTTGGTTTTGACTCCACAATCCAACATTTTATGATTTACATAAGACGATCCTTTGATTCCTAAAGTCTTGCTTGTTTGTTTCCTGTCAAGGACTTGTTGTTAGTCATATTTAGGTCACTTGCATATCATGTAGTTAAAATATATATTGAGTACGATATACTCCCTCCGTCCCAAAATGATTTTCATGTTTGACTATTCAAACTTTTTAAGGATATGAATACTTGCTTCACAAGCCATGTTTTGTTTGTGCACTTTTAAAACCTAGATTGTAGAAATGAGAAGAACTTTTTGGGACAATGAAACATGGAAAATGAGAAGATCATTTTGGGACGGAGGGAGTATAATAAAATAACAGAGTACGTAATTACATATTAAAATGATTATGAGATGCAAATTCTTGTGTTCTTTTCAACTGGCATAGACTTTCTAAATCGTGTAACTATTCTTAAAGTTTCTCATTATTTGGATAGTAAATAATACGTATAACTCAAAAGGCATTTTAAACACCTTCACGAGGTTATGCATCATCTTACGCGTTCACTTATACTAAGTAATAGATCTTTATGAGGTGAGGATTTTGTATGCGGCATTACTCTTCCAGCAATCAACACCAATTCTTGAAATGTACACATATTTCACTTAAAAGGAATCAACTTTAAGAACCTTCACTCAATAATTGACACGTTAAACTAAACAAAGGCCATGGATACATGATCAAATCAAAATAAGTGGTTCCACAAGAGCTCAGAGATTTTCCATAGTACCACTTAACCAGTTTAACCTACATTCAGAAATCTATATCTCATACTAACATTTTCTAACATTTCCAGTAAATTGTGATATCCAAACTAACAAACGATAGACGAGCTTCAAATAATCTTTAACAAAAATGATTATGACTCAGAGCAGAATCTAACTACTCCCTCTGTCCCAAAACGATCTTCCCGCTTGTCATTTCTCATTGTCCCAAAAAGTTCTTCCTATTTCTACAATTTAGGCTTAAAAGTGCATAAACAAAACGTGGCTAGTGAAGCAAATGTTCATATTCTTAAAAAAAAAATAGACTATTCAAATGTGAAGATTATTTTGGGACGGATGGAGTAAAAGAGAATAGCATAAAAGTAGGAAAATTTAAGTTGAAATACCCTCAAAGATATCAGTAGAGGCAATTGAGTGTTGATTGGCCTCCTGATTATTGATGTTTTGATCATGGGTAGTTCCAAATTTCTGCTTGAACGAGTCTTGCCTCTTTAACCACATCATATGCCCCTGCATTTCACAGATCTCTCTTTCAAATTGCAGAATTCAATCAAAAAAAAAAAAAAAATAGGGCAAAATTGAAAACCCCAAAATTAAGCTGATATACAAAATAAACATTAATTAGACAATAAAAAAGAAATACACACAGAGAAGAGAAGGGATATATATATATATATATATATATATATATATACATATACGTATATATACCTATATATATATACCTGGAGAGCAGCGGCCCAAGCAATGAGAAAAGAAGCGACCCAGAATTTCTTGTCATTCAGTAGCTTTCTCACTTCGAATTTCTTCGTCTCCATTCTCTCTTATTTTACTGTAACAATAAAACAAAAAACCCTAATAATAAACCCTCTCCCCCTAATATATTTTGCTACACTTCCCATTTCTCTTCATTTTTATTTTTGTTTTTACTTACTTTATCCCACAATAAGATAAGAGTTGACTTGTAAACAATTACTCATATCAGAAAATTTCAGAAAAATTTCGGCAATGCTGGGTCACAAGTTCACAAAATAATGGATACAAAACGAAGTGGCGATATTTTATTGGTTGCAACGGTTGTGGACCCGGCACACTCTAATTAAAAGCACCAATAAAAATCATGACACCTCATTTGTGAGCTAAATTTTGTGATTTTTTTGTGACTTTATATTTACCCAAAAAAAATTGTCCTATAATGAGTGTCAACCGGTCTCTTTATACTTGCAAAAACTAAATATTTGTAAAGAGGATTACAAGATTATATATAAATTTTGCCACCAAATTGTACAAAAAGTTATGTCTCTTAAAATAAAATTTGGACACTCATTTAGAGACAAAGGTAGTTAAAAAATGTAATCTCTCCATTTCAGAGTAAGAGTCATACTTTCTATTGTGGTACGTCCCAGAGTAATATTATTATTTTTTAATGGCAAAGAATCTTTACTATTCATCTCATTTATTCTCTCTCCTACTTAATTTTACACTCACAACATCAATTAACTTACTATTCTCTCCAATTCATTCTCTCTCATATTTTACTTTTATACTCACAACACTTAACTTTACTTCCACCATTTTTTAATCTTTGTGCAATTGGGAGGTAAGACTCTTACTTCGAAACGTAGGGAGCATTTTCTTTCTTTATCCAAAATTACTTTTAATCAAAATTAGAAGTACATTTTTATTTTTACATTATTTTGGGACTGAGGGAAGATGAGGAACCCTCATAGTTGAAGAATACTGGCCAACTACAAATGGCACAACTCACAAGATATCAGAAAGAACCCACTGCAGAAACTTGAGAATAAAGTCACAAATTTTCACTTTGTTTCTTTCTTTTGTGTAAATTTTGTAAAATCCTCAAGTACATGACACATTATTGACACCATAACAAAAAAGAAATTGAGAAAAAAAAAATAAAAAAATCTCTGTAATCCCTATTAAACATTCATGACCATAAACTCAGCTGAAAGATCAAAAAATCTCAGAAAGAACTATCAAGCCAATTTCCCAGATAGATAAAGAGCAAGCTTTTCCCTAAAATCTTCACCATCCTTATCACCCGAGTCGCAAATTTGTCGCCTATAATCCGAATCATGTTCACTCGAATACCTCATTTCTTTCTGCACTTCATCTTCCAAATCGATCAGTATATTGTGCAGCACACAGCATGCAAAAATAATCCTTGGAAACTTGTTTTTATCAGGCCTCCACACCATTCCATCAATAATCTTGAAATTCTCCTTCAATCTTGCCAATGCCCTTTGTGCCACAAACCGAGTAGTCAACAGCTTCTTATTGAACGTTGACTGAAAACCCGACAGTTTCTTTCCTCTATAAGGGGTTAGAAGCCATGGTAATAAGGGATAACCCGAGTTCCCAACTATGTATTCTCTTAACTCGGTTCCTTGTGTGAGTTCCATCTTTCCGTTAAGTCTTGTCCCTTGTTTGCAGAGTTTAAAGAAAGTAGAGCCTTCGAGTATGGTAAAGTCGGTCAAACTTCCCGGCAACCCGATGAAAACATCCCGGAATCTTAAATCAGTGTCCACGATTGCTTGGAGTACCATAGTATATTTCTTCTCTCCGTCAAACCATATATTTCTTGACTTTTCACCCCTGGGGAGGCTCATCATGATGCGTGTATTGTCAATGGCTCCACAACAATTCGGGAGGCCACGTATTTTCTTGAACTTATTTTTTACCTCTTCCATTCGTGCTTCAGTTTTAGGCCATTGAAGATGGTGGAGCCCACTTTCTTCTATGGCTTCCACAAACTGCCAGGTTATATAGCCTACATATGTGTTGTGCAAACCAAAGAAATTGCCAACAACCCTTTGGTTATCACCTGAGGTCAGCCTTCTTAAAGCAACAGCAACTTGGTCGTTTAGACACAACGTTTCACCATTAAAGAACTTGTGTTTTGAGTTCCAGGCCGTCATTTTTGCACCAACAAGAGAACAGATGTAGTCGAATGTTTTCCTTGACATCTTGAAGATAGTTTCAAAGCTATCTGAATCCTTCAATTCAGATAATGGGTCTGAGAAGCAACGAAAAATGACATAAGTGGTAGCAACTTAGAAGTTAATCAATGCACATTGGTGAAGAAAACAGAACTTCCGTAGCAACCACAAGTACCATTTAGGAAATGTGCACAAAAATCACGGGGCCACAAATCATACTCTATTTTCATTTCAGATGTGGCTTCCACACCCAATTTAAGTTAATGAAATTTCGGTTATGAAAGTCGTAGACAAACTAAAATTAAGCTTCATACTAACTAACTAGGCAACTTAAAAAAAGCTGTGACTCGTTTTGATTTAGGTTACTTCAGATTCATTTTAGTGACACCTCCGAACCCTTTTCAAGCCATAAAAAGGACGTAGAACTAAGTTCAGTGTTCTCCTTGATCGGACATCCCCATACTGTTTTCTGACAAGTTGTGATGTATATTCAGACGTCAGGAGTCAGACACACACACACAGAGAGAGAGAGAGAGAGATATATATCAGAAAAATTGACACTCCCTCTAAAATGCATATAGTATCATTTCTGATATATATTCACACACACACACACATATATATATCAGAAAAAGGCAGATTACAAGAAGATTGTTGAAAAATCCATCAAGAAGGCAATAGAAGATAATGCATTTTCCAATTGAACACCCTCCAACACTGATTGACGAGCAAACATGGAGAGCAAAATCTTTATATTTAAGAAAAACAGGGATAAGATAATTAGCATTACTTCCTAAATTTCATCAAAAGAATCCACATTATATCTTGATGTTCCACTTAATCAAGCCTATTTTCCAAAAAGTACATCTACAATCATTCAACTTCACAATCCACATGTGGTAGAAACATCAAGCAGTTATACGCTTATAACCAACTCCAACAACATGAACACAGTATCACACACTTTGAGTATTTTCTAAAAGTGGACTCTTTGATCATAACGGAATGAGTAATTTACAGAAAACAGCGTAAATCCAATAGCATTTTGTAGCTAATCAGCACCCTCTTGAGATAATGAAAGACCAAGTAAATTGAATTCTCCCTCCGTCACAAAATGATACTCCCATTTCCCTTTTTGTTTGTCCGAGAAAGTCCCATTTCCAAAATGAAGACTTCAGAATCACCAAAATTTTCAAAACTTATAATGTAACCTTAAAATGTTTGAAAAGTCAAACTGAGACTATCATTTTGTGACGGAGGGAGTATATCACGAACAAATGGATTCGACCCATGTCCTAAAATTGAAAGATAAACCAAGATAATCAAACAAATGCACCAACAAACACTATTCCAAGAACACCCATTTCAACAAGCAAGAACATTGTACGGAATCAAGAAAAGGTCAAGAAATAAAGCAAAGGTCAAGAAACTAAGAAATCAAAAAGATAAACATATATGATAAAAGGGTATAATTAATTGTACCATTAATCATCTTTGAGAACCAGTCCAAGGGCAGGGGTGGGGAAGGAGCGGAAGTATGAGGGGCATCATCATCGTCAACTTCTTTCTCTACCTTCTTCTTCCTCTTCTTCAACCCTATAATGGGTCCCATTGAAATTCCAAAAAGAAAAACAGTTGATTTTGAAGTTAATAAGAACAATCTTTCGTTGGTATAGAAATTTGGGGGGGGGGGGGGGGTGTCTGTGTTGATTTTGAGAGCATGCAAATTGCAAAGCAGTGAATATATACGTTATCTCAAAGTTCTCTCCTTTTTTTTTTCTTTGGGTGGTTTTAAATAGACACCCCCCATTTTGCTGAGTTGACCCCCTCCATGTGTTCTAGTAACAATCCTCTTTTCTTTTCTTTTTTTGAGTAATTTTAAATTAAGATGGGGATATTGTTAATGCACCATGTGAAGTGGACTTGTGAAGGGTTGTTTTTGGATTTCAGTTTGGAATTGACTATTAATCTTAATATAGATTTCAGTTTGGAATTGACTATCAATCTTAATATTAAAATTCATCGTGATAATAATGTGATAATAATGCTACATCAATAGAGCGTGTGGTAAGATGATAAAACCGGTGGAGAGGATTGTGATATAATATGTTTGTTTATTCACTCTCACAAATAATTACAATGACTTAACCCTATATTTATACTAAAGCCTAAACCCTATTTCTTGAGGAATACTCCTCTTCCTAAAATACATCAACTAATTAAGGTAAACTATAACTCTAAATAAGGTAAAATATATTCTCTTGATTCTATCTCTATTTAACTTGATCTTCTCTTGACTGGTCAAACTCGGTCCGCTCCATGCTGTCTCGGCCCGCTCCACACGGCCCGCTCCATCTTATTCTCCAACTCCCCCCCTCAAGTTGGAGGATCTACAACGTAGATACCCAACTTGCCAATACGCCAATTAAAACGGGGGATAAAAAAAATCAGCCTTTTTTAATTTTTTTCATCGTCAGTCCACTTGACGAGACATCTGTGCTCACAACTGGTCTGTCAACTGCCCTGTCAAGTGCCTAGGTCCAGCAACCCAGTTTTTTTCTTTCGATCTGTCCTTTTGTCAATCAGTCGACGTCGGTCGTCCTTGGCTGCATTATTGGTTGAAGTTGACTTCGCCTTCATCAAAAATCCGGTGAACCACCACCAGTTTCTGTGCTCGTCCCTTTTTTTCAATAGTCAGTCCACTTGTGTGCAACATTGACAGCACAAGTGTCTTAACAAGTCAACAGTCAATTTGCTCGTCAGTTTGCCCAGAATTCTCCTGTCTTCTTCGTCATGCTGCACTTGCGTTCTGATCGTCAATCTGGTGCAAATTTCCAGGAGTTAGGCAGCCATCAATTTCGAGCACCAACTCCGGTTGATTTCATATTCGGTTGTATCGGATCATTAGGGTTTCTTCACCGATACAAATCTTCCTCCGACAACAATAGCACCACCGCCGTCGCTGCCGGTTTCTAGTTTTCTGGCCGTGCTCCGTTGTGTTCGTCTTGCACATTCTGTGCCACAAAGGAACAAGGTCGTCATGAATGGGTCCCTCCTCAACGTGTTTGTCGTGCACAATCGGTGCCACGAAGAGGTCTTCATGGGCTCCTCCCGTCATCTTCATCGTCTGCGTCATGTCACCGATTCATGGCAACAATCTGGTCTTCAAGAATGGGTCCCTCCTCAACGCTTTCATCGTGCACATCCGGTGCCGCGAAGAAGCTTCCATGGGCTCCTCCCATCACTTGATCTTTACCGCCATGTTGCCTACCATGGCAATGATGGCTTCATCGCGGAAGCATATGGATAGTCAGGCCCCCATATCGGAGGCTCTGATACCATGATAAAACCGGTGGAGAGGATTGTGATATAATATGTTTGTCTATTCACTCTCACAAATAATTACAATGACTTAACCCTATATTTATACTAAAGCATAAACCCTATTTCTTGAGGAATACTCCTCTTCCTAAAATACATCAACTAATTAAGGTAAACTATAACTCTAAATAAGGTAAAATATATTCTCTTGATTCTATCTCTATTTAACTTGATCTTCTCTTGACTGGTCAAACTCGGTCCGCTCCATGCTGTCTCGGCCCGCTCCACACGGCCCGCTCCATCTTATTCTCCAACTTAAGACCAATAGAATCTGTCAAGTTGATTAAAAATAACAAGCATTTGTCGGTCGTGGTACATCATGAGAGAATATTACATTGTGTTGTTAGACCACTTCATTAACAAATTACGTGGTAAGACGAATGGGATTTTGTCACACAGATTGAAAATATATTTCGGTTTATCATAAGTTATTATTAAATTTTGTCTTGATATTGATACCTCGTTATGGATGGCCAAAACCGGTTCCGGACCCGGTTCCGGTTCCGTTTCGCCATCCCTATACCTCGTCATCAATAGATCACTTGGTAGGACGAATGAAATTTTGTGAAATAAATTGATTTTTTTCGTATAAGTGTATTATGCACTTTATTATAATACATGCTTTTTAATAGTATTTGAATCCATAAGTTTATCATTTTGACTTAAAGATGGGGAAATTGTTAATTCATAGGGTGAAGTCAGAAGTGGACTTGCGAATGGTTGTTTCTAGAGTCAAGACTTCAACATTCTTGAGTCGAAAGTCAACTGCTTAGAAGTAAAACACATTCCTTAAAAATAATAATGACGTGTCTCATAATAATAATGACGTGTCACTTACAACATGAGACGGATGGAGTAGTGTATACTGGAGTAGTGTATACGAAAAGATCAACCCCGTAACGGGAGTCATAATTTGACATTTAATATTTGGAAAATATAAAAAAAAAAAAAAAAAAAAAAATTCTACAAACCGCAACAAGTTCATCCCATTTCAAGTAACAAAATCTCCTAATCTATGCGCTAATGCGCGTGATAAGTTGCTCAAACAATAGGCTTAAGGTCACCATTGTGTGCCGTTGTTACTAGTAGCTACAACCAGAGAGCCTGGATTGACACCATTATGAAAGGGAAACAAAACCGTCGTTACATAGTCCAGGCAGAAGGACGTGTGCATAATTTAGCTTCTCAAAGTATGCGCGTACACTTAAGTGGGCCCCACAGCACTTTTTTTTGTTACATCATGTCAGGAGGGTGAAAGCGAGGCGTCTCGATCCGATAGTTGAATTTTCCGGATTCATTTGGTAGGCACATTCTTGGGGGGTATCCTGCAATGAGCCAACATGACACTGTTAATGCTGGTGGTTATTTGGTCAATACTAAGTTGCAAGAACAGTCACAGAGTTAACAAAACAGATTAACTAACCAATTTATCAAGTTAAGTTGCTGTACAGTCTTGGAAATATGATAATGAATTTAGGTTAAATTTGTTAAATATTTAATGGGGTCAATATTTCATAACTTTATCATCCTTTTCCGTTAGCCAAATGTAACGACGTTAAGTAAATCTCCTAGCATACATTGCCAATTGTACCCTCGCATCATAATTTATTAATGTCTTTTGAAACTTGAACAGTATATATAGGGAGATGTGCTATACATTAAACTCTTCACCCGTTTATTGCCTGAGCACCACGTTTTCCTCTTTCCAAAACCAGCATGCACAAAAACACTCTCTTACGTCAACATATCTCCTAATCATCAATTGAAGGGGCAATATTGGAAGAAACATAAAATCTCATCAACACATCCAAATAGATTAGGGTGTTTATTATGCGACAGAGAGAGTAAAAGAATTCTTAAATGGCATAGATGATTAAGTTTCACCTGATTTGGTTTATTCAGCAGCCAGTTTCTTCGGACAGGCAGAGGAAAGATGACCCTTTTCACCACACTCGTAGCACGTCCTCCTCCTTATCTTCCCACTAACAGCAGTTCCAGCATTATCCTCAGCATTCACGTTGGTGGGGACCACAGATTTAGTATCGACAGTATTATTACTGCTAGCCAAAGGCGTCAACTCACTAGTAATGGTTGAATAAGAAGCCAGTTTCTTTGGAGAAAGATAGCTCTCAGACATAGTGTCACCACTATCTTTACTATTAGCCACAGGCATTGAGCCACTCATGATGGTTGCATCAGAAGCGAGCTTCTTTGGGCAGGCCGATGAAAGATGGCCTTTTTCACCACACTCATAGCATGTCCTCCTCCTTATCTTCCCACTAAGGGTACTATTGACCAAATTCTCCTCAACTTCCTTGTTGGTTGAAGGCACAGTTGTAATATCATCAGCTCTTTTATAGTAAGGGACAGGCACCGAGTCTTCAGCTTTGTTACTGCTAAGCACAGGTTTCAATGACTCGTCTTTCTTACTTGTTGGGCATGCTGATGAAAGATGACCCTTTTGCCCACACTCATAGCACGTCCTCCTCTTTATCTTCCCACTAATGTCACTCGCTACATTGTCTTCAGCATCCACATAGGTGGGGACCACATATCTCGTGTCCTCAGGTTTTGACAATTCGGGTTTCTTGCTAGTTGGACAGTCAGATGAAAGATGGCCCTTTTGACCACACTCATAACACGTTCTCCTTTTCATCTTCCCACTAATGTCACTCCCTACATTATTTTCATCATCCACATTGGTGTGGGCCACAAATCTTGTGTCCTCAGTTTTCTTAGTGTTAGGCACAGGTGTAAGGTCTTCAGCTTTCTTACTACTATGAACAAGTTTCAAGTCATCAGCTTTCTTGCTGGTCAAGATTGGTTTTGAATTGGTGTTAGCTGATTTTGGTGGGACTGCACACCGTATTCTGACAGGTCTGCCACAGACAATCTGTTGATCCAACTTCAATGCAATGGTTAAGGATAGACAATCGGCAAAATCAACATGGGCAAAACCACGAAACTCCCCGGTTTCCTTGTCTTTACCGAGCCTAATTGAAGATATATTGCAATCTGAGAAGAGTTTCTTTAATTCATCTTCAGTAATATCCCATGATAAATTTCCAATGTAGATTCGATTGTAACCCTCCATAATTGCAGGGGCAAAGTCAGATACTTTGGTATCTTTGGATGCCTTGTAGGGTTGGATTTTCAGAAACAGTCCACCCCTGCAACAGAGAATAAATATATTTTAGGATAAAAACTGGTGTACAGAAATATTGAGAAATGAAGGATATTATTTGGTACTTACATATCGGACCCATCAAGTGCTAAAGCTCTTTTGGCAGCCGCTTCTGTCTGCAAAGTAAATGCTTAATTCAGATATATGTCTAACTTTTAGAGGTTAATAGTTTAGCAATCTTCTTATGATCAAAATGTTAATACCGCTTCATATTTTAATAATGAAAATCTCAAACTCAGATATTAACAAGATAATTCTCCATCCTTCCAACAAGAGAAGAACTAGAGGAAGCTCAAAAAAAAAATGTCTATGGAAATCAGTTGGAGAGTGTGTTTGGCCACTTTGTTATTATGACAACGAAAACTGAGAAAATTGCTTATTATATATGCACATGTTAATCATGAATACACACACTGGCCATCTTTCTAATACAACAAAAAGATGCAGAAACAACTTGAAATACTGGTAAGATTTTAGTAGTGTGATTTAGAGCACATGATTTCCCGTTCTAATGAAAGATTGATGTCGGAGCCATAAGTTTAAAGAACATCGTGACTTACATAGAAGGTAATTTACTGAAAGAATATTCAGACTGTAGAGTGTTGAATAAAGAAGTTATTACAATCTTCAGAATTTGGACTTATTTCTTACTGATAATACCAGCTCAACTGGTGGTCAACCCTTTTTTTAACTGGCTAATAATGCCAAAGCAGATCTAATTATCTCTCTTTTTTTATGAATTCATCCAGAGCAGTTTTCGAGCAGGGAGAAAAGGTAAATATCAACTTGACTAAAAAATCATATTTTAAAGGAAGAACAGGATGATGCATGGCAAGCATAGCTGCAAATGGAGTAGTGGTGTATAACGTTTCAAAATCCTACTTGTATTTCTCATTTCTGTGTACAAGTTTGGTTGTTATCCTAGTACTACTTAAGTAGTATCTTTACCATCAATTTCTCCTACAAAGCGGGTGCTGAACTTTTAACTAATTCTGCAGAAACCATCCTAGAAGTCATATTTAAAGAGCTTACACTACAATAAATAACATAAAGCCTTTCAGGTAATGCCGCTGTCACGTTCGATCACCCTCTTAAATATTTCATGTCCCCAAAACTTAGTTTAAGGTCTGACCATTCAAAGTCTTCATAAGAACATATACACCTTTAGAAGCTTGTTGTCCTTCAAAATTTATACCAAGTATTACCTTCAATAACCACACACGCAGAGACAAAAAAACATATACGCGCATATTATAAAATCTTAGTGGTGGTTTAAAAAAAAAATTAAAAAAAATCCTATTAGTGGTAATGTTCGAATCTTTGGTTCTACACTTTTCATAGACTACGTTCTTTCTTTCGGCTAGTAGAGCCATTCTCCCTAACTAATATGGCTAACTTGTGTGCATCATGAGCAGGCATACAAATTAACGCGCACACACACAACAATAACAGCTATGATTTTTATTTTCATTTTTTTTTTATTTATAAATGAAATGTAAGTGATACGCACCTTGAAGCTGATCATAGCGATCCCCTTAAACTTCCCCGTCTCTGGAAAGTACAGACAATCTATTTCAGTAATGGTGCCACAACCTTCAAAGAAACTCCGAATATCATCCTCAGTTGAGTAGTATGGAATGCCTCCAACATAAACTTTTGTTGATAACTCCTCTTTCTCATTACTGCAACAACAGGGCCGCAACACAAGAGACGCACAATCAATTCCCATCATCACTTAGTATGACCATATCACAAGGTTCATTATAACAAGAAGAATCACATACAAATCAAAACCCCAATCACCTGCTAACTGAGAAAATTGTGAATAATTCAAAGAACCCAACTTTACAAGTACATTATTCAGTCCTACACAGTCTTGACATGATAAGTCCGACATACACTAATTAGCTCCATTCTGCTATGTCTCAGAATCACTATTTAAGGCCCCTGATACTAACACAAAAAAGATTCACCATTTAACTTTTTACTTCAAAATTTTCAATCAAACCAATATCTCAACATCCAAATCAACACAGAATCCCTTAAATTAGCTCAGCTTCACACACACGCCCCCAAAGCTTTGTATATAATAAATTAGAAACTCGACTAAACTAACACAAAATCAACATATTACATATGAAACAAGATTTGGAAAAAAAAAAAAAAAAAAAATATAACCCCATATAAGAAATAGGCAGAAATTTACCTAACATTATTAGCCTTAATTGTCTCAGCCAAAACTTGTTCATCAACCCCATTCTGTAAAATCCCCACACCCTTCTTCTCCTCCTCCACCACATTATCACCCTTCTCCCCCTTCTTCTTCTTATTATGCTTCTTCTTCTTTTTATTACTCTTCTTCTGCTGCTCCGTATTTTTCCCCTCTCTACTCTCCTCTCCACTCTCTCTCTTCCTCTTTTTCTCTCTCTTTTGACCCTCATCGACACCCTTTGACCCCCCATTCTCACCAATCACCATACTTACAACCTTTGAGCCGTCTTCTTGAAAAGGGTCGGTCTTTAATCGCTTAATCTCTCGTTTGGATAATCTGGGTTTCTGGGTGACTGAATCAAGAAGTGATTTGAAAGACTGGCGCTGGGGTTGGGTGGTTGTTGAATCATTGCTGATGGCTTGTTGTTGGTGGGTGGATTTAGCTTCTGATGATACCAGTAATTTTCCTAGCTCTTCTCTAATCTTTTGCTTTAGCTTCTTGTTTGATAACACCATTCTTCAAATTTGTGTGTGTGTGTGTGTGTAGCTGCGAACCAGAATGGTGTAATGCGTTGCAGATGGAAGAACCCTTAAAACCCTTCGAGTAAAAAACGACGGCGTATTTGGACATAGGTAAGTACTGAAATCGGCGTTTGTCTATACACATGTTTTCTTTTTCGTCCTACAAATTTGATTTTTTCCACGTTAGTCATTGACGTTGATAATACTTCTTCTATCCCGAAAAGATAGTCTCATTTTAACTGTTTTGACATTTTATTTTACGATCAACAAAAATAAAATTTAGCCAAACATTGGTGTCAAATTAATAATTACAATGAAATTCCAAAAATTGTTATTGATAAATCATTTAATATTTATCAATTACAAATTTTAGAATTTCACTAGAATGATTAGATCGTCACCAATGGTTAGTCAAAGTTCATTTTTGTTGACTATAAAAAATCAAAATGAGACTATCTTTCTGAGACAGAGGGAGTATGTTAACTATGTCATCATTTAGTCAACGGATCATCAGTTTCTCCGTTAAATCTACTAATATGACTCGATGAAATCACATTTTTTTACTTACTCCCTTTGTCCCGCCCGAAATAGGATTTTGGTAGTTTTTTTGATACTTTGACCATGTAATTTAAATAATAAATAATTATCCTAATATAAATTTAAAAATTGTTATTGAGAGTATTATTAATTGTGTTATAATAACAATTTTTAAATTTTTATTTGAATTATTATATTTTCTTTAAAAGACTTGGTCAAAGTAAAGTCAAGTTTACCAAAAACCTATTTAGGGCGGGACGGAGGGAGTATTTAACAATTGCATTCATGCCTAAGAAGCTTTTATTGATGTTTAAACTTCAATTAAATCGGTGAAAGTGTAAACTTTAAAATGGTAACACCACTTTTAACATCATCACTGACAAGAATTAGGGGTGGTAAATTGTACTTGTCCGTACCAACTTACCTGTATACCAACTGTATCAATTATAATTGGTAGTTTCATCTATTTGATATTTATTGATTGTTTTTTTTAGTACGTGTGAGAAGTCCTAAAACTACAAGTATTTTGGGACGAATTAAGTATCAAAAATTAATTTCGTTTTTCTAACCTTAAGTCACTTTGATGTTTAGTTTTCGAGCCTTTAATTGTTCTACTTTTCTTTAGTTTCAAGACTTTATAATTTGTATTTGAGATCTATTTTTATGTTATAACGTGTTTTTTTATACTAGACAATAAAGTCTAACAAAAAAAAAATTTGCAATTTTTTTCTCCATTTACATTTGGTATATATCGAGTACCAACCGTACCGTCTGAATACCAACCGTACCAATAAACTTGGTATACTGACTTTTGTGGTTGGTACTGGTACATATTTTTGTGTACAAAATCATACTTGGTTGGTACACGTTACAAGCAAAATACAATCGGTATACCAACCAATCCACCCCTAACAAGAATAATAAATGACGAATTCTTATATGCGACTGCAGCATGTCGTGCGGCAAGCCGGGATCGTTGCGCAATACTGGGCAGATGCACACCCTGGGTTTTTAGGAAAAAATTACTGAGTTGCTATTAAAAAAAAACAAACTTTAAGGTGCAAATTGTTATTTTTGAAAGAAGAGGGATGACTTCGACGAAGAACGAGGGTAGGAGAGGCGGAGTCGGCGAGTCGCGGCGGAACCGTAGAGAGACCGGAGCAACCGACGCTTTAACAGGTACTATTACTCTATCTTTAATCTCAAATCTGAAATCCCTAAAATTCCAAAAAAAATAAAAATTAGGGTTCCTGGTTTCACCCTTTTCAGAATAGGAAATTCATTTTTTTTTTATTAGAAAAAATCTCATTGAATCGGGTATTAGGTCAAACTGTTTGCTTACAAGAACAGCATTGGAAGGTTTTGAGTGTCGATGGAGATTTTACAAGGCAGTTAGTTGAGACAATCCATGTCAAATTTCAATTTCATGAGCAACTGATTTTGGATTCTTTTGCTTTTGAGTAGGCCTTCATCAGGTAAAATACTATTCATTTACCAATTAAATTGCCCCAGATGCATATCTCTCTCTTTTCTTTTCTTTTTTTTTAATAGAAAATCATTGAGTTTCAATTATATTTGAGAAAAATTATCATCCCCTGCACTGAAAAAACAATCAAAAATACATGTAAAAAATATAAGTAAACTCGAATCCCTGATTCTAATTTTTTTGCTATAAGCACAAAGAAAAACTAGCTGTGTTAATTTGACCACCCTGACCACAATTCCTGGATACGCCACTGATTGTACTCCCTGCGTCCCGGCCTAAGGTTCCTAGTTTGACTTGACACGGGAATTAAGAAAAAGCAAATCTTGTGAGTATGAAAAATAAAGTAGGAGAGAGAAAGTGGGTGAGGAGTTGTTGTTGTGAGAATGACAAGTGGGTCCCATTGTCCATTTTAAGTAACAAAGCAACTAAGAACCTTAGGCTGGGACAGACAAAAAAAGAAAGTAAGAACCCTAGGCTAGGATGGAGGGAGTATCATATTATACGGACTTAGATCCCATGGATTTACCACTTACCCGTATTACTTGAATAAACAGAATTTTATAACATCTCTCCACTTTTGTAAATTTAACATGTCGAGGTATGGGATTTTTAGTGTTTTTTTTTTTTTTTAATTTTGTTTGTATGATCCTTTTAATCCTCGAACTGCTGCTAGAGATTTGTTACTTTGACCCAATAAAAACGTCAGTTTGGAATTTAATAAAGAAATCACTATTGGACTTATGGTATGTGAAAATAGATACTTGAGTGACTTGTGCATAACACTATCCATCAAGTAGGTTAACCAAATGTTAATAGGGTTACTTGTATGAGTATGACCCTAGCAGGAGCAGTGGCGTATTCTTTGGATTCTATAGTGTATGGATAGTGGAGTTGACACTGAGTTATGGTACAGGGAGAGTTCCTGTGAAGCTTGCACATATTTGTATGACTGTCATACTGCCCTTGCTTATTCTAGTTCTGCGAAATGCATAAATTAATTTGCAGGACCGGATAGGATATAGGAAGTCTACACTCCATTCGTTTAGTGTGCATAGTCTTGATTTATTTTGTTCCCATCTCATAGTTTGTGTACTTGGTTGTAATGTATGCACATAGTGACTAGTGACTATAATGTTGTTCTTGTGCTTTTTGTCTTAAATTGGAACCTTGACTTGTCTGTGTTCGAAACGAATATACACTAGTGTTGGGGAATGAAAAGTGTATTTGCAACAATAATGTTGAGGAAGAACAAGACCCTTCAGGACCCTATAGTTTCACTAGTGAGGAATTTCTCCAGAATGGCTCCTCCACCACCAGCACATACTGAAACAGTCATCTGTGTTTCTAACAACATCACTCATTTGGGGCATCCTAAAAATGGTCCCAAACCCCGTCAGCTCTTATCCTTACCTCCCTTCCCACACCATCCTCTTCCTGCAAAGAATTTAACTGCTACTGAATCTCCTACCACCGTTACTGCAATTAGCTGGATCAAGTATTATTTTGATGATGTGCTTGGCTCCGTAATTCAGTCTCATTTCAACAAGGGACTCGTGAGTATACAGCTTACTTTACTTTTCTCCATTTTAAACTCATCGTGTTACCTCCTTTTTCTCGTTTGTAATTTGGGATTTCGATATATCCTGCTTTTATTTCTATTTCGTCCTGCAAATCTTTGCCTAGGTCCAAATGGAGTGCCTTCCTGCAGATGAGTCATCAATAGGGAACCAACAAACTAGACATCTGAAAAAGGTGATACATCTTGTATTAGGGATTGCCATTTGGTTGTTGTTGTTCTTCCAACTCTGATCATCCTTTTGAGTTTACTTTGAGTTAACAACGATTTGACAATATTATTCAGATAAAGCATAATGAGGTTATGAAAGCGGGATCAAGAGTTCATGTATCTGTATCTGTTGCTGAAAGTAGAATTTCCAAGAGATTTGATACCATACCAAGTGGGACTCTTTATCCAAATGCCGATGAAATTCAATACTTACAGAGGCTTGTCATGTACAAGGCATGTCTTTTATTCGAACACTTGCCTTCGTTTTTGTTATTTGAAGTTTAACTTCAAAAACGTTTTCTCATAGTAATTTTATTTCATTCGTAACATAAAGTGATATTGTAACTTCACTAATCACTTATTACTAAAAGCAGGACTCCGCTGTAATTATCCTTAACAAACCACCGAAATTACCAGTAAAGGTTAGATTCTTGGTTTCTAATTTTGTTTTCTTGACTGTTTTGTTCCCTTGATTTATTTGTTTATGCTTCTGTTTTAGGGGAACCTGCCTGTTCACAATAGCATGGATGCTTTGGCAGCTGCAGCTTTGTCATATGATAATGAAGAGGGCCCTAAGTTGGTAAGTTTTTGTGGTGGATCAAAAGCTGCGCTGGTTGTATAAATGTAATCAACAGCTTAGTTTGCAGGTCACTAAACATGCTCAAAATAGCTATTGCGTTTGCGGTCCATCACATCTTATTCTAACATCTCAATGTAGGTGGCCATTTTAAGTTTTTTACCAAAAAAATAAGGAGCTGGTTCTTTCAGTAATTTGATAGCTTATATGTATATAAATGAATTTGATGTCCAAATTTTTGCAATGTTTGCGCACACTGGACATGCTAGTTGGGTAAAGTGAATTAGTGAATTCATTTTTTATTTTATTTTGGTCTAAGAACATTTTAGATTGGGACACTCATATTGGGATGGAGCTGAGGGTATAGCTAATTTGAATACTAAGTACCACAGCGGTTTTACGTATCCGAAATGTAACGTTAAGAAGCTTTTACTGTTCCCCCTTTTCGGAACGGACTGAGGATTTAGAGGAGCATGCATACGTTAGTGGTTAGTTAATTCCATTTTAGATTGTTGGCCTTCATGTTTTAGTTACTTGTCGATCTTGGCTTTATTTTATTCGCCAAAGTGCTGTCAGTTATTTATGCTTATTTCCGTTTCCACGACGTCTATATAGGTTCATCGTCTTGATAGAGAGAGCAGTGGCATTATCATTATGGGTAGAACAAGCGAAAGCATCTCTCATCTTCATTGGCTATTTAAGGATGTAAATAAAGCAAAATCTTCGTCCAAGGTATTGAGGAACTTCTTTTGCACGGGTGTTTGGAAGCCTACTGACTTGGCATCAGAACTAATATTGTTTTGACTTTTAGGCATGGAATAATGCATGTGAAGCTACATATCAGAGGTATTGGGCATTGGTGATTGGTTCTCCACAGGAAAAGGAAGGCTTAATTTGCACCCCACTCTCAAAGGTTTTTACTTTATATTACTCGTTCTTTTGTGTGGTTGATTGAATATATCAATTTTAGTATTTTTGATTGATTCTAAAAAATTAATAGCTGAGAATATCGTTCCTTGTCATTGAGTAAAGGTTCTTCTTGATGACGGGAAAACTGAGAGGGTGATTTTGGCTCATGGGACTGGTTTGGAAGCTTCACAAGAGGCTGTGACAGAATATCGGGTGCTCGGTCCCACAATTAACGGATGCTCATGGATTGAGTTGCGTCCTCTTACCAGCTTTAAGCATCAGGTATGAGTTCATGTCATTCACACAAATATGCCATTCTTGTTAGCCTCAGGCGTACTTTTTACCTATTTTATTGCTGTCCATATTAGGGTAAACCAAAATGCCTTAGTATTATAATCATTCATTAGCATTAGTATTGTACCATGTTTCGTTCTCCATCCGTCCCAAAAGAAATGTCATACCTTGACTTTTTTTGGTCAACTTGCTTGAACTTTGATCATAAAGTTATGAAAAATTAATTATATTCGTGTTATTCTGAAATTGATTATTGCTTCACCAACAAAAACACCATCAATTGACTACTTTAGAATTTCATAAAGATAAATAATTTTTCATAAAATGTTGGTCAAATTCAGTTGAGTTGACCAAAAAAGTAAGGTGAGACATTTTGGTATGGATGTAGTAGTGTTTTTTCATTAAATGTCGTACCTTGATTTTTTTGGTCAACTTGCTTGAACTTTGACAAAAAATTTGCTTCCAGATCCGTGTGCATTGTGCTGAAGCTCTCGGCACACCAATCGTGGGGGACTACAAGTATGGTTGGTTTGTACATTGTAGGTGGAAACAAATGCCTAGGGTTGACTTTGAGCCAACAACTGGAGAACCCTACAAAATGCGAAGACCAGACGGACTGCATGTTCAAAAAGGAAGTGTATTATCCAAGGTACCGTTACTTCATCTCCATTGCAGAGAGCTTGTTCTTCCCAATATAGCCAAGTTCCTTGATGTTCATAACATTAGTAAAATATCGGAAACCAAGAAAACGGATTACAAGCATAAGTTGCTTAAGCCAGATCTTCTACGTTTCGTGGCTTCAATGCCTTCCCACATGAAGATTAGTTGGAATCTCATGTCTTCATACTTGGTTTAGACAAAATTCACCGCGTCTCTGTGAAAAGCTCCTTAGAGAAGTTAGACTTTTTGCAATCCAAAGTCGAATCACGTTGAAGAGAATGGATATTGTATTGCAGCATTTGGTCAATTGTTCATAGAATGCTGATGGTAGTATGTGCACTTCCATCATTAGAGAGATTGGAAGAACTAACCCAAAAGACTATGTAAAAGACACCATTGGAGCAGAAAATTGGACGCTTTCTGGTGGAACTCTCTGATCGCATGCCAAAGGTGATTTCAACTAATATTGGTTTATTGGTGCCTCACTTTGGTGGGGAGTCTTATAAGATAAGGAATGCTCTTGTCGGGATGTTAGGAAAGTTGGTTGCGAAAGCCTTTAATGATGTTGACGGAGAAGTAAGTTCAAAGTCTATTCGTCTTCGAACCAAGCAAGCCATGTTTGAAATATTACTTGAGCGCTGTCGGGATGTTTCAGCATATACCAGGAGCCGTGTTCTTCAGGTATGGGCTGAATTGTGTGAGGAGCATTCTGTATCAATTGGTTTGTGGAACGAAGTCGCTGTCATAGCTGCAGGGAGATTGGAGGATAAGAGTGCAATTGTGAGAAAATCTGCCTTGACTTTACTCATCATGATGTTGCAGCATAATCCCTTTGGTTCACAACTACGAATAGATTCATTTGAAGCAACTTTGGAGCAGTACAAGAAGAAATTAAATGAACTTGAACCAAACACACAATCACAGAGTGTTTTGGATGGCTTACCTTCAGATAGTGACATTAAAAATGAAGATGGTGATATCGATGATGATAATGCTGTAGGTAATGTGGAAGGAGCATCCCAGGAGCAGCTAGATAGTTTGAGTGATAGCTGCTTGCCTCATGTAGACAAAGATGCCTCTGTACCTGATATTGGGAATTTGGAGCAAACCAGGACATTGGTTGCATCACTTGAGGCAGGCTTGACGTTTTCCAAGTGTATAGCAGCCATTATGCCAACGCTTGTTCAATTGATGGCCTCATCGTCTGCTACTGATGTTGAGAACACGATATCACTGCTAATGAGGTGTAAGCAGTTCCAGATTGATGGATCCGAAGCCTGCCTCCGCAAGATGCTACCATTGGTAATGCTTTTTGTTGTTCTCTGAGTATCACAATTCATCATTTTTTACAAAATATTCCTTTTTCTTTGTCTTCTCACCTCTTTTTGGTCAGTCCATACGACATTTCAAGTTAGCCTACCCCAGATAATTTTGGGTCTAGGAATTTGCTGTTATTGTTTTGGAGACTGATGATAGTGATTTGTCAATCTGGTCCTCTATTTTAGACTTGGATCATAGTGTATGAAAGTTGTAATCTATGTTTGTACATGTAAATAAGCATCCTAATTTTGATGCGAAAAAGAGTGGAAATTTGAAGATTTGTACCTTCAATTTTAGAACTCAGACCCCTTATTATTCATTCTTTGCAAACAAGATTTATGCTCAAATTTTCACTTTTCAATATTTCCATCTTTGATCAGTTACACTTGATGAGGCTTCCAAGTGGATGCATAAAATTGACAAATTTGAGCAAAAACATTTCCAGCTTTGTCCCGAGTACCGTGTCGTGGGTGATTTGATGAATCATCTGAAAGAAGCCACTGGAAAAGAAAAGTTCCTTCTCCAACACAAGATCAATAGGGCTCTTAGATTAATTGATTACAAGGAGAAATACGATCCTAATAGTCCTGAAAACTATGGAGTCATTCAACACCAACAGCAGGCAGAGTCCTCTGCGGATCTTCTTCAAAACTCTGGGTTTCAGAAGGAAAAGTTACAAGGAATCGATGATGATGGTGAGGAGGAGTTTGATGACATGAAAGAGAGGGATTATATACTTCTTGAGCAACTCAGTGCCATCGACAAAAAAGCTTGAAGAGAAGCTAGCTCAGTTGGATCACACTTTTGGGAAGAAGGGAAAGGCACTGGAGGAGGAAATCAGAGATCTTGCAGAAGATAGGAATTCCTTGACCGAGAAGAAGAGAAGGCCTCTTTACAGGAAAGTAAGTACTCCCTCCGTCCCAAAATGATCTTCGCGTTTGACTATTCAAACTTTTTAAGGATATGAACTCTTGCTTCACTAGCCATGCTTTGTTAATGCACTTTTAAGCCCAAATTGTAAAAATTAGAAGAACTTTTTGGGACAATGAGAAATGGCAATTGAGAAGATCATTTTGGGACGGAGGGAGTATATTCAACTAACTAAACTATGGAATTACAGTTATGACTTATGATTGTAAGACAACATACTGAATCCTAGAGCTACTATGACTCGGGCTAATTAATTGAAAAAGAATTCCCAAGATTAATTCCATTGTTTCTCCTTGTTTGTGCATTGCATCATTCTCTTTAAAAATTAAAAAAAAACTCGTCAGTGATCTTTGAAGTGGCGAAGAATGAGAAGCCGTGAGATATTCCAATGCCGCCTGACTAACTTTGGGAAATATATGAGATACGGGAAGGAACCAAGGACAAACTTTGGTTCAAAGAGGCTATCTTGAAACATGGAATCAGTGTTTTCCTGAACAACTTCCACGTATCAAGCTTGATTCTCTATTACTTTTTGTGAAATTTATTATACATTGGCAGTTTCTTCTTCGTCTTTGTGATTGTCTTCAAATTCTTCATGTCCCCGTGTTCAGTTCGCATCGAAGTGTCTCATCCTATCTACTATGAGCATTTAGTTCATTGCTGCAATACTTTTGGCTAGTAATCTACTCCCTCTGTCCCACCCGAAATATGATTTTGGTAGTTTTTTTTATACTTTGACCATATAATTTAAATAAGAAACAATTATCCTAATATAAATTTAAAAATTTCTATAGAGAGTATTATTACTTGTGATACAATTACAATTTTTAAATTTTTATTTGGATTATTATATTTTCTTCAAAAGACTTGGTCAAAGTAAAGTCAAGTTTACCAAATTCCTATTTCGGGTGGGACGGAGGGAGTATTCATTATTGCTGTCTATTCATCCAGCAAAGTCCTAACAGTCTTTGTTGTTGTTTGTTGTACTTTCTTTGCTCTATGAAACTTTCCACCTGTTTGTCAACTTTAAAAGCGCTCACCATGGTCGAAGGTAGAGATAATGGTTTTGAGGCCGCAGGGACAGATTTGGTTGAGTTTGTAACAAATCTGGGGGATATTTATCACAGACCTAGATCTACTTTTGTGTTGATCATATTTGTTTGGTTTAAACTAGCCCTAGCCCGCCGCTTCAACAAATCAGAAGTTGAAATAATTTCATCTGCTATTTTCTGTCTGTTGATGTTTAGGCTACTGGATTTTTAGAGATTGCTTAGCAACTCGGATCTTGATTAGGCCAATTGCTCTGACACCTTACGATTGCATCGATGGCCTCAAGGCTCTTGACTCTTCATATTTTGCCCTTGCTCAATCCCTATTTCAAAACTGAAGTTTTAGCATCAGTTTTCTGCTAACAAAGATAGTTGCAATTCACTTGCTCTGGCACCGTACAATAGCACTGATGGTCTCAAGGCCCCCTGACCCATTAGTTTTGGCACTTGCTCAATACCTAGTCCAAGAGTGAAGTTCTATTATTTCATCTTCGATCATGTTAAGGATCCATATACTCCCTCCGTCCCACTTTTATTTACAAAAATAAGTTTGGGCACAAGAATTAAGGAAAAAATTGAAAAGGTGTTGTGTTGTGAGTGTAGATAGTTGGGTAGGAGAGAGAAAGTGTAGGAAATACTAAGTGCGTAGTTGTTGTGTGAGTATGACAAGTGGGTCCCATTATTTAAAAAGTGTTAAAAAAAATCCATTTTAGGATTTCGTAGATTAAAGGGGGACAACAAAAATGGCATTTTTTGTAGAGTAAAGTGGGACGGAGGGAGTATTTAACTATCTTAGAGCAGATTTATCAATGAAATTATTAACTCAAGGATCCAGTGAGTCTGGCTTATTTTTGGGTCGTCATGGGTCATTCTGTGGCTTGTTGATCCTTGAAACTTACCGAGGAAAACCATTTTATTAACTTGAATTTACAGAAGAGCAGACAATATCCACTTAATTGATGAAGTTTTTTCCTAGAAGGAAAAGTAAATCACAGCTTGGATATCTAGTCATCTGCTTTACCGTTTACCTGTTTCAGTGGCTTGAGAACCCGTTTTCCTTCATCCTTTCTTTAGATGGCTTCTGGTGCATGGTTTCTTATCAATCTTTGGTTGTGTTGTTATTTGATGCTGATAAAGTTAGTCGATATTATACTATTCTGGATCGAGAAACTTTACCCATGTATTTATAGAGGTCTATCAGCTGTGTGTCATGTATCCTTATTGCGTAACGACTTATTTATGACAGGCACATGAAATGCTTTCAGAATCTACACTATGTTGAACGGCATGAGGAGCATACCATTGCACATGCAGTGCAAACATCGTATAAGAAAACCAAGGTTTCAATCATTTGCTTGCTCCGTGCTTTTTATTTTTCCTCTCATTTTCCTCCTACACAGTACTTTGTTTTATCAACTCCTACTATCTTTCATATTCAGATGAGTTCAAAGGCCAAAGTATGACGACTCAAGAGGCGGTTGATTGTTAAATCTGAAATCCATCACCGAGTAAGGGATGACATTGTCTGCTGGGTACTGGGTGATATTTAGGAGGCTTCTTCTTATCTCATTAGCTTCATAGGTATGTTTGTATTCTGTATTCTTTGGAAATAAAGTGAATGTTCTTCCTGGCATTTATCTCGTACCACGAAAGTATTCTCTCGTTTGCGTTCCTGATAGTATAAGGAAATTCATTATATGATGGTGGTATGCACCGCACCGGCAAAACAAATGTATACTACTCTGTGAAGCAGTGGTGGAAACGCGTTGGAGGTCATGGTGGGTGGTGGAGGAAGTGCTGATGGTGGTGAGGTTATGACTTATGAGTTCTCCCTTGTTTCTACTGAGCTAACAAAAAAGAGAAAACATGTGACAGCCTCAGATCGGATGGGGGCACAAGTGAGGGACCTTCGGATGAAATCGAGTTCAGCAAAGGGTTTCTAGTGTTTGGATTGGATACAGATCAGGCCTAATCCGATTCAAACCCGACCCGTTGTCATCCCTAGTTCTAGTTCAGATGTTACAAAATAAACAAAATTTAAATCGGAACTCTTGAAGTATCTTAATTTAACATCTGAACCATAAAGATAAGAAACAAGATATTCAACTATATAGCATAACAAAACTCCACAATCTTTAACCAACTTTGCTAAATCAAAACAATTAAACAGTTACCCAAATACAAAGCATAAAAGGCTACAAATCCAACCCCTTAAAACAACTACCCTAATTTCCTCAGCTTTATTACTCCCTCTGTCTCACAAAGATAGTTCACTTGTATTGACCATCAAAAGTCAAAAGTGGACCATTTTTCTGGGACGGAGGGCTTGCCAAAAATTTGAAATTGTATTTAATAATCTGTGACAGGAAGGTGGTCATGCGTGTAATCACCAATAAAGATGACATCATATATTATGGCGGCCAGAGCTGCACCGATGAATGGACCAAGCCAATACACCCAATGGTGTGTCCAAGTCCAGCTTACCACCGCTGGACCAAATGACACTGCAGGGTTCATCGATGCACCGCTGAATGCACCCCCAACAAAGATATTAGCACCCACTATGAACCCTATTGCAATAGGTGCGATCGTCCCCAAATTCCCCTTCTTTGGATCCACCGCCGTAGCATACACCGTATACACTAGGCCGAAGGTCATCACAATCTCAAACACCACCCCGTTCCAAACTGTTACACCTGAGGCTAAGCCAAAAGCTGGTGTTTCCTGCAAAACATAAATTTTAGAATTTCACTAGTATGATTAGATCGTCACTAATGGTTGGTCAAAGTTCATTTTTTTGTTGACCATAAAAAATCAAAATAAAACTATCTTTCTAAAACATTCTTATCGTACCATTCCACCAGTGGCGAATTGAAGAAGTAAACAAGCGACAACTGAGCCGAGCAATTGGCCAATCCAATAGACAATAGCGGTCAATAAGGTTATATTTCCTCCAACAAAAGCACCAAATGTGACAGCTGGATTCACATGACCACCAGAAATATTTGCACCTACTGAAACCGCCACAAAGAGGCCAAATGCATGGGCAAGCGATGCAACTATTAGACCCGAAGGGGTGCCCGGGCCACCATCACTTAGCTTGGCTGCAAAAAGAAATCATTATCTAAAACTTTTTCAAATATTGATTAGACTATTAATCAATGTAGAGAACTTACCGTAGGCCATGCCGGAGCCTTCTCCGGCAAATACAAATATGACCATGGAGATAAACTCGGCTAGACCGGCCTTGAGGGTGCTCGGGTGGCTCGCCTCACCCGGTGTCCCGATCGCAATTCTATAAATTGGCATTTTTGCAACTCTTCTTCTTCTTTTTCACCTCACTAAAGTGAAAACTTATTGCTTAGTTTGTCACTTAAAAGTGTTATGAGTTTAGTGTCTCACTTAAAAAGAGTGGTCTGAATTTATAAAACTGAAATAACGGCTTAGGAACTGGTATTACCGGTTCCCCATTTTTAGGGTCTTGTGTGGTGGAAATTAGTTAGGCGCTGTTGAATTTGAGGTGTAAGAGGGATTTATGTTACGTGGTGGGCCCACCCTAAATTGTGGTTTTTCTACTCTAGTTTGTAGCTTGTAGTGTTATGTTTTGAGAAAACTTCAACTGTGTGTGTATTGAGTGTGTGTATTGAGGGTGGCACATCTGTGAAATCATCAAGAACTTTGGCATGCAAGAGTTAATAGATTTAGTGAAATTAGTTTTTTACTTATCTCATATACTAATTCTAACATTGTAAATATATAAGTTAAATTGACGGACTGATATTTGATCGATTGGTATCGACAAGGCATGCATTTAATAAATTCAAGCTATACCGTTATATATCATTAAAAAAAGATTAAAATGGTTGTATTACTTACTTCCGTCTCGAGAGGATACTTTTACATTCATTAAATGATTAACACAATTAAATATTGACTGATATTTTATGAATATTTAATCGTTCTAATGCAATTTTAACTTGGTAGCCTAGACTAAGTACAATAATTACTAGGGTACTTGAGAATAGTCCAAATAATTGCAAGAAACTTTGCTAGAATTATCTAGTGAAACGCACAAAATCATTGACATAATCTTAATTTGGATTATTGATAGAAAAATACATAATCTCCCTCCTGCCCGATTTAGTTAAACGGGCTCTAGTCGATGCTTGAAAAAGGATCGGGGTGGTCCGTGCTACGCTGAAGAGATACATTGGGCCGGACTGGGCCAAGATGAAAGCCCAGCGTTATAATAGTCATTTAACTATATAAAAAGTTGACGGAAGAAAGAAATGAGACGAAACCAAACCTTTAAAAGGGTTGCGATGAGAGTTGTACAACATTAAAAGTGGGCCGTGAAATTAAGCCAACTCTTAACTCATAAAACCATGGTGGTGTATGACTAATTGTGAGATTTTGGTAATGGAACCAAATTTCTCCAGATTCACAACTCTGAAATCTGAATTCATGTATTCTACTCCATGTATTCTACTCCAGACAAATCCCAGAGAGAGAGATCTCTTGAAATCTGAATTCATGTATTCTCTCTCTCTGGGATTTGTCTGGAGTAGAATACATGAATTTAGATTTCGAGAGAGAGAGAGTTTCCATAAATCACGAGCAAATGTAATAACTGAACATGCCTGAGATTGGACACAGTTAATGCAAAAGGGCAAAGAATCAAACAAATGAAAAGTAGGGTTAAAAGATTTTATAACTCATAAAATACAAGTAAAAAACAGGTCAAGAGATAAAAAAAAAAAAGCCCAGAATTAGTCTAATCTCTTTATGTACATAAGTGTACAACAATACCCTTCTCACATCATCCACCTTTCAGCTTCCTATAATTTTCACACGAAAAAGAGATTTACACCACCCACCGATCAATAGTCAGAAGAAGTTCAGAACATATTACCGGAGGTGGTGGAAGGTTGAGCGATCCAGACGAGAACAGCAGAGGCACAACAGTCTCGCATACAAACTAAGAAGGAGAAGAAAAAACAAATGAACACTTCAAAAAAAAAAAAAAAAAAGGACCACGACTATTTAACTCTATAATTAACAAATTAATATACCGCGGAGACTGAAGCATGATGCCAATCTACAAGCTTGCCTCCAAAAGAATATGCGAAAACCCACCTTTCATCAGCTATTGAATCTACAACCCTACTCCTTGATCAGCCTCCCAATTTGGAAACCCTCGTGAAACAGCTATTCAGTGGCTCAGTGGTAGAGCCAAACTTCACAATGTGTGAGGTCTCGGGTTCGATCCCTTCCCATGCCTCCTAGGACATCATTATTATAAGGGGGTAAGTGGGGAACCACTATCGATCCTCTTAAAAAAAAAAAAAAAGGCCCACATTGTCAACATTTAGTAAAATATACAGGCACGGAGGCGGAACAAATATCAAGCAAGCACTAGTCTCCAGTTTAAATGAGTCTATGCTGACGAACACCCTTTCCAAAGTGAGGTTGCATCAAGCGAACGTACAACCCATTCTTTGCCAGCAAGGCATCGTGGGACCCTTCCTCAACAATCCGACCTCCATTTAGTACAACAATATTATCCACATGCCTCATCATAGCAGCTCTATGGGCTATCAGAATGGTCGTTTTGTTCCCCATGACCAATGTATCAAGAGCCTCTTGAACAACTCGACTTGATTCAGATTCAATAGATGAGCTTGCCTCATCGATTAACAAAATGGGTGCATTCTTTAGTACAACACGAGCAATTGCAATTCTTTGTTTCTGTCCTGGGGTTAAATCCACACCCCTCATTCCGACATGTGTGTCGTAACCATGAGGCAAGTTGCTAATGAAATGGTGCGCGTTTGCTATTCTTGCTGCCTCTTTAATCTCCGCCTCGCTTGCATTATGCCTTGCATATATAATGTTTTCCCTTATGGTTGTTGAGAAGATAATTGGTTCTTGCTGAACAAGACCCATGTGGTTCCTCAACCATCTCAAGTTGAATTGTTTCAAATCTTTTCCGTCTAATAAAACTTGACCAGCAACCGGATCGTAAAATCTCTCGATCAAGGATATTATAGTACTTTTTCCAGATCCTGAAACACCAACTACTGCGACAGTTTGACCACCGTTGACTTTAAGACTGAAATTACTCAGGACCAAAACTTCTGGGCGAGTTGGATAAGAAAAGTCAACATTTCTCAACTCTATACTTCCGTACACATTTGGAGGTTTCAAAGCAGAGTTATCGTCCGGCTCGATCTTTGGAACTCGGTCAATAATTTCAAAGACGGAGATTAGGGACTTTCTTCTTTTGAGAATATACGGAGCTAACCCGAAAGGCTCTACAAGTGCAAATGTAGCAAAAGAGAAAACCATGTACTCTTTGAGGGCAGTTGGCAAATCCATGTAGTTGTTTTTAACACACAGTGCAGTGTACCAAAGTAGAAGTGCATTGCAGGCGAAGAGAAGAAACTGTGAAAAGCCAAAGGCAAAACCTATAGCCATTCCGTGAAAGAAGCTCTGTTTGAAAATCTTTCGCAGTTGCCATCTGTAAAGCTCCATTACTTTGTTACCAGCACAAAATGCAACGACTGTGTAGATATTCCTAACTGCATCCTCGAGGACCAAAGATGCTTTCCTGTGCATCTCCTGTATTCCCTTTGAAAATCCCGCAAGCCATAATTTCTGCAAATTTTGGATTGGTATAATCAGGGATATATAAAGCCAAATGTTGAGGCACCACAGTAAGACTCCTAATCAAATACGTATTTGTTAAAGTGTCTAGTTGTCTAAGTATCTTTCCGCTAGCCCATGGACTATGACAAGTCATCAGATGGTATACAATCATTTTGCAAGGTTTGTGATCAAGTTTCACCTGGAGGAGCTAAATTCTAAAACATAATCTGGCAAAAATAACAATGGCCACCCAAGTATTAAATTATGTAACCCAAAGTATTTTAAAACTTACTTTAGTTACTATTCCACGTTAATGAACATGTCTCTGATTTAACAAACTATTGTTTTCCTTTTTGTAAAGCAAAGATTCATCTGGTAGGACATTCTTTTCAATAGAAATTTTAAACTTAATCCACTTCTCACCCAGCATCATTTCAATACTGCATAATGGGGGAAATATACTGCATCGCTTCCTACTTAAGTTCCAGTGTCCCAAACATCATCAGAGGGATGCGTAGGAGGATTTTTCTACTGAATTGCGAGACCAAATAGAAGAAGAATCAAGATTTGCCAATAAGAATAAACATAACGCAAACCTGAGCAATGGCAGAAACGGTAAGAACAGGCAGGGTAGCCAAAGCTACAAGTGCCACCCGCCAGTGTAGTAGCATGCCAATTAAAACTGCAACAATAATAGCTGCACTATCTTGTATAAATATTGAAAGGCGGTTGCTAAATGCAGCTCTCACAAATGTAGCATCATTTGCTAGTCGCATGGACAAGGTATCAGCGCTGTTCTCCTCTTCATCAAACCATCCAACTTCATTGCGAAGCATTGCTATAAAGGTAAAAAGGAAATAGACATTAAGAAATTATATTAAATGAGAAAACAAATAAATAGATTTGCTTGGAAATGAAATCATGTACCTGAAAACATCATTCTCCGGACTCTTTCAGTCATTTTCTCCCCCATTATACCAAAATAGAAGTGCTGCAAAAAATTTGCAACAACTGTGACAACGCCCATACACGCAATGATTAAGCACAACTTGTCTACTTCGTGCCGTAGGTGACCCTTTTCATATCTATAATAAGCCGACACTATCAATGCAATCACATAAGCAAGAAGAGGATTAAAAGAACCAAAGATGGCAGCACCAATGCTTCCTAATACAGCGTAAAGCCATTCGGCGAAGCTCAGCTCTACAAGCCTCCAAATTGATGGCTCTTCCCGGTGTTCTTTTTTATCCTTCACCGCTCTGACTTTAATTGGCACATCATCATTTTCGGAAAGTGGCCGGCTAAAAGTTTGAGAATGGGACCTCTCATTTTTGGGATCAGATGTTAATAATGGGGAGACAGGGGATTCGGGGTCGGAGGCATTAGAGGATTGTCGATGTATAGAATGAACATCAATCTTTGGTAATTCTGGTAGTCTCATTTCAAAGCTGTCCTGCCTTCTTATTGTTGGTTCCCTATCCGCTCCATCTAGGGGCATACCATTTTCAACCATGTGTTCTGGTGGTGGGCTTGGATTTCTTGGTGATTCGTGTGAGCTGTAGGCAGAATCTGTAGGACGAAATGCATGGACGTTAGAAACTCTCTGAAGAGATGGTGACTTGGCAAATTTCGGGGATAATGGTTCTTGGAAGCTATGACTTGCTGATGAATCTTTCTCGATTTGGAACGCTGCAGTCTCATTGTAGGTTCTCACTGGCATCCTGAAAGTGATGTAGACAACAGTTATTAGAAAAGTAACGTAGAGTTATCAGTATAATACTATCAAGAGCAAATTAGAAAAAAAATTGGACATTCATTTTGGGATGGAGGGAGTATTGATCAACTGGTATGATGCAAAAATGACAAAAGAACTATGAACAACCAAGGAACCATATTGTTAACAAAAGCATATTATGTTAATAATGCTCTACCTCCTTGGGAGTTTGGCGGCTTCTTCACATCTTAGAAGCTCCGCATACAGACCATCCAAGTTTATTAATTCATCATGCGTACCCATTTCTACAAGCTGACCTTCCTCCATCACTGCTATGTAATCTGCATTCTTTATTAAACTTAGCCGTCGGGCGATAATTATAGTGGACCTACCCAACATTAAGAGATCTAGAGCCTCTTGAACAGATCTTTCAGCTTCAAAATCAAGTCCACCGGTAACCTCGTCAAGCAGAAGAATAGAGGGATTTGAAAGCACTGCCCTAGCCACAGAAAGTCTAATTTTCTGTTCTTCTGTCAATTCCAAACCAGCCCTGCCAATCTGAAGAGCACGATTTTAAGACGTAAAATTTTACAATGAAAATATGATTTGTTTATACGCATACAAAGATACTCATCCACTGAAATACCTGTGTCTCATATCCTTTCTCTAGTGAGCTGATAAACGTATGAGCGTGGGCAGTTTTAGCAGCATCTTCAATCTGAAGGGGAGTCGCATCCCTCCCGTATGCAATGTTGTCTCGTATGCTCAAACTTAGCAAGGCAGGTTCTTGAGTAACTAAACCAATTTGACTTCGTAGCCATTCAAGTTTCAGGTTCTTAATGTTCTCCCCATCTAAAAGGACTTCGCCTGCAAGAGAAATGGGGAAAGTAAGAGGCGGGATGCACAAACAGACAAGAACACAAGTGTTGAATGTCACCTATTATGACAAAAAAAAAAACTAAGTGGTGGTTTACCTAATGTAGGATCATAGAAGCGTTCCATGAGTGGGATAATACTGCTTTTACCAGAGCCATTTCTGCCCACAAGTGCCACAGTTTTTTTAGCAGGAACAGTGAGATAAAACCCACTTAAGATGGGGATTTCAGGACGGGACAAGTAACTGAAATACACATTCCGAAACTCGATATTCCCTTGCACTGAGACAATAGTATTTCCATCATGATTAATAGTGGAGGATGAACGGCTAATCATCTCAAAAAGTCTATAAGCAGCAATCCTCCCTTGTTCAAATGAATAAAAGTTTGTCGCAGCTTGATTCAGTCCACTGAAAATAAACAGCATCCCAAGGAAATATTTTACGCATATATAAGTAGAATCAAATACAGAGAGATAAAAAAGATTATGTACAAGATGCTTACAGGCCACTTAGAATTACAGCGAACAGGGCAGTTACAATTTCACCACCATGAGCATGTTTATGAGTAACCAAGAACCTCCCAACCCAAAGTTGCAAGGCACAAGAGCAGATTGCAAGCCCATATGTAAACCCAAGTCCAAGTCCTTGCACAAGACTTATCAATATACCATATCTCAGTGTAGCTTGCAGTGACGATGCATATGAATATTTCGCCAATGTTTCATTTGTAAATGCATATAAAGTTCTAATATAAGAGACTGCCTGAGAAAAAATTAAAATAAGAATTGTTAATTTTATTGAAACCACTAAATACAGAAATATCTAGTAGGTGACTTGTCATTAATATGATTGACATGAGCCAGTAAACTCGCCCAACATTCAGGTGCACATTTTACCAAAAGAAAAGAAAAAGTTCAGGCAAGGTAAATTGTAACACCAGTGACCAACAATCGGCATACATTAGCAAACAACTAATAGGAATCTCTTGTGATAACTAATCATTATAATCTTATATTAACGGAAAAGACAGCACTCCAAAGCTGCCACATAGTAACCAAAAGACATAGCACTACAAGTTTTCAAACTACAAACACAATGAATAGTAGAATAATAGCAAGCATGCGATCCACTATGCATTTGAACTAGGCTTATAATATAAATGGCAATATTTTTTAGATACTCTTACTAGAATACCACTCAGGGGATAGGAAGGAGGAAGGTATAACAAGAGAAACCAAATCACCTGTTCAGCAACACTTGCTGCTTCGGCATACGCATCTTGAATATTTTCAGCAAGCCTGTGGAGAAAAATATTCGATATTCCTCCAGCTGCAACAATAAACGGGCCTGTGGCTAAAGTTATCAGGGTAATCTGCCAACAATTGACAAATCCAATTACAAGACCACTGAAGAAAGTAGCCATGTTGTGAATATAATTCCCCACCTGTTGAGTCAAAAAAAAAAGTTCCTAATCAATAAGCCGCCATGCCAGTAAGCCAGTGCAGTCATCTAGAACTGAACTCACTTTTTCACTAAGAGCAGACTGGATGAGCAGCACATCACTTAATACTTGGCTCACAATATCGCCATTATTTCCATAGGTGTCAAAGAAACTCATATCCTGATTAAGTAATACTTGAACATATTTCGATCTGATAACAGCAGTCTGCCTTTCTCCAGTGAGAATCCAACATGAGACCTCTGGATCCAAAATTAGTCAGTATTAATGGGTGTAAGAGTGCATCATACAGTAAAAATCTGAGGAAACTTAATTAAACCGAAATTTGGCATTACCAATCCAACCAGCAGCGAAAACGCCCACCGCAATATAAACAAGGGTTAACGCAAGCTGCACCATTTATAAAACAATGTCAGTCGAATATTTTGAATTCCCACTTTTATACCAAAAAAATTTCGTGACAACCACAAACGATCAGTGTATCACAAACATACAAATAATGCTAACTACCCACAGCAAAAGAAGAAAATAATGTCAGATGAAACGACTTAACTCACATACCATACTAATCTAATACGCAACTTAAATATCAATCTTTACTTAAGTACGATAAATGTTCATCAGATATTCTCAATTCACCACAAGGAATAAATGCAAAATATGGACGGAGCACTTAGAATTAGTTGATTCAACAAAAAGGTTATAAGATAACAAATCAAAAAGAAGATCAGGTATGCTACACGAGTTAAACTGGTTAAGAGCAGAGTAACATGAGAAAAGAAAAAAATAGCAACGCATGCTTAGGATACGCGTATGCAAGTTACCCTAAAACCAAGTTTTATGTGATTTGAATCTGTAACTGCCCAAGTCAAAATGGAGTAACCTTAGAGTTTCAACTTGCAAACAAGACGCGCACTTTAAAGTTGTCTTCATTCACAAATAGCATCGCAGGCATAGATTCATTCACAAATTAGATAAAAACTGGCTCCTTGGTAAATACTTCTCAAAAGAAAATGCTAAACACTTGCTCAAAAGGAAAACGTACGAGGGCCACACTGTAAGACAACACCATCACGCCGACGCTATATTTGCCATCTCGGCTCTAATACAATTAAAAACATTCCCAGAAAGGAAAGATGCGATTTACAAAAATCATCCTTATAGAACTGCAAAACACTTGCAACCCTATCTCCGAAAAATAAAATAATAATCATAAATAAATAAAAATGGGATATGCCATCTAAACAAAAGAGATAGCGTTGGCAGCAGCATCTCAAAAGAATAAAGTATCCCATAGCACGTCTAATGTTTAATAAGGGTAATATGTGAGCCCCAATCTATACTCTTAGAAGTTTGAGTTTTAGCTAATATAATTGTTGAGTTATTATTCATTCTCCATCAAAGTGTTCAAAATTTCCATTAGGTTTGACAACATTGACAAAACATTTTATAAAATTCAAACCGTAGCCAGCTAGTTTCTACAATAGAACCTCTGGATGTTAATATAACTAACCATCAATTTTGTGAAAGTGTTAATTGCTAATAACGGCTTATCTACCAATAATACGTATGTGACGACAATGTTTTTCTTATAGAACCAAGGGAACCATGCATTCGTTTGTAACATTTTTTTTTGATACGTACATTTCTTTGAAACTTTCTTATTTAGTTTCAGCAACTTAAGACTCCGTGTTTCCGGTGCTTCTAATCGCCAAATCCAGATTTCCTTCATTCCAAACATAGTTGTTAAAGGCAAAAAGCGTGAGGCGGGCGGGAGATATCTAGAAAAGACGACATGCGAGACGGTTGAAAGGCGGCCGAAAGGCGAGCAAGGCGTTAAAATAGAGCAAAAAACTTGTAAAAATATATATGCAACATATATTACAAAAAGATTAAAACATGTTCTAGACAAGAATTTTGCATTATATAAATGTCACAATTCCACATGAAATAGTAACAAGACAATTCAAACCCCAAAAGTGAAACGTCTACAACAAAAGGCACGTAAGTTAAACTAAGATGTTCAAATCATCAAATGTGAAGTAATTTACAAATGTAAATAAATTTCAAAGCATGTAAGAATTGAGAATAGTATAGTATTAAATTAAGTATTTATATAACGTCAAACCTACAATTCCATACGTAGCGATGAACATAAAAGTCTTTTGAGTTAATTAAAACTTCAAAGAGCAAGAAGAAGAGAACAAAGTAAGTTGAAAACAAAACAAGAGTAAATTGAGGCACTTAGTTGCCTCCGTTCATCATTTGTCGCACTTCTTTTCTTTCGTCGGTTTTAGAAAAACTAAGGTTATCTTTCTTTCTTTTGCATGCTAGAAGCTATTTTACCCCAAGTTTTTCCAAAAAGACCTATTTTTAGTTGAACCATTAAAACTAAAATTACAAAATGGCTGAAGTTAACATTACACATATGCCTATTACGCCTTTTGCCGAAGGCGGACGCCTCACGCCACAAGCCAAAACCAAGAAATGCGTTGCCTATGCCAAAAGACGCACAACAGCTCCCCTCAATACCAAAAGGCGGCTGACCCCAAAAGGCGCCAAAAAAGGCGAGGCGGTCAAGGGGGCGCTAGCCTTTCACAACTATGGTTCCAACTTTCACGTTTGACAACCTTTAGATTTTTAGTAGAATCATCTAAACCCACAAGTTCCATCATTCCCATCATTTCCTACTTTTAATTGTTAGGTCTAGGTTATGCAATGGAGCTCTCCTGAACTTTGTTCTTGAGTCGGTCATCTTTGTCCTTATCTGCTTAGGCCTCTAACTTTTTTGGTTTCATTCAATACACAAATTCGTTTAGTCTTTCTAACAGAGTTGCATTACACAGTATGTATAAGTAGACGTCACATATCCACTGATTACTGCATGCATCAGCAGAAAACACAACTAACAGGAACGATGGCGCCTATGGCATTATTGTCTTCTTTCGAGGCTGCTTCATTTCATTAATATTCTTCCTTCAAGGCTACTCAAGAGTAATAAATTACTCCATAAAATTTCCCTCTACTCTGCACAAAAGTATTTACCCAGAAAAGCTAAAGATCTGCATAGATCAAGTGTAAATACTACAAGAGGTGTATCTGACAGAACTCATTGAACTCTTGATGACACGAGTATATCATGCAAGACGTGCTCCACAAAGCTGAAGGTGTAATGGAGATATACTTTACCCAAGGGAAACAATAGGCTTTCTTTTTTTCTTTTTTAAGTTATTATGTTCTAAACCATTTAACAATAAATCTACAGTTTTGGCAAAATGGCAAGAGTGATAGAGGGACTATTATGGTTGGCATGTCAATTATGTCATATATTCATAACCAAAAGTGAATATCAGTCCAAAAAGAAAGAAAAAAAAAATTAACCCAAGGAAGGGTACGATAAATTAATCTGGGCAAGCAACTCTTCTGACTCACTCTATACCAATTCAAGAAAGCGAGAGTGAGATTGGCGGGGGGGGGGGGGGGGGGGGGGGGGACAAAGACTCTCTCTATCTCTCACTCACACACACACACACATGCACAAGAAGCTCAAACCCTTTGTAAAAGATAACAAAAATAACCTATATTTACACTGCAAACACCGTCCTCTCGCTTGCATCTAGAAGTTCCAATCCCTTAGCAATTAATTCCCTCCCTCCCAATTTAAGGTTCTTACTTTGTTTTATTCCTTAAATGGCATGTATGAACAGTGTTTTGGACTACAGGTACATTAAAACACAATCTCAATTCCATACGCCTTCGTACATACTCGTCAGCAAAGCTGGCAGATATCTAAGGATAATGCAATTGAATTTGAGAAATTAGTCAAGGAGGGATATAGTCCAGAGTAGAGATGGTAACCGGCAGGTTTGGTGCGGCTTTGGCACTTACCCAAACCGCTCCTACTAAAAATCACTAAAGAAAGACCATTAATATTATACAAAACTTCTATAGAACGACAGTTAATATTATATAAAAACTTCTATAGTAAGACAGTTAACAGTTAATATTATATAAAACTTCTATAGAAAGATACATTACATACTAAAACAGGTATGGCAGTAAATATAAAAATATTACGAATATTTAGAAAAATTATTATAAACAAGGATACAGGTGCGGGTTCAAGTTTAACGGGGTGGATTTAAGGTAATCCTAAACTTGTCCCATATCTAGCGGTTAAAAAAATACAAATCATTTCCGTTAGGAGCGGGTCATTACGAATTCCAGACGGGTTCGGATCCTTTTGCCATCCCTAAAACCGAGTCTCGATTCAATGCTACTTAATTAGTCACTAGTGAATGATGCAATCCAACTTGGGTAAGTAGCAATGTGACTGTGTAGCCCACAAGCACATCGTACTTTTAAGAGATTATTCAAACCAAGTATTTCAAGTTGCAAACAATATCCTGAATAACTAAAACCAAATACTTGGGGGACATATCAGCCTTTAGAACTTGACTATGCTTATCCTCAAGTATTTGGCTTCTTAGAAGGGTCTACACAAATGCCGATATCCATCTTAAAATCACTTAAAGCTAGTCAACTATGACAGTCCACGACAAAATGTGGAAAAAAATCTATGTACGATATCCTTCCATCAGCTCAGTCTAGCCAATCTCCTTAAAGTAACTACAAATATAACTAAACCAACTAAAACTAAGTCTGTAGTAGGATACTCCACCGCATAAATCGGGTAAAACCTAACTCCAATATCCATACGTCTCAAAGCCAGCTTAGCCTACTCAATATCTTAAAGTACCAATTGCAAACAGAACAAAGAGCCGTTATCCCAGACTCCAAAGCCATTGCTTATTTTCAAATGGAAACCAGCTAAAACCACAATCCCCCTATTGTTCCCTTACAGAAAACAAAATATTCCAAGTTCAAAAGGTGAACCTTTAGTAAATCAAATACAAGCTCAGCTAACAAGTGCAAGCGAAAATCTCTAATCATCTAGAAAACAACTTATATACACTCATAAAATACCAAAAAGAAAAAGAAATCAACTAGATTACCAGAAGATGGAGAATTCAATTGCAATGTAACAGTACAAAGACAGCCCAAAACACTCAATAGTCCTCAAACAGCAGCATTATAGCTACAACCAGAATTTCAAATTTTCACAGCTTATATCTCAAATTTCAAAAGCAACTACCTTTGTGAACCTATCAAAAAGCAAATCCGGATCGTCGGAGCCATGACTGAGCAAGTGAACAATTTTAGCGAAGTAATGCAAGTACACAACGAGCGCAGTGCCATGAGCAGCGGCGGCCACCGATCCAACCACCATGAGCACCCAATCAAGCCGGTCGGCACAAGCGAACAGCCTCGAGAACGGCACGGCAGCAGGAGGTGGCTCGATCTCTTCAGCCTCTTCCATTTCATCCTCCAATTCAACCGGAACCGCATCGCCGCCGGGGTCCATGTAAGGAGAAGGAGACTCCGGCGGCTCCGACACCTCCGATACCGGCGTTAGAGGCTGTATGTGCGGTGGGGACCATCCGAACAAGCCTCTATTAATCATCATTTTGTCCTTACTACCACCCAAAAATTTTTCAGCTAAAACCACTGTGTCAAAACCCTAAAACCATCAAATTGGCTAAAATTGGGGCAAGAGGGAGGGGCGATTTTCGGCTCCGTTTCTCTCTCCTCCGACTCGGAAAACGAGTTTCAATTTTTAAGTGACGAAGCATAAAATGAGCCACCAGCGTACCGAGTTAACAACTCGGTCAAAGATGGCGGAGAGAGAGAAAAGAGTTGACTCGGGGGAACGTTTGTGCCGTTTCTTGTTGTTTGTTTTCCTCAGGTTAGTTACCTAGTATTGAGATCGGGTATTATACGCCGTCGTATCTAAGTCCGTTCTGAGGGTCCTTCTGGTAATTTCGGATTGGGAAAAGACAGATGGCAATTAAGGAGAGAGGGGCGAAGCAGTTGTACAGATGTGATGTGTGTAGGTGAATAATACTCGTGTTTTGATTTTTATTTATTTTTAAAAGAGAAGGAAGGTAAAGAATGGCAGTGGGGGTATGATTCTGTGTGTATGTGTAGTGCTGCTTTATTGCCAGTCCATTTTATCTGTTGCAAATGTGCGCTTTATTTGTGGGCTTTCTTCTTTTTCATTATTTGCTTGGTCTTGCCAGGGAACAACACACGATCGACTAGTCTATGTGGACATCAAATGTGGATTGTCTTGATTCAGTTATGTACTCTTCCCAGTTTAAGGTTTTTATTTTCTTTTTTGGTATGTCGCAGTTTAAAATTTTTAGTTGCTTTATTATTTACTACCTCTGTCCCTAAATGAGTGTCCAAATTTCATTTTAAGGGACACTGAAAATCTCAACTTTGTGAACAATTTGGTAACAACGATTCATATATAATCTTGTAATCTCCTTTCCAAACCTTTAGTTTTGCACGTATAAAGAAACCGGTGAAAAAAATTTCGAAAAAAAACGTTAAGGGAGAAAGTTATGCTCATTTAGGGACAAAGATTTCTTAAAAATGGACACTCATTTAGGGACAGAGGGAGTAAATGGAAAAGTATAAACAATGTTTTCATAAAATTCATACTCCCTCCGTCCCAGCTCACTTGAGACTTTTTGACCAAAACTGGTCAACTTAAGGTCGGTTTGACCAACACTTTATAGAAATATTTATGTTCCAAAAAAAAATTAAAAATTGTTATTGAGAGGATTTTTAATGGTGATCATTTTACATTTTTTTTATTTTTATTTGGATCATAAATATTTCTATAAAGTGTTGGTCAAACCGACCTTAAGTTGACCAGTTTTGGTCAAAAAGTCTCAAGTGAGCTGGGACAGAGGGAGTATATTACAAATATATGAATTTTATTTTAAATAATTAAAATTTTTATTTATAAGAGGAAAGTTAAGATGATAATAATGTTTTGATTTGTATAAAGAGATCAAAACTCAATATTAAATTGTTAGGAATATGCTTATGCATCTTGGTATTTGGTTAAAAATATGTCCGTAACGAGATTGAGTAATTTCAGGTACTTGAATCGGCATGGGCAAGTTTGGTAAGGAGCACGACTTGTGCAAGACTAGTCTTGTACAAGATAGAGAAGTATCGTACGAGACAAAACGTCTGAAATTTGCAATATCGTACGAGATAGTTTAGGCTAGGCCGCGCCGATTGAAACAGTAGGTTTTTTAGAAAACCTACAGTGTTGTTTATTCCTTTTGCTACAAGCACATGATAATATTAGAGCAGACAATTACGTAAAACTCATTTTCCATTTCTTAGTGTAAAATTAGTTATTCTTAAGAACGGCTCGAAATAAATAATTTTAATAAAAAAAAAAGATTTATAATTTATAATTATTTATTTGTAAAATATAATTTTATTCATTTTATATAAGAAAAAATTTCTCAAAAGTCCTCTAAATAAAACAAAATTATTAAATAGGACAAAAACAATTTTGTTTATTTGGTTCGGGTCCACTAGATAGACCACTAATTTCCATTAAGTCCCTAGTTCTTTTAATGAAATGTTGTAATCCCGAAATTACCCTTCCCACCCAACCCTAAAACATGTAAACCCTTGCCTTCCTCATTTGCGTTGCTTTTCCGTTCTCTCTCTGAAAAAACATTCTCTTCTCTCGTCTCTCTCACACGTGCCCCTAGCCTCCACCCTCACCGGCGTCCAAGCCCTACCCTCGTCGGTGAGCCGTCCCAGCCCCCTCACCGGCATCCTCAACCTCACAGGTCGTCTCGTGCTGTGACGAAACACCACAACACACCCCATCACAAGTTATTCTCCGGCGACATTCGCTTCCTAGCCGTCGGAATACGAAAGCACTGCCAGCGGATCTTTTCTCATAGTCGTCACCCCCTTAGAATTGTTCAGATCTGGTTCCCAGGGACAATTTCGCTCCACTCTGGTTGATTTTGGTTTCGCTTTTACAATAAGTTTTAGAATTGTTTTATGGAATTGGTAATTGAATTTGCTATGACATAATTTACTAGTTTTGTTTCATTTTTTATTTTATTTTTGAGTTTAAAAATAGTCCCTCTGCATTTGATGATGGTGCAATTTAGATGTTTCATTTCCTTCTCCGAAAGGTTTTATCAATGAAATGGAGAAATCTTCACTTGCTCTTGTCCGAGGAAAAGGTAGTTTTGACGTTGATATTGGTAGTCCAAGTGGACTTTATGAAAGAAAGAGCAAATCCCTAAAAACCCAGATTTATTGACTCCTGAATTTTGTACAAATTCAAAGACTATTCTTACTCAAATGGAAAGTGGATCTACAGTATGTAATATTGGTAGGGCAGAAGATGTTAACATGCAGCCTAGTCAAATTGGAGCTCCTCTGTTGCTCGACATTGATAATGCTAAAGTATATCCAGAAGATGATGAGGGAATCGATCGATTGAACACTTGCATGTGTTTTCTGTGTTTCTGCTAATACAAAATAATAGTGCTAGTTATATATTTATGGATCGAATAATCTAATAAACTAAGGATTAGCAATGCTTAGAACAAGAGAAGAGAAGACAGTATAAAGAAGTGTGGGACGGAGATTTGGGAGAAACTCAACGTGTGACACTATGTGTCCTCACTATATTATTTATACTTGAACTACATAATAGAGTCCTTAATCAAAATGAATATCCTTAGGATATATACAAACATATAATAGATATTTGCTATTCTATATAATATATATCTCCTAAATATATTTACAATGCCAAACATATCCCAATCATGCCAAATCTTCCATCCGAGAATCAAGTGGTTGGACCCACATATTTTATATGGTTTACACCCCCCCTCAAGCCAATCGTAGGTGCGAAGATGCAGCTTGCTCGGAAATATTGATAGTAACCGATTAATGTTGAATAATAGCTTAAGATAAAGGTAATCATCCCAAGGCATGTATTGCCACTCCTTCAGCGGATACAGTGCGTAGTAACTATCTTCATTAGATTGTTTTTCTTGAATAACCCTGACAAAATCTTGAAAGTGACTATCCACCAAAGGTGTTAAGAATCCAAGAGGAATGGCCATTGACAATTTGGGATGCTGTGAGAATTGAGGGCGTCCAAATGATGGTGCATTGCAAAGAGGAGAATAGTTAGGAGAAGTGGCTGCTGTGAGACTGGATCAACATCAATTGGATGCCTAACCGGTGGGCTTGAGTCTGAAGGTGGCCCAACATTTGAGGATAAAGAAAGGTCCAACTTTGAGTGGACTGCGTTGCTCTCAAAAGTGGTCCTAGACAAGACCAGATCCGGTGCATACGACGAGTAGACAAGTGTTGCGCAAGAGTGACACGGTGGGCCAGATGGAGGCATTGGCCCAACAAGAGCAGTTGCAATATGTTGGTTATATGGGCCTGTTTGAGTTGTATCAGAGGGACCAATGAGAGAGTCCACTGGAGGAGAGATTGGATCAAAAACCACAATACCCCCATGCAAAGAGTGGGCTGGTCTAGATGCTGAAGGCGGGCCTTCTTTAAGAGAATTGGAAAGTGGACTATTATTAGCAGGTTGATTATGGGCTAAAGGCATGCCCAAATCTGGACTTTGAGAAGTTGTTGGATTAGAAGTGGACGGGGAAACGAGGTAAGTGAATGAGTTTACCGAAGCAAGTAGCTTAGGAGAAATCTGGGCCATGGACTCGTTTTGAGAAACTTGTAGTTTTTCTGTATCAAGAAGGTGAGAGTACAGAAAATCCAAAGAAATATTAGGTTTTCGAAAAACATAATATTGGATAAATTTGTTGTACAATGGATCAAGTCCATCAACAAGAAAATCAATGAGCTCAATTTCAGAAATAGGATTTTTCTGCCCTATTTAGAGCATAAAAAATGGATTTTGCTTCGGAAAAATAATTTTTCAAAGATTGAGATGGAAGTTTTTTAAGACAATGTAGTCGATCTAAAAGATGATCAACGTACCAATTAGAAGTAGAACAAAAACGAGAATGAGATGACTCATTAACATCACTTAATGATTCTTCTACGTCACAAGAACAACCATTTGAATCCAACGACTCATTTTGTTCCGAATATAACCAAGCATCGATGGTATTTAAATCTAAGGATTCATTTAGTTCCTGTTGGTGATTTTAGTGTCATCAGCTATTTTATGCAATTGTGATTTACTAGAGACCAATGCGATTTCATATTAGGCTCGGATACGAGTAAGGGAAAGTGTGGAGTACACACTCGTTTGAGTTAATATGTTTTCGACCACGATAAAGAAGCAGTGGTCAAGGGGCAGCGCCCCTTGTTGGGGTCCCGCTCCCAGACGGTATAGTTGGTGCTCCAAATATACTGCCAGTTTTCCCGCCAAAACCAAAAGACACAATGGTTGGCTAACAATTATGACTGTTAGATGCCAACTATCGTTAACTGCTCCTAACTGCCATCTGTTTATAAACAGATTTTGGTTTCATTTGAAAATACGAAAAAAATCCAAACAATTCTCTAAGCTTTCGATCGGTCTTCTTTGCCTAGAAACATATAGTTTGGTTGTCTTATCCCAATAGAGATTTCGTGTAACTCAGGCAATAAGGGTCGAAATACTTTATTTGGAAAGTGGATTATACACGATTCAGTCAAATATCCAGGATTATCATCTCACTAAAACCCAATTTCTAACAGTTCCGGATAATGCCAATCCGATGCAGAAAAAGAAGGAGAAGCATGGATGGTATTGCGTGTTTCAAAACGATGCAAACAATCTATTGCGGTATGACCAAGATTGTTGCATAGTTGACAAACAACATAGGATAATGGTAACGTATCGAAACAAACTTGATCGTACAAAAAATCATCCATTTTTTTAAATTTAAGAAAAAAAATAACTTTAAGAGAGAAAAATTAATCTTGTTAAAAATAAATATAGAGATATGAAAAACTAAAAAAGAGAAGCAGAAGCGGAGTAATCAGGCCACCATATATCGGTGGCTCTGATACCATAATAGACTAAAGAATTAGCAATGCTTAGAACAAGAGAATAGAAGACAGTATAAAGAAGGACAAAGACTCAAGTGAGAACACACATACCCGTCTCATCTATGAGACGGGTCATTTTGACCCAAAACCCAACCCATGATCCGGCCATTGAACCGGCTCCATGACCCAAGGGGCAACCCATGCCACGTGGCAACTTCTTATAGGCCCAAATTATTATTATTATTATTTTTGGCTCCAGGACTCAAGGGCGACCCTGCCACGTGGCAGCCTCTCATAGGCCCAAATATATATATATATATATATATATATATATATATTTGGTTTTTTATTTTATTTTTATTTTTTTTGTTTTTTTATCGGTTTGTCAAAAGTAATAGTTACTATAACATAATGTAATGACTATATACATATAAAGTAACAGTTTGTATACATAAAAATAATACATATATATAGAAAAGTAACAGTGTTTTTTTTATGTTTTCTTCGTTTGCCAAAAGTAATACTTATTACAACTAAAATGTAACGAACGTGTTACTTATATGTAATAATGTTTATACATAATTGTAACACATATGTATAGAAAAAGTAATAATTCAACCATTTACATTTTTAGAGCTAAAAACACTTGATTAGTGTTACATGTAAAAGTATTACATTATATATAGAAATATGTTATAATTTCTTTTATTAAAGTGTTACATTTACTTGTACAAACAATTACATTCATATATATGAGTTGTTACTTTTCAAAAAATTAAATCAAAATACACAATATTTTACATTTTTGCAAAAGCATTATTACATTTCAGTATAAATGATAATTACATTTAGATATTGTTGGGTTACATGTAATTATAGTTAGTATTACATTTGAAAAAATGGGTAAAACGAGCTTTTGTTTTTGTAAAACATGTGTTACGTTTACTTATGAACAATATTACTTTATATGTATTCAGTCATTACATTAAGTTATGGTAACTATTACTTTTGGTCAACGGCGGAAAAGCCGAAAAAATAATATAAAAACTCAAAAAAAAAATGTTTTTTTTTGGAGCTCTGGGAGGCTGCCACGTGGCGGGTTCGGCCCATAGGTCATGGGGTGACCCGTCTCATGCATGAGACAGATCACCTTGTTCTCATAGGAGACCACCTCATAAAGAAGTGTGGGACGGAGATTTGGGAGAAACTCAACTTGTGACACTGTGTGTCCTCACTATATTATTTATACTTGAACTACACAATAGAGTCCTTAATCAAAATGAATATCCTAAGTGTTATAATATATTATTATGTGGATGTCCTTTGAACCAGAAGTGTACAAGAGAAGCTTTGCAAGATTATCTTTCGCGAAGCTTACTAAGGAAGCTTTGTAAATATCTTCAGTGAAGCTTACTAGGGAAGCTTGGTAAAATATCTTTAGAGAAGCTTACAAAGGAAGCCTTACTAAAGGATAATGTTTATCCTTATAGAAGCTTATAGAGGAAGCAAATTTTCACCTATAAATAGTAGGCTCTAGTTTTCATTTCAATATACTTCAGAAGTTCTTAACTTCTATCTTTCTCTCTTGTACACTCTCTCTATAATAGTCTTGAAATAAAATATTATCTATTGAGGTTATGCTCTTGGTTCTTTAGTTTTATAACACGTTATCAGCACGACTTCGTTCTAGTTCCAGATCCTGAGCTATAGTCACCAAAGTAGGTACGGTATCGGTAAGATCTACCTAGTCTCTTTTCAAGTTATTTCAAAATTATATCTTATATATGTTTGCAGGATTTTAAAATAATAAGTGAATATAATTCTACGATGTTGAAAATTACATCACAGTTAAAACTATGTGGAGAAAGAATAACTGATAACGATATGCTAAAGAAAACTTTCTCCACATTCCTTCTTTGATTTGCTCCTGCAGTAGCAATATCGAGAAAAAGGTTTTAAATGATATTCTGAATTGATCTCATATGGCTGAGAAAAATAATGAGATCTTATTGAAAAACCACGAAGCCCGCCCCACTGGCTCTACTCCGTTCCCTGAAGTGAACGCGAGTATATATGATAATACTGAGCGAGGCCGAGAACGTGGTCGTGGACGTAATCGCGACCGTGGTCGGGGGAGATTTAATAATCGGTATCATAATGACAATCACCCCACCCAATAATGATGAAAAAATTTCTCGCCACCAGAAGTGGAATAGAGAAGGTAATAATGAAATATCATCGACTAGACAAATTAAGCAACCGATAAAAATTGAGAATTTATGTTATCGGTGCAGAATGAAAAGCCATTGAGCCCGTACCTGTCGTACGCCTAAACATCTTGTTAAGTTGTATCAAGCATCAATGCTGAATAAAGGGAAAGATGTTGAAACAAATTTTGTCTATGAAAACGATGATGTAAAGCAAGACCCATCTACAAGTACACATCTGGATATATCAGATTTTCTCAATCCAGATGTAAATGATTACATACTTAATGGGGGAGAAGCCCAAACTAACTAAAGTATATGACTCATTATAATTTACTTAAGTGTGTTCTATTATTTCAGTGTGTGTGTGTTCTAACATATTTAACTTTTACTTATAAGTATATTTGATTGTAAATGATGTTAATATTAGTACAATATGAGATAGTACAAAGATAATTGATGGCTCCAGAAGAGCTAACATAGTACTACTAAGAGGAACAAAAATAAGTATAAAAATGCATTGTTTTCATTTATGTCTCAAAGAAATTTACTATGCTTTAAAGATATTCGTGAAAATGGATGTCATATTGAGACAAGTAATGAAGGAGAAATGAAATATTTATGCATTACAAATACTGAATCAGGTAACAAATATGTGGTAGAAAAGTTATCTGTATTTTCCTCTAAAGTATGCTATACAAAGATTAGCATAATTGAAGTACAAATGACAATAAACCAGAAGTTTACTGATATAAATGGTCTTACCAGTAAACCAGAAGTTTACTAATATAAATGATTTTAACAGTAAACCAGAAGTTTACTAATATAAATGGTTTTACCAGTAAACCAGAAGTTTACTGATATAAATGGTTCTACTATATGGCATGATCGGTTGGGGCATCCCGGTTCTAATATGATGCGAAGAATTATGGAAAATTCACATGGGCATCCATTGAAAAACCAGAAGATTTTTCAATCTAATGAATTCTCATGTGCTGCTTGCTCTCAAGGCAAATTGATAATTAAGCCATCACCAGCAAAAGTTGGAGTTGAATCTCCAAATTTTTTAGAGATAATTCAAGGTAATATATGTGGACCGATTGATCCACCGTGTGGACCATTTAGATATTTTATGATTTTAGTAGATGCATCTACTAAATGGTCACACATAAGTTTATTATTAACTCGCAACCTGCCGTTTGCGAGAAATTCGATTACGATCACAATTTCCAGATTATGTGATCAAGACAATTAGCCTTGATAATACTGGTGAATTTACATCAGAGGCTTTTAATAACTATTGTACATCTATTGGAATAGATGTTGAACATCCAATTGCTTATGTTCATTCACATAAAATGGTTTAGCTGAATCATTTATTAAACGGATTCAGTTAATAGCTAGACCGTTGCTTATGAGAGCAAAGCTACCTGTCGTAGCTTGGGGGCCTGGTATTTTTACATGCAGCAGCACTTATACGCATCATGCCATAGAGTAATCATAAGTTCTCCCCATTAGAATTGGCTTATGGTCAGTAGCCAAATATTTCCCATCTAAGAATTTTTGGGTGTGCGGTATATGTTCCAATGGCTCCACCACAACGCACCAAGATGGGACCCCAACGGAGATTGGGGATATATGTTGGGTATGATTCTTTTTCTATTATACGATATCTTGAACCATTAACAGGTGATCTATTTGCGGAACATTTTGCCGATTGTCATTTTGATGAAAAAAAAATATTCCCAACATTAGGGGGAGAAAGTAATAAGATGGAAAAGGAAATCAAGTGGAATACATTGAAATATTATCTTGATCCTCGTACGAAGCAATATGAACCAGAAGTTCAAAAGATAATCCACTTGCAAGAGATAGCGAATTAATTGCCAGACGCATTTACTGACCTAAAAAGAGTGACAAAGTCACATGTTCCAGCTGTAAATGCTCATATACGGATTGATGTCCCGATTGGACAATCCGCTAATGAATCTAAACCATGCCTGAAGCGTGGAAGGCCTATCGGATCCAAAGACAAAAATCCTCGAAAAGTAAATGAGCAAATTATGAGAAAGCCCCGTCGAGGTAAATGAATCTCCTGAAGAGATACATGACAAATCTGATCAAATACTTCCAGAAGAAGTTTAGATACATGTAATCATTAAGAATGATGATATCTCGATCAGTTATGTCAGTACAGGAAAAATATGGAACCGAGAGGAAAGAATTGTCGACAATATTTTTGCATATAATATAGCGCTTAATGTTATGGAAAATAACGAGGATCACAAACCTAGGTGTATCGACGAGTATCGATGTTGAAATGATTGGCCAAAGAGGAAAGACGCAATTCAAGCAGAATTCAACTCACTTGAGAAGCGTGAGTTTTTCGGACCTGTAGTCCATACACCTGAAGGTGTAAAACTAGTAGAGTACAAGTGTGAAAACAAAATATATAGCACATTTTGTTGCACAAGAATAAAGCACGTCTTGTTGCACAAGGTTTTTTGCAAAGACCTGGAATTGATTATGAGGAGACATATTCTCCTGTGGTGGATGCAATTACATTTTGCTATCTCATTAGTCTGGCAATACATGAAAAGCTTGATATGCGTTTAATGGATATTGTCACTGCATATTTGTATGGCAGACTTGACAATGATATTTATATAAGAATCCCAGAAGGATTTAAGAGAATCCCCGAAGGATTCAAGATGTATGATGCATGCAATTCAAATTCTCGAGAAGTTTGTTAAATTAAATTACAAAGATCTTTGTATGGTTTAAAACGATCTGGACGGATGTGGTATAACCGTCTCAGTGAATACTTGGCGAAAGAAAAATACAAGAATGATCCTATTTGCCCATGTATTTTTCATTAGAAAATCTGTTTCAGGATTTGTTATAACGGCTATTTATGTTAATCTAAATGTTATTGAAAGTCCAGAAGAACTTTCAATAGTTGTTAAGCTGCAAATGTGCCTACGAGGATAGAACTCCCAGAAGGAGTATTATCAGGAAGGCCAGTGATCTCACCTAACGAAATACATACCCTGCCCAGAATAGAGGGAGGCCAATTGATTCCAAGGATTCGCATCCCCGTAAACGGGTGAGTGCACAAAAGTCGAATCCCGTTAGCGATAATAAAATTGGAATCTCATCCGATCTATCTCATGATATTGTTCCAGATTATGGATTCGTTTGGAAAACGAAGTCGGGGGACGCCTCGACATTGACATCCATTTCTGAGAATAAAGAAATATCAGTTAGTCATGCATGCATATATGAGATATGTAATCTGGATGGAACAATTATCAACGGTGTATTTACTTATACAGTAGCAACTGAGATTATATGTGGTAATGATATTGAACCTCGCTCCGTAAATGAGTGTAAACAAAGAATTGATTGGCCTAAATGAGAGAAAGCAATCCAGTCAAAGTTCGATTCCTTAAAGAAAAGAGGAGTGTTTGGACCAGTAGTTCCTACACCTCTTAGGGTTATACCCGTGAGATATAAATGGGTATTTACGAGAAAAAGGAATGAGAGAAATGAGATTACGAGATATAAAGCTCGCCTTGTGGTATAAAGTTTCTCTCAACGGCTTGGGATTGACTTTGATAAAACATACTCTCACGTTATGGAAGTTATTAGATTCTGATATTTTGTCAGATAATGATCCAGCAGATCAGAAGTCAAGACAACTGCGGCGACTGATTCACGAAGTCACTACCTAAAGCCACTTTTTAGAAGTATATGAAAACAATTGGCTTACGCAGATTGTTAGAGCTTCCACCCTTGTAGTTTTCAGGGGGAGTATCCAGACGATACTCAGATTTCATTGTACTCTTTTTCCTTCGCGCGGAGTTATTTTTCCCACCGGGTTTTGTTACCCGCCAAGGTTTTAACGAGGCAATGAGCGTTTATTGAAAAGATTGTGGGTTGTACTCTTTTCCTTCGAGATTATTTTTCCTAAAGGGTTTTTGCTCGGAAGGTTTTTAATGAGGCAACACGTGCGGCACAATTACCATTCAATAGGAATCTCCAAGGAGGAGTAGGCGACTAAGAAATCGCGAGTAATGTTTTGTTCAAGAGGAGCATCATGAAGCTAAGAAACCGTGTACTCTTTTTCCTTCACTAGAGTTTTTATCCCACAGGGTTTTTCTCTGGTAAGGTTTTAATGAGGCATGCTACTTAGCTACGGACATCCAAGGGGGAGTGTTATAATATATTATTATGTGGATGTCCTTTGAACCAGAAGTGTACAATAGAAGCTTTGCAAGATTATCTTTCGCGAAGCTTACTAAGGAAGCTTTGTAAATATCTTCAGTGAAGCTTACTAGGGAAGCTTGGTAAAATATCTTTAGAGAAGCTTACAAAGGAAGCCTTACTAAAGGATAATGTTTATCCTTATGGAAGCTTATAGAGGAAGCAAATTTTCACCTATAAATAGTAGGCTCTAGTTTTCATTTCAATATACTTCAGAAGTTCTTAACTTCTATCTTTCTCTCTTGTACACTCTCTCTATAATAGTCTTGAAATAAAATATTATCTATTGAGGTTATGCTCTTGGTTCTTTAGTTTTATAACACTAAGGATATATACAAACATATAAGAGATATTTCCTATTCTATATAATATATATCTTCTAAATATATTTAGAATGCCAAACATATCCCAATCATGCCAAATCTTCCATCCGAGAATCATATTTTATACGGTTTACATAATCATGGTCAATAAAAAAAATGCAAAGACGTAAAATATACTCTCCGTCCGTCTTAAAATAAACTTTTCATTTGACTATTCAAACGTTTTAAAAGATATAATCTTTCTGTCTCATCTCACTTGAGACCTTTGTGTTAGGACTAAGAGAAAGTATGAGAGAGAATTAGTGAGAAGGAATGTTGTGAGTTTAGAAGATTAAGTAAGAGAGAGAATGAGTGAGAGGAATACTGATTGAATTGGTGTTGTGAATGTAAAACATTCTATTTTAGGAAGGCTCAAGTGAAGTGAGATGAACCAAAATAGAAATAAATCTAATGAAGTGGACAGAAAGAGTACACACTTGCATTACTGGTCATGTTTTGATTATACAATTTTAAGGCCAAATTAAAAAAGGGAAGAGCTTTATAAGTTAATGAGATATAATAAATGAAAAAATTATTTTAAGATAGAGAGAGTATATATATTAAAAATGCCCGCCATGGAGTATATATATTAAAAATGCATAATCATATACCAACTAAATTTACAAAATTGGTACAATATACCAACTAAAATAAGATATTTGTACCATGCACCAACTTTTGGTATACTAAGTACACTTATTACGGTGCGTACATGACTTAGTACGGTGCATACATGGTTGGCTGGTTTGAATTTGTGCCATTGGTCACTTCTATTTGAGACTTGTGCCTTAGATTATTATTTTCAATTAAGACTTGGATTTGTTTCTTCAATTTCTTCAACTTTTTTTTTTCTCATGAGAGACAATTAACAATAGCGTTTTTACTTTGAGAGTTAAATCTCAGTGTTTTTTTTTAGGTATGTGACATGTTTCTCAGTATTTTTATAGATATGTGACACTTCTCTCAGTGTTTTTGACTCCCACTGTTTTTATAGGTGTGACATGGCTCAGTGTTTTTATAGGTATGTGATTTGTCTCGCAATTTTTTTATAGGCCAGAGACATTACTCTCAATATTTTTATAGATATGTGACTTGTGTCTCAGTATTTTTATAGGTCTATGACATGGCTCTCAGTTTTTTTATAGGTATGTAACATGTCTCTTAGTGTTTTTATAAGTCCGAGACATGACTCTTAGTGCTTTTATAGGCCTGTGACATAGCTCTCAATATTTTATAGGCTTGTGATATAGTTCTAAGTGTTTTTTATAGGATTGAGACATGTCTCTCAGTGTTTTTATAGATTTGTAAGATGACTCTAAGTGTTTGTATAAGTATGTGACATGTCTCTCAGTATTCTTATAGGTCTGAGACATGACTCTCAGTGTTTTTATAGGTTGACATGTCTCTCAGTGTTTTTATTGGTCTACGACATGGCTCTCAGTGTCTTTATAGGTCTCTGACATGGCTCTCAGTGTTTTTATAGGTCTTTGACATGGCTCCTAGTATTTTTATAAATCTGAGACATAGATCTTAGTGTTTTTATAGGTCTGTGACATGGGTCTCAGTGTTTTATATGTCGTGACATGGCTCTCAGTGTTTCTATAGATCTATGACATGCCTCTCAGTGTTTTTATAGGTCTGAGACTGGTCTCTTAGTGTTTTTATAGGTCTGCGACACATCTCTCAGTATTTTTATAGGTATGTGACATGTCTCTCAGTATTTTTATAGGTCTGCGACACATCTCTCAGTGTTTTTATCGGTATGTGACATGCCTCTCGGTATTTTTATACGTCTGTGGCACGTCTCTTAGTGTTTTTATAGGTATGTGACATGGTTCTAAGTGTTTTGATAGGTATGTGACATGTCTCTCAGTGTTTTTATAGGTCTGCGACATATCTCTCAATGTTTTTATAGGTCTGAGATATGTCTCTTAATGTTTTCATAGGTCTGAGACACGTGTCTTAGCGTTTTTATAGGTTTGAGACACGTGTCTCAGTGGTTTTATAGGTTTGTGAGATGACTCTCAATGTTTGTATAAGTATGTGACATGTCTTTGAGTGTTCTTATAGGCCTGAGACATGGCTATCAGTGTTTTTATAGGTTGACATGGCTCTCAGTGTTTTTATTGGTCTACGACATGGCTCTGAGTGTCTTTATATATCTCTGACATGGTTCTCAGTGTTTTTATAGGTCTTTGACATGACTTCTAGTGTTTTTATATATCTGAGACATGGATCTCAGTGTTTTTAAAGGTCTGTGACATGGGTCTCAGTGTTATTATATGTCGTGACATGACTCTCAGTGTTTTTATAGATCTCTGACATGGCTCTCAGTGTTTTTATATGTCTGAGACTGGTCTCTCAGTGTTTTAATAGGTCTGCGACATGATTGTCAGTGTTTTTATAGGTATGTGACATGTCTTTCAGTATTTTTATAGGTCTGCGACACATCTCTCAATGTTTTTATAGGTATATGACATGCCTCTCAGTATTTTTATAGCTGTGTGACACGTCTCTCAGTATTTGTTGGGTATGCCCACATATATCTCAGATTCAATGTAATAGGATTGATTAGATTTGATTGATCCATCACCTAAGTTTTATTTCATGGACTTTAGACTCACATGTAAGAAGTATTTATACTTCATTTTTTAGGTAGTCCATTGTAATAGAATAGACTTAGGAATAGGGCTAGAATGTCAAGATTGAAGAAAATCACAATGTTGATTTAAGGCTCGCGCCATGCGTCTTGCGCCAAGCGCCCTTAGCATGCGCCTATGTGCCTCATAAGCGCGCTCTATGCTACGCGCCCTAAAGACTCAACGCGCCTACGCGCCTCTTTGATATTAAATCAACACTTGGTGATTTATTGAAGACATGAAGACTTGAAGAAATTCAAACTACGCCAATAATCCATAGGTGGTTAAATAACACGTATGCACCCGCATCTAAGGACAACTGTCCATAACGGTCACATTTGTGTTATGTGTCTAACGGCTATAAAAGGACACGTGCTCCACTCAATGTTGTGAGTATGAAAAGTAAAGTAGGAGAAAGTAGGAGAGAGAAAGTGGGTAGAAAGTTTTTGTTGTGAGAATGACAAGTGGGTCTCATTGTCCATTTTAAGTAATAAAACAACTAAAAACTTTAGTTTAGGACAAACTAAAAAGAAACTAAAAATCTTAGTCTGAAACGGGAGAATTATTTTTAAATGGAGGGAGTGCAATAATTATCATTATCTAGCTTCGGGAAGACAATGTACTCTTCCAATCCTACCATTAATACCGAGGAGTCCCGACCAGAACACAGAGACACACCTGAGGCTGACACACGATTCGCGCGTGCAGTAGGAATTGAACATGAACAAATGACACATTTGACAAGGTTCTTACTTTCCTTTTTGGTTTGTCCCAGATTAAAGATCAAGGTTCTTAGTTTTAGTTGATTTATTACCTAAAATGGACAATGAAACCCACTTGTCATTCTTACAACAAAAACTTTTTATCCACTTTCTCTTTCCTACTTTTTCCTATTTTACTTTTCATACTCGCAACATTTATTTTCTCTTAATCTCCGTGTAAAGTCAAACTGAGAACTTTATTCCGGGACGGAGGGAGTAAGAAAATTCTCTTCTAGCTAAAGAAGCCTCATTTTCCTTTGCACAAAAACTCAAAAATGGCAACATCATCTTCTTCCAAAGTACTCCTTGCATTGAAACTTGTTCTCTTTTATTAATTATCTTAGTGTGAGACATTAATGTAAGAAAGTTGCACACTTAATAGGGGTAAAGTTGGAACTTTTGTCACTAAATCATGATAATTATTACAGTTCTTAAGAGTTGTGCAAATGCAAAAAAGACAGTTATTTTGGACCGGAGGGAGTAAGCTTGAAGCTTCTAGTAGACAAGAAAGCAAAGAAAGTTCTCTTTGCAGAAGCCGGCAAAGACGCCGTCGATTTCTTATTTAGCCTATTGACCCTCCCTCTCGCTACCGTTATCCGGTTACTTTCCGAACAAGGCATGGTGGGTTGTCTTTCTAATCTCTATAAAAGCATCGACAAGTTGAACGATGACTACATACAACCTAATCTGGACAAGGATGTAGTCTTGAAGCCCAAATATCAAGAGTATTTTCATCGCTTATCTTACAACAATGATAATGACAATTCAAATCTAAAATTTGAGATGTTCGGATTTTTCTCAAAGTAAAACTTGTACACTGCCTTAGTTCGGCATTTAACAAATTCCCCTTCGGGTAAAAGTTTGCGTTGAACACTTGATACGCTCGAAGATCCGGGTTACTCCTCCCATTGCCAAGCATTGACTATATAAAGATCCTGGGCTACTCCTCCCATTGCCAATTGGTTTTGAGATGGAACCTCAGACTTTATTATCGTATCAGATCTGGCCCGTTATACGTGCAGGTCCGACGGCCCACGATGTTACTCCGCGCCACCCGTAACAAGTCCACGTTGTAAACCTTGGCAAAGCCCGGCTACACGTGAGGAGGCGTGTTAGAGACAATTATCCCACATTGAGAATTAACTAGCTAAGCATTGATTATATAAAGATACTGAGTTACTCTTTTCATTGCCAATATGTTTTGGAAGTCTTAAGTTTGAACAAATAAAAAAAAAGAGACTAGACGTTGGGAGTACTAATTGACCTGAATTCAAATCTCCATTTCGAGAAGAAATTTAATAAAGAATTAATTAAGGGAAATAATAAAGTTTCAAAAGATTGCTACAAAATGTGGTCTACAAAATGAGGTGTCATAATTATGTTGGTGTTTTGGCCAATGAAATACGCCACCACATCTTGTATCCTTCTTCTTGTAAACTTCTTTTATATACCTAGGATTGCCCATTAATCAATCACGCTAATAAAACAAAAATTTTGTGTGAAACAGTCCCACACGTGAGACGAGTCTTGTTGAGAGAGTAAATGATTTACTTCCTATGAGCGGGGCGGGATAACGTTACGTGTCTCACACAAGACTTTCTCGTACAATAATTATCATTAGCTACCTTCGGGAAGCCAATCTACTCTTCCCAATTTTAACATTAATACCGAGGAGTCCGAAGAACCAGAACACAAAGAGACACACCTGACACACATATAAATAGCATCGCGCGTTCTCGTAAGCCTGCAAAGAGTCCTCATTTTCCTTTGTACAAAAACTCAAAAATGGCAACATCATCATCATCACCCTTAAGCTTGAAGCTTCTTGTGGACAAGAAAGCAAAGAAAGTTCTCTTTGCAGAAGCCGGCAAAGACGCCGTCGATTTCTTATTTAGCATATTGACCCTCCCTCTCGCTACCGTTATCCAGTTACTTTCCGGACAAGGCATGGTGGGTTGCCTTTCTAATCTCTATAAAAGCATCGAGAATTTGAACGATGACTACGTACAACCTAATCTGCACAAGGATGCAGTCTTGAAGCCCATTGTACAAGTCTCGACCGAATCTGCTCCTTCTTTTTTCCTAACTGGTGATGATCATGCTACGGAGAAGAAGAAGTTTTATAGGTGCAGCTATAAGTATAATCATAATTATGTGGCCTATAATACTGACAGTACTTGTCCTGCTTGTAATGGAGCCATGACTACTGAGATGGCGATTGTTGAGGGAAAGAATGTGGCTGGGGCGGTGGCTGCCGCTGCCGGAAGTGGTGGTGGTGGCGGAGGAGGGTTTGTGAAGGGGGTTGTGACTTACATGGTGATGGATGATTTGGTGGTGTCGCCTATGTCCACCATTACTGGCATTACTTTGCTGAACAAGTTCAATGTGAGTGATGTGGGTGCACTTGAGGAGAAGGTTGTTTATCTCGATATGACTAAGGTACGAATCTTTCAACTATTATTAATTATGGTAAGTTTATAATCCATCCGTCCCAAAATAATTTTCGCTTTTAACTATTCAAACTTTTTAAGAACATGAACACTTGTTTCACTACCCATGGTTTGTTTATGCACTTTTAAACCTAAAATGTAGAAATGTGAAGAACATTTTGGGACAATTAGAAATGACAAATGAGAAGATTATTTTGGGATGGAGGGAGTAATTAAGATGTACTCCAACCGTCCTAAAATGATTGTCCCGTTTGAATTTTCAAACAATTTAAGCTTACACTATAAGTTAATTGAAATCTAGTGATTTTGAACTCTTAATTTCGAAACTATCGTTTTTCTTGGATGCAGGCTCTTAAGTTGCTGAAGGCTTCTCTTCATTCCAAGAATGTGCTTACTACTGTTTTTCTCTGAATTTTATCTAGTGATTTGAAATGGATATTATGTTTGAAATCTAGGGTTTTGTTGGAAGCACGTTTTGTAACCTTTTGCTTTGAAAGATTTCATGTAATTGGATATTATGTTTGGTTAAGTTTATTAGTAACTCCTTTGTTTAAACTACATTTTTTTTTTCTTCTTATCAGTAGCAGTATTAAAAGATTTCTATTATGAACTTTGACCAACTATTGGTGACAACCTAATCATTCTATTAAAATTCTAAAATTTGTAATTGATAAATCATTAAGTGATTTATTAATAATAATTTTTATAATTTCACTGTGAATTTGTGATCTTTATATGACATCAATATTTGGTCAAAGTTTATTTTTTTATTATAAAAAGTTAAAATGAGACTATCTTTCTGAGATAAACAGATAGAGGGAGTATATGAATGTGTGGTGTGTGACTGCATATGAGTTTATTGCAAAACTGACATGCGTACTTTCATTTATTTTCAATTTAACTTGCAAACTTTGAAAACATCAAATGTGGTTTGCGTACTTTCATTTTCAAAATTTTGAGACGACTTTTTTAACACCCATTAAAAATATAACGAGACACTCCAAAAAACTAATCATCCGTCAATTTTTTGTAACAGACGTTATTTTTTTTTTAACCCACCTCTGATAAAGATAAATATCATTTTCACCCTTTTAAACTTTCTATTTCTTCTTTACCCTCTCCAAGAACCGCCGGACTCCCCCTTGTACTCCGGCCGGCTCCTTCCACTCCGGCGAGCCTTAATCTCACGATTTCTCCTGTTTTCTCACGAAATATGTCATAGATTTTGAAGACCCATCAATTTTAGACAAATCCCCACAGTTTTCAGCAGATTTGAGGTTCGCCGGAGAAAAGCAATCGAACCTGAGATTTATAGCGGTGGAGTCGTTGCTGGAGAAGTTGAGAGCCGCCGGAGACGAAGGATTCGGCCACTTTTTACCCGATTAGACCCACCAGTCTGTTTTATTTGGGATTCCGACCACAACCCAACAATATCTACTTGGATTTTGACCCGATTTGGTGGGTAAATGTCTTCAGATTTTTTTTTCTCTTCTTCGATTTTCTGGTGGGTCTCACAAATTTCGTTGAGATCTAAACCCTCACTTTGAGAGCGTCGACCGTCGGAGAGGATATAGGGCCTAGGCTTTTCGCCGGCAAATCGAAGAAGACGACAGGGGGCGGCGTTGACTGATGATGGTGGCCGGTGATGAGAGAGAAGATTCAGAGTGGATGGTGTAGGCCCAGATTTGAGAACAGGAGGTCGGCATTTGGTTCTATGTGGACGGCCTTGAGAGGGACGGCCGGAGATGGGATGAGGTAGCCGGCGACGATGTTGAATGGTCAAGGGTCGTGAATTTCGTCAAGTGTTGTGGTGGGTCTTTACTCAGAGAGAAAACAGTGGAGGGTGCTTAGTTTATGGTAATTGTTAATGAGTCAAAGTTGGTCTTTAAGTTATTTTAAGTTATGTCCGTTAAAAAAGAATAACATATGTTACAAAAACATAACGGATGAACAATATTTTGGAATGTCTCGTTATATTTTTAATGGGTGTTAAAAAAGTCGTCTCAAAATTTTGAAAATGAAAGTACGCAAACCACATTTGATGTTTTCAAAGTTTGCAAGTTAAATTGAAAATAAATGAAAGTACGCATGTCAGTTTTGCAATAAACTCGACTGCATATTAGGCGCCTATTTTTGAAAAGTTCAACGACAAATCCAATTAATCCTATTGGCATGGCTCGAGATTATCCCTGAAACATGGTTGAATACAGTAACTTTATTATTTCCCACTTTTGAAACCCTAAAATTTACTGTTATTGAAGGAGAGAGTTGCACATTAATTTCATGCCATAAAATGTAATATAAAGTTAGTTATCTTAATCAAAATCTCCAATAAAATTTGCTACTAGTATTTACTCCCTCCGTCCTAGAAAGATAGTCTACATTTTTTCGTTATTACTACGAGGGAACTTTGAGCAGTTATAAATGCTACTTATAATTATGTTAATGTGAATCTAAAAATTGATATTAATAGTATTTATAATAATGTATCAAGAACAATTTCAAAAATTTTATTAGAATAATTAAAAGTAGCCTTAATTATTACTCAAAGTTTCTTCGTAAAACCCATAAAAATAGGGGGACTATCATTCTAGGACAGAGGGAGAGGGAGAGGGAGAGGGAGGAGTATAATTTTTTTGTACTTTTTTGAGGATATACAAATAAACTTACATAAACTTTCATCAATGTTTAATGAAGGCAAAACCACCATTTGAGCCAACAAACTTTAGCACGTTATTCATATAGGCCATCTGATTCTCATAGACCACTGAACTTTCAAACTACTAGCGGGTAACCCGTGCTCTGCACGGAAACCAATACTATGTCTTTTAACTATAGTTAACTGATATAGTAATCATCATTTTAACTAATACTATTAATAATAAAAATTAATCTATATGATTACTTTTATTATAATAACTATTATAATTAATTAATACCATTGATAGTAATAGTTAATATATATATATTAATAGCAATGATGGTCTATATAATAATAATTATTAATATAATTATTATAATAAAATAATATTATTAATAGTAATAGTTAATTGATATAGTAACTATTATGATTAATTAATATTAAAAATTAATAATCTAACTTATATAATAACTATTATAATCAACTAATACTAATAATAATAATAGTTAATGTATGTAGCCTATTATAGTTAACCAATACTATTAATAGTAAAAAATAACTTATAAAGTAACTATTATGGTTAAATAATACTATTAATAATAATAATTAGCTATATAGTAACTATTATAGTTAACTAATACTATTAATAGTAATAGTTAACTAATATAGTAGTAACTAATACTATTAGTAGTAATATTTAACTAATATAGTTAACTATAATAGTAACTATTATAGTTAACTAATACTATTAATAGTAATATTTAACTTGTATTGTAACTAATATTGTTAACTAATACTATTAATAGTAATAGTTAACTAATATAGTTAACTATAATAGTAACCATTACTAATAAGAGTAATAGTTAACTATAATGGTTAACTATTATAGTTAACTATTACTAATAATAGTAATAGTTACTATAATAGTTAACTATTATAGTTACCCTTTTTAGTAACTATTATTATTAGCTAATAGTATTAGCTAATGAAAAGAAAATGAAAAGTCACTTATTTATTAGTATGTTGTTGATGTGGCTTCTTCAAATGCAAGCTTTCTCCATTGTTTGTCCACATGTCAATACCATAGCTCTTTTGGCCAACTTTAATATATATATATATAGATTTAAATGCAAATGACCCTAACAAATCAATGATCATTAATTTTTTTAATTAATTGATTCCAAAATCTCATTTGTACCCTCATTAAAATTCATAGAAATGAGATATTTAAATGCAATTTTATGTTTTGTCTGCCTACTGATTCTTTATTCAATTCTGATAATGTTTGCAATTTCTCATCTTATAAATAGTCAACACTTTTTACACCACTCAATCTAAATTGTAAATTTAATATTTACAGCTAAACTTTAAAATATTTATGTTTATAAAAATTTCACATTTTAATTCATAAGTCATAAATTTTGAAGTGCAACATGCGATTTTGAGAAAATCAATTGCAATATTAGTTTTTGATTTAAAAAAGATAATAGTAAACCCCAACGAAAAATGAACCTAAGGGCGGGGCATTAACTTAAAATTAAGTGCATATTAGTGTTTAAAATTATGTTTCGTATAAAAATCCTTAAATACTAATAGGAAAAGTTTATAATTTAATTCTATTGACTTTATATTAATTTTCCTTGTTCAATTTTCATAAAAATATTTATATTTACAAAATCTTAAAGTTTCTCTTTGTATGTATTATTTATAAATTTAAATTGCACCCAACAATTTTAAAAATAAATGAAATCAATGTTCACAAGATTTTAAAGAAATTAGTTTATCCCTAAATTATAAAAAAATCTTGTTTTTTAAATTGTTCATAATTGTTTTCCAAATGTTTGCAAGTAGGAAAAAATGTACTTTTTGTAATTTAAGGAGAAACTAGTTTCTCCCAATTCCTACTCATCAATGTTTACTTTATTTAGGGCATAAAATATTTTGGAACTAATTATCGGAAAAAAAAAAAAGGTCATCAACTTGTTGGGTTCATTTAAGTAATTCTAGCTAGTTATGTGGCAAGGTTGAAAATTTTGAGGGTTCACTAGCCTTTGTGAAAAACATAACAAAAATACAAACCCACTTCTTCTCTCATATTTTACTTTTCATACCCACCTCTAATGGTTTAGTTCAAGAATTGCACTATTCTTTTAAAATTGTGCAAATTTTACATCAAATGCCTACCCTTAACTCCAACCATCATGCTTCAAATCTTGCACCAAAATGGCATATTCTTAAAATATTCTTTATTAATTGATTTCATTTAATATGTTTTCCATATTATATTACATTATACTACCTCCATCCCGGCACAAGCATCACCAATTTTTGGGGCACAATAATTAAGAAAAAGGTAGATATGTGTGGTAGAAAACAGAGAGATTGAGTGGGGTAAATAGTAGTGTTGGTTGAATATATAAATTTAATGGTGGAAAATGAAGAGAAATAATAAGTGAGGTTAAATGATGAAGTTTGTTTAATATAAAGGGACATTTTCTTAAAAGCCCTTCATTCTAACTTTTATTTCTAAAGAAGACACAATATTTTTCTAATTGCTCAAAAACCCAAGGGACAAAAATAGCCAAGAATACCCCTAACTACCCCTTATAAAGGTGCTCTCCCTTTCCAGGCCATATTTTCAGCTCATATTTTCATCCCGCTCTGAGATTCATATCTCAGACTCTTAGAAACACTGAGAATCATGTCTCAAACCTATAAAAACATTAAAAGTCATATCCTAAACGTATAAAAAACACTGAGAGACATGTCGCATGCATAAACATTGAAAGTCATGTAACATACCTATAAAAACACTTAGAACCATATCACATACCTATAAAAACACTTAGAACCATGTCACACACCAATAAAAACATTTAGAACCATATCACATACCTATAAAAACACTTGGAACCATGTCACATGCCAATTAAAACACTTAGAACCACGTCACATACCTATAAAAACACTGAGAGACATGTCACATACACATAAAAACACTTAGAAACATATCACAAACCTCTAAAAATATTGAGAGCCATGTCACAAACCTATAAAAACACTGAGAGTCATGCCGCAGACTTATAAAAACTCTGAGATACATGTCACAAACCTATAAAAACATTGAGAGTCATGTCTCTGACTTGTAAAAACACTAAGATACATGCCACATACATATAAAACACACAAAGAGCTATGTCACAGACCTATAAAAATACTGAGACAAGTGTCTCAGACCTATAAAAACACTGAGAGACATATCTCAAACCTATAAAAACACTGAGAGACGTGTCTCAAACCTATAAAAACACTGAGAGACGTATCTCAGACCTATAAAAACACTGAGAGACATATCTCAGACCTATAGAAACACTGAGAGACGTGTCGCAGGCCTATAAAAACACTGAGAGACATATCACATACGTATAAAAAACACTTAGAATTATGACGCAAACCTTTTAAACACTGAGAAACGTGTCGCGGACCTATAACAATATTGACAGACATGTCACATACTTATAAAAACACTGAGAGACATGTCGCAGACCTATAAAAATAGTGAGAGGCAAGTCACATACCTATAAAAACACTGGGAGCCATGTCGCATATCTATAAAAACACTAAGAGACATGTCGCAGACCTATAGCCATGTCTTACACCTGTTAAAACATTGAGAGCCATGTCGTAGACCAATAAAAACATTGATATTCAGTCTCAAACCTATAAAAACATTGAGAGTCATGTCTCTGACTTATAAAAATATTGAGATACATGTCACATGCATATAAAAACACTGAGAGCTATGTCACAGACCTATAAAAATACTGAGACAAGTGTCTAAGACCTATAAAAACACTGAGAGACATATCTCAAACCTATAAAAACACTGAGAGACGTGTCTCAGACCTATCAAAACACTGAGAGACATGTCTCAGACCTATAAAAACACTGAGAGACATATCTCAGACGTATAGAAACATTGAGAGATGTGTCGTAGACCTATGAAAACACTGAGAGACATGTCACATACCTATAAAAACACTTAGAACTATGTCGCAAACCTATAAAAACACTGAGAAAGGTGTCGTAGACCTATAACAATACTGAGAGACATGTCACATACCTATAAAAACACTGAGAGACATGTCGCAAACCTTTAAAAATAGTGAGAGACAAGTCACATACCTATAAAAACACTGATAGCCATGTCGCATATCTATAAAACACTAAGAGACATGTCGCAGACCTATAGCCATGTCTTACACCTGTTAAAACATTGAGAGCCATGTCGTAGACTAATAAAAACATTGATATCCAAGTCTCAAACCTATAAAAACATTGAGAGTCATGTCTCTGAGTTATAAAAACATTGAGATACATGTCACATACATATAAAAACACTGAGAGCTATGTCACAGACCTATAAAAATACTGAGACAAGTGTCTCAGACCTATAAAAACACAAGAAAATGTCACTTTAGTACCTTTAATTTGAAGAAAAAAAAGAAGGCACAAACTACAATTTTTTTTCTATTTCGACCCTCTTTATATTTTGTGAAATATATAATATGGTAGTATCATTTTGGCCCCCTTTCCAATCTTTTTTTTTTTTTTTTATGATAAGTACTCTCTCCGTCCCATTTGAAATAAGACTTTGGGTCAACTGATTGCACTTTGATTAATTATTTGAATAAAAAAACTTATGAAAATCAAAAAAATGTAAGAGTATCATTAATCGTGATACAATAGGAATTTTTTGAATTTTCATTATAGTCATTATTATTTATCAAATTAATGGTCAAAGTTCAATCAATTGACTCAATGTCTTAGTTCAAATTGGACTGAGGCAGTATATCTTCCATCCAAACAATCTTGACTCCCTTCTCAAAACTTCTTGGCTTCATCACTCTCTATAGACCATTACGGAGTATATATTACTCCCTCTGCCCCGGAATAAATGTCATACTTTCTATTTTCGTTTGTCCCAAAATAAATTTCGCCTTACCAAAAATAGGGTATGAAGTTTGGTGATCTTCTTATACTACCCATTGTAATAAGCACAAGCATTGCAATAAACTCGACTGCATATAGACGCCTATTTTCGAAAAGTTCAACGACAAATCCAATTAATCTACTGGCATGGCTCGAGATTATCCCTGAAACATGGTTGAATACAGTAACTTTATTATTTCCCACTTTTGAAACCCTAAAATTTACTGTTATTGAAGGAGAGAGTTGCTCATTAATTTCATGCCATAAAATGTAATATAAAGTTAGTTATCTTAATCAAAATCTCCAATATTTACTCCCTCCGTCCTAGAAAGATAGTCCACATTTTTTCGTTATTACTACGAGGGAACTTTGAGCAGTTATAAATGCTACTACCTCTGTCCCTAAATGAGTGTCCAAATTTCATTTTAAGGGACACTGAAAATCTCAACCTTTTGAACAATTTGGTAACAACGATTCATATATAAGCTTGTAATCTCCTTTCCAAACCTTTAGTTTTGCACGTATAAAGAAACCGGTGAAATTTTTTTCGAAAAAAAACGTTTAGGGAGAAAGTTATGTTAAAAAAAGACACTCATTTAGGGACAAAGATTTCTTGAAAATGGACACTCATTTAGGGACATAGGGAGTACTTATAATTATGTTAATGTGAATATAAAAATTGATATTAATAGTATTTATAATAATGTATCAAGAACAATTTCAAAAATTTTATTAGAATAATTAAAAGTAGCCTTAATTATTACTCAAAGTTCCTTCGTAAAACCCATAAAAATAGGGGGACTATCATTCTAGGACAGAGGGAGAGGGAGTATAATTTTTTTGTACTTTTTTGAGGATATACAAATAAACTTACATAAACTTTCATCAATGTTTAATGAAGGCAAAACCACCATTTGAGCCAACAAACTTTAGCACGTTATTCATATAGGCCATCTGATTCTCATAGACCACTGAACTTTCAAACTATTTAAATGCAAATGACCCTAACAAATCAATGATCATTAATTTTTTTAATTAATTGATTCCAAAATCTCATTTGTACCCTCATTAAAATTCATAGAAATGAGATATTTAAATGCAATTTTAAGTTTTGACTGCCTACTGATTCTTTATTCAATTCTGATAATGTTTGCAATTTCTCATCTTATAAATAGTCAACACTTTTTACACCACTCAATCTAAGTTGTAAATTTAATATTTACAGCTAAACTTTATAATATTTATGTTTATAAAAATTTCACATTTTAATTCATAAGTCATAAATTTTGAAGTGCAACATGCGATTTTGAGAAAATCAATTGCAATATTAGTTTTTGATTTAAAAAAGATAATAGTAAACCCAACGAAAAATGAACCTAAGGGCGGGGCATTAACTTAAAATTAAGTGCATATTAGTGTTTTAAAATTATGTTTCGTATAAAAATCCTTAAATACCAATAGGAAAAGTTTATAATTTAATTTTATTGACTTTATATTAATTTTCCTTGTTCAATTTTCATAAAAATATTTATATTTACAAAACCTTAAGTTTCTCTTTGTATGTATTATTTATAAATTTAAATTCCACCCAACAATTTTAAAAATAAATGAAATCAATGTTCACATGATTTTAAAGAAATTAGTTTATCCCTAAATTATAAAAAGTCTTGTTTTTTAAATTGTTCCTAATTGTTTGCCAAATGTTTGCTAGTAGAAAAAAAATGTACTTTTTGTAATTTAAGGAGAAACTAGTTTCTCCCAATTCCTACTCATCAATGTTTACTTTATTTAGGGCATAAAATATTTTGGAACTAATTATCGGAAAAAAAAAAGGTCATCAACTTGTTGGGTTCATTTAAGTAATTCTAGCTAGTTATGTGGCAAGGTTGAAAATTTTGAGGTTCACTAGCCTTTGTGAAAAACATAACAAAATTGAATGGTCAGGTTGAATATTTTGAGACTTGGGTGGCTTATGTGAATAATGTGCTAAAGTTGGGTGATCCTAATGGTAGTTTGCGTTAATAAACTTGGTCCCAAAAGGAAAAATATTCGGTCCGTCTCGATGTCCGCCTCCATTAAAGAGGTTCTTAATTTTATTTTTGGTTTGTCCCAATTTAAAGTTCTCACTTTACTTTGTTATCAAAAATGAACTATGAAACTCACTTGTCATGCTCACAACAAAAATACAAACCCACTTCTTCTCTCATATTTTACTTTTCATACCCACCTCTAATGGTTTAGTTCAAGAATTGCACTATTCTTTTAAAATTGTGCAAATTTTACGTCAAATGCCTACCCTTAACTCCAACCATCATGCTTCAAATCTTGCACCAAAATGGCATATTCTTAAAATATTCTTTATTAATTGATTTCATTTAATATGTTTTCCATATTATATTACATTATACTACCTCCATCCCGGCACAAGCGTCACCAATTTTTGGGGCACAATAATTAAGAAAAAGGTAGATATGTGTGGTAGAAAACAGAGAGATTGAGTGGGGTAAATAGTAGTGTTGGTTGAATATATAAATTTAATGGTGGAAAATGAAGAGAAATAATAAGTGAGGTTAAATGATGAAGTTTGTTTAATATAAAGGGACATTTTCTTAAAAGCCCTTCATTCTAACTTTTATTTCTAAAGAAGACACAATATTTTTCTAATTGCTCAAAAACCCAAGGGACAAAAATAGCCAAGAATACCCCTAACTACCCCTTATAAAGGTGCTCTCCCTTTCCAGGCCATATTTTCAGCTCATATTTTCATCCCGCTCTGAGATTCATATCTCAGATTCTTAGAAACACTGAGAATCATGTCTCAAACCTATAAAAACACTAAAAGTTATATCCTAAACGTATAAAAAACACTGAGAGACATGTCACATGCATAAACATTGAAAGTCATGTAACATACCTATAAAAACACTTAGAACCATATCACATACCTATAAAAACACTTAGAACCATGTCACACACCAATAAAAACACTTAGAACCATATCACATACCTATAAAAACACCTGGAACCATGTCACATGCCAATTAAAACACTTAGAACCACGTCACATACCTATAAAAACACTGAGAGACATGTCACATACACATAAAAACACTTAGAAACATATCACAAACCTCTAAAAATATTGAGAGCCATGTCACAAACCTATAAAAACACTGAGAGTCATGCCGCAGACTTATAAAAACTCTGAGATACATGTCACAAACCTATAAAAACATTGAGAGTCATGTCTCTGACTTGTAAAAACACTAAGATACATGCCACATACATATAAAACACACAAAGAGCTATGTCACAGACCTATAAAAATACTGAGACAAGTGTCTCAGACCTATAAAAACACTGAGAGACATATCTCAAACCTATAAAAACACTGAGAGACGTGTCTCAAACCTATAAAAACACTGAGAGACGTATCTCAGACCTATAAAAACACTGAGAGACATATCTCAGACCTATAGAAACACTGAGAGACGTGTCGCAGGCCTATAAAAACACTGAGAGACATATCACATACGTATAAAAAACACTTAGAATTATGACGCAAACCTTTTAAACACTGAGAAACGTGTCGCGGACCTATAACAATATTGACAGACATGTCACATACTTATAAAAACACTGAGAGACATGTCGCAGACCTATAAAAATAGTGAGAGGCAAGTCACATACCTATAAAAACACTGGGAGCCATGTCGCATATCTATAAAAACACTAAGAGACATGTCGCAGACCTATAGCCATGTCTTACACCTGTTAAAACATTGAGAGCCATGTCGTAGACCAATAAAAACATTGATATTCAGTCTCAAACCTATAAAAACATTGAGAGTCATGTCTCTGACTTATAAAAATATTGAGATACATGTCACATGCATATAAAAACACTGAGAGCTATGTCACAGACCTATAAAAATACTGAGACAAGTGTCTAAGACCTATAAAAACACTGAGAGACATATCTCAAACCTATAAAAACACTGAGAGACGTGTCTCAGACCTATCAAAACACTGAGAGACATGTCTCAGACCTATAAAAACACTGAGAGACATATCTCAGACGTATAGAAACATTGAGAGATGTGTCGTAGACCTATGAAAACACTGAGAGACATGTCACATACCTATAAAAACACTTAGAACTATGTCGCAAACCTATAAAAACACTGAGAAAGGTGTCGTAGACCTATAACAATACTGAGAGACATGTCACATACCTATAAAAACACTGAGAGACATGTCGCAAACCTTTAAAAATAGTGAGAGACAAGTCACATACCTATAAAAACACTGATAGCCATGTCGCATATCTATAAAACACTAAGAGACATGTCGCAGACCTATAGCCATGTCTTACACCTGTTAAAACATTGAGAGCCATGTCGTAGACTAATAAAAACATTGATATCCAAGTCTCAAACCTATAAAAACATTGAGAGTCATGTCTCTGAGTTATAAAAACATTGAGATACATGTCACATACATATAAAAACACTGAGAGCTATGTCACAGACCTATAAAAATACTGAGACAAGTGTCTCAGACCTATAAAAACACAAGAAAATGTCACTTTAGTACCTTTAATTTGAAGAAAAAAAAGAAGGCACAAACTACAATTTTTTTTCTATTTCGACCCTCTTTATATTTTGTGAAATATATAATATGGTAGTATCATTTTGGCCCCCTTTCCAATCTTTTTTTTTTTTTTTATGATAAGTACTCTCTCCGTCCCATTTGAAATAAGACTTTGGGTCAACTGATTGCACTTTGATTAATTATTTGAATAAAAAAACTTATGAAAATCAAAAAATGTAAGAGTATCATTAATCGTGATACAATAGGAATTTTTTGAATTTTCATTATAGTCATTATTATTTATCAAATTAATGGTCAAAGTTCAATCAATTGACTCAATGTCTTAGTTCAAATTGGACTGAGGCAGTATATCTTCCATCCAAACAATCTTGACTCCCTTCTCAAAACTTCTTGGCTTCATCACTCTCTATAGACCATTACGGAGTATATATTACTCCCTCTGCCCCGGAATAAATGTCATACTTTCTATTTTCGTTTGTCCCAAAATAAATTTCGCCTTACCAAAAATAGGGTATGAAGTTTGGTGATCTTCTTATACTACCCATTGTAATAAGCACAAGCATTGCAATAAACTCGACTGCATATTAGACGCCTATTTTCGAAAAGTTCAACGACAAATCCAATTAATCCTACTGGCATGGCTCGAGATTATCCCTGAAACATGGTTGAATACAGTAACTTTATTATTTCCCACTTTTGAAACCCTAAAATTTACTGTTATTGAAGGAGAGAGTTGCTCATTAATTTCATGCCATAAAATGTAATATAAAGTTAGTTATCTTAATCAAAATCTCCAATAAAATTTTCTACTAGTATTTACTCCCTCCGTCCTAGAAAGATAGTCCACATTTTTTCGTTATTACTACGAGGGAACTTTGAGCAGTTATAAATGCTACTACCTCTGTCCCTAAATGAGTGTCCAAATTTCATTTTAAGGGACACTGAAAATCTCAACCTTTTGAACAATTTGGTAACAACGATTCATATATAAGCTTGTAATCTCCTTTCCAAACCTTTAGTTTTGCACGTATAAAGAAACCGGTGAAATTTTTTTCGAAAAAAAACGTTTAGGGAGAAAGTTATGTTAAAAAAAGACACTCATTTAGGGACAAAGATTTCTTGAAAATGGACACTCATTTAGGGACATAGGGAGTACTTATAATTATGTTAATGTGAATATAAAAATTGATATTAATAGTATTTATAATAATGTATCAAGAACAATTTCAAAAATTTTATTAGAATAATTAAAAGTAGCCTTAATTATTACTCAAAGTTCCTTCGTAAAACCCATAAAAATAGGGGGACTATCATTCTAGGACAGAGGGAGAGGGAGTATAATTTTTTTGTACTTTTTTGAGGATATACAAATAAACTTACATAAACTTTCATCAATGTTTAATGAAGGCAAAACCACCATTTGAGCCAACAAACTTTAGCACGTTATTCATATAGGCCATCTGATTCTCATAGACCACTGAACTTTCAAACTATTTAAATGCAAATGACCCTAACAAATCAATGATCATTAATTTTTTTAATTAATTGATTCCAAAATCTCATTTGTACCCTCATTAAAATTCATAGAAATGAGATATTTAAATGCAATTTTAAGTTTTGACTGCCTACTGATTCTTTATTCAATTCTGATAATGTTTGCAATTTCTCATCTTATAAATAGTCAACACTTTTTACACCACTCAATCTAAGTTGTAAATTTAATATTTACAGCTAAACTTTAAAATATTTATGTTTATAAAAATTTCACATTTTAATTCATAAGTCATAAATTTTGAAGTGCAACATGCGATTTTGAGAAAATCAATTGCAATATTAGTTTTTGATTTAAAAAAGATAATAGTAAACCCCAACGAAAAATGAACCTAAGGGCGGGGCATTAACTTAAAATTAAGTGCATATTAGTGTTTAAAATTATGTTTCGTATAAAAATCCTTAAATACCAATAGGAAAAGTTTATAATTTAATTTTATTGACTTTATATTAATTTTCCTTGTTCAATTTTCATAAAAATATTTATATTTACAAAATCTTAAGTTTCTCTTTGTATGTATTATTTATAAATTTAAATTGCACCCAACAATTTTAAAAATAAATGAAATCAACGTTCACATGATTTTAAAGAAATTAGTTTATCCCTAAATTATAAAAAGTCTTGTTTTTTAAATTGTTCCTAATTGTTTGCCAAATGTTTGCTAGTAGAAAAAAAATGTACCTTTTGTAATTTAAGGAGAAACTAGTTTCTCCCAATTCCTACTCATCAATGTTTACTTTATTTAGGGCATAAAATATTTTGGAACTAATTATCGGAAAAAAAAAAAAAAAAAAGGTCATCAACTTGTTGGGTTCATTTAAGTAATTCTAGCTAGTTATGTGGCAAGGTTGAAAATTTTGAGGGTTCACTAGCCTTTGTGAAAAACATAACAAAATTGAATGGTCAGGTTGAATATTTTGAGACTTGGGTGGCTTATGTGAATAATGTGCTAAAGTTGGGTGATCCTAATGGTAGTTTGCGTTAATAAACTTGGTCCCAAAAGGAAAAATATTCGGTCCGTCTCGATGTCCGCCTCCATTAAAGAGGTTCTTAATTTTATTTTTGGTTTGTCCCAATTTAAAGTTCTCACTTTACTTTGTTATCAAAAATGAACTATGAAACTCACTTGTCATGCTCACAACAAAAATACAAACCCACTTCTTCTCTCATATTTTACTTTTCATACCCACCTCTAATGGTTTAGTTCAAGAATTGCACTATTCTTTTAAAATTGTGCAAATTTTACGTCAAATGCCTACCCTTAACTCCAACCATCATGCTTCAAATCTTTCACCAAAATGGCATATTCTTAAAATATTCTTTATTAATTGATTTCATTTAATATGTTTTCCATATTATATTACATTATACTACCTCCATCCCGGCACAAGCGTTACCGATTTTTGGGGCACAATAATTAAGAAAAAGGTAGATATGTGTGGTGGAAAATAGAGAGATTGAGTAGGGTAAATAGTAGTGTTGGTTGAATATATAAAGGGACATTTTATTAAAAGCCCTTCATTCTAACTTTTATTTCTAAAGAAGACACAATATTTTTCTAATTGCTCAAAAACCCAAGAGACAAAAATAGCCAAGAATACCCCTAAATACCCCTTATAAGGGTAATCCCCCTTTCCAGGCCATATTTTCAGGTCATATTTTCATCCCGCTTTGAGATTCATGTCTCAGACTCTTAGAAAACACTGAGATTCATGTCTCAAACATATAAAAACATTAAAAGTCATATCATAAACGTATAAAAACACTGAGAGACATGTCGTATGCATATAAAACATTGAAAGTCATGTCACATACCTTTAAAAACACTTAGAACCATATCACACACCAATAAAAACACTTAGAACCATGTCACACACCAATAAAAACACTTAGAACCATGTCACATACCTATAAAGACACTTGGAACCATGTCACATGCCAATTAAAACACTTAGAACCACGTCACATACCTATAAAAACACTGAGAGACATGTCACATACACATGAAAACACTTAGAAACATATCACATATATCTAAAAACATTGAGAGCCATGTCACAAACCTATAAAAACACTGAGAGTCATGCCACAGACATATAAAAACTCTGAGATACATGTCATAAACCTATAAAAACATTGAGAGTCATGTCTCCGACTTGTAAAAACACTAAGATACATGTCACAGACATATAAAAACACTGAGAGCTATGTCACAGACCTATAAAAATACTGAGACAAGTGTCTTAGACCTATAAAAACACTGGGAGACATATCTCAAACCTATAAAAACACTGAGAGACGTGTCTCAGAACTATAAAAACACTAAGAGACGTATCTCAGACCTATAAAAACACTGAGAGACATATCTCAGACCTATAGAAACACTGATAGACGTGTCGTATACCTATAAAAACACTGAGAGACATGTCACATACGTATAAAAACACTTGGAACTATGTCGCAAACCTTTAAAACACTGAGAAACGTGTCACAGACATATAACAATACTGAGAGACATCTCACATACCTATAAAAACACTGAGAGCCATGTCGCATATCTATAAAAACACTAAGAGACATGTCGCAAACCTATAGCCATGTCTTACACCTGTTAAAACACTGAGAGACATGTTGCAGACCTATAATAACACTGAGAGTCATGTCTCAGACCTATAAAAACACTGAGAATCATGTCGCAAACTTATTAAAACACTGAGAGACATGTCGCAGACCTAAAAAACATTGAGAGTCGTGTCGCATCGCAGACCTATAAAAATACTAAGAGACATGTCGCAGACCTATAAAAACACTAAAAGTCATGTCACATACCTATAAAAAGACTGAGAGACATGTCTCATACCTATAAAAAGACTGAGAGACATGTCTCAGACAAATAAAAAAACTGAGAAACATGTCTCAGATCTATAAAAAGACTGAGAAACATGTCTCAGACCTATAAAAACACTGAGAGACATGTCACGGACCTATAAAAATACAAAGAGCTATGTCATAAACCTATAAAAACACTGAGAGCCATGACTCAGACATATAAAAGCACTCAGAGCCATGTTAGAGACCTATAAAAATAGTGAGATCCATGTCACAGGTAGGCCTGGCAATTAGGTTGACTTGGGTTGGGTTAAGCCAGGTTTAAGCAAGTCATGGGTTGAGGCAGGTCATGGGTTGAGGCAGGTAGAACCTGCTGGAACCTGTTAAAACTTGCAGGTCATAATAACTGGGTTGGGTTGGGTTGACCCAACAGGTAAAAAAAAAAAGTGGCCAGGAATAAGATGAACTAAATGGTCGGCATACACTTTCTGATGCCAGATTTCAGTTGCTTATCAGGAATATTCATGTACCAAATGTAACTTAACTTACAAAAATGCCATCAGGATATTCAAAGTTTTAGTACAGTACTCCATAGAAAACTTAAATTACAAATTCCAACTTCAAAATCAAAATCAACAAACAAACAATAAAAACATGAAACAGGAACATCTCTGGGCTCCATCTCACTACCAACTCCAGCATTTTCTTCAAAGTTATATCTTAATCTCCATGTAAACTGTAAAGTCAAACTAAAAACGTTAATTCGGGACGGAGGGAGTATATGAAGAAATATCAAGACTGCAGTCAAGTTATTTTGCAACTTTTAACAAACAAAGTGAAAGAGCATTTCTTATTGCTGCTACTTTAACAATCTGTTTGGCATAAGAAGTTATACTCTAATCATCAAAAATCTGATTCTCTAGAACAGAAATGATGATTAAGAAACTTATCTCGGGACTGACTATAAAACTAGTGTAGTAATTTTCAGAAAAAAAAAAGTACCTATGGACAGATATTTGATGACGTCGTTCTTGCAAAGCTTAAGTTCCCAAAGTCCTCAACGAGCGGCTCTCCGTCTCCATCATGGACAACTCAGGATATCTAAGTGTATTCCCTTTCCAGTAACTCAAAATGTTTAAATCTGCATGCAACTTTCTATCGAGGGGTTTTTCTTCCAAATACAAATCTAATTGGGACTTGTTTATATTTGGTGCATGGTGTTGGCTTTGGTACGAATCAAAATCCTACAAAAAGATCAAATAAAACATTAGAAATATTTTCTTTTTTTAATCTTAAAGTACTCTCTCCGTCCCCAAACAACTTGGACCATTTTGACTAAATTTTCTATAAACTTTTGGTCAAAGTGCAATTAAGTTGACAAATTTAGTCAAAATGGTGCAAGTTGTTTGGGGACGGAGAGAGTACTTTATAGACAATTAGACATAAATAAATAAATAAATAAATAAAAACAATCTAAGATGAACTAAAATATAAACTTACATCCAATATATCCCTCTCATCACCAACATCCATAAAACTCGTACTCGCCGATTGACACTGTGGGGAATAAGTTGATACATGCTTGTACTCTTCAAATAGACGATACAACTTGTCCCTTACGCCCGATACCAATTTTTCAACTTCATCATCTTTGCAACCAAGCTTAGAATAACAATATTCCACCATCTTAAGCTTGTAACGCGGATCCAAACAAATCGCCTATGACAATACCACACTATCTTTCTCCCAATATTTATCAAACTTGATCATCATGTTTTCTGCCATTTCACTCAATAAAAGATCCCCGCTTTTCAATTGCTCTTTAATAATCAATTCAATCTTCCACATATTAACAAAATATAAATTTGAAGTTGGATATTTGCAACCCGAAAATAAAGTTGTTGTTTCATAAAAAGGCTTCAAGAATTTTGCAACTTTCTCGGCTTTCATCCATTCCTCTATTGTTGGACAATTCTTGAAATTGGAGTCGACCACCTCCATTTGAGAAAACGTCTCACGATGTTGTAACACAGTCTCTAGCATAAGGAAAGTTGAGTTCCATCTGGTTGACACATCTTGAGAAATTTTTTTACCTCCCCCTGGAGAAAATTGAGAAACCAATTCCATAAAGGCTACCTTCCTAGATTCCCACCTAATGTACTTAACACACTCTCGAATTTTGTTGACAACAACCTCAACTACTTTGAGCCCTTCTTGCACAATGAGGTTTAATATATGTGCTACACATCGCACATGTATAAACTCACCCCTACAAACCAAAGCATTTTTCAATAGGAGGTGACTCTTCAATATATTCACAACCCCATCATTATAACTTGCGTTATCCAAAGTTATTGAAAATATTTTTCTATCAATGCCCCAGTCTTTCAGGAAACTAATCAGCTTATCACCAATTAAGCAACCATTGCAGCACACTTTTTTTCTCGATACACTTCTAGGTCTAATGGAGCATAAGACCCTTCATCAGACTCTTTTACCTCCAAGTCATGTTTCTTCAAATGTCGTTTAAGATTTCCCGTACCATATGAGGAGACATCGGTTATATCTGTGTATTGATGAGGGCACAGTGTACATGACAACACATATAAACCATCTTTACCTGTTGATTCTACAAAAAATTTCCATGCATCAGAAGTCCTTTTCCTTGGTGCAGACTTCCTAGCCCTTTTCCCACCACAAGCAGAAGACCCTTCACTATTCACACATCCTTCACTATTCACACTGCTTGCTTCCATCTAACGAGAATGAATAAAATAAACCTCATAAATTGCTACCCTTACACTAATCTTGCATATCATTCTACTGATTTACACTACTCACAAACTATAGAATTTTGATAAAAAAAAAAAACCACAATGTCATAAAATAGTACTCCCTCTGTCCCTAAATGAGTGTCAATTTTCAAGAAATCTTTGTCCCTAAATGAGTGTTTTTTTTTAACATAACTTTCTCCCTAAACGTTTTTTTTCGAAAAAAAATTCACCGGTTTCTTTATATGTGCAAAACTAAAGGTTTGGAAAGGAGATTACAAGATTATATATGAATCGTTGTTACCAAATTGTTCAAAAAGTTGAGATTTTCAGTGTCCCTTAAAATGAAATTTAGACACTCATTTAGGGACAGAGGGAGTATAAATTATTTATAAAATAAACCTCATAAATTCCTTCGCTGTTTTCACTTTTGATATAAAAAAAAAACCACAATGTCATCAATCAATATAGAATTTTGATTTTTAATCATACATCCAAACTAAAGTAAGAGAGGCAGAAAAAAAGGACTAAAGTATTTATTTACCTCCAATATTTCCCTGTTCTACAAAGTCAATCTTGAGAAATGAGAATCCAGTTAGCTTCTTACTTCTTCAAGTATACTCATTTACTGAAATTTCAAAATGGCCACTCATGAATAGGGTTTATGAAATTTCAAGATTGTGAATTGAAGGAGGGAAATCGAAAATCAAGCTAGAAATACAAATCTCAAAACCTAATTAATTCGTCCTCTTACCCTAATTCGTCAGTGGAGATCGAGTAGAAGCAGCAGAATAGGGTTTATGAATCCCCGATTGAGTCACGCCGTTGATTAGCCGTCGATGGAGTACAGAGAAAGGAGCTGAGACGGCTTCGCCGAAGAGAGTCAGAGAGAGGACATCGCCGTTTGAATAGGGTTTGCAAGTTTGCGTATGAATCTAGCGGGTTAAACGGGTTGACGGGTTTAACCTGTCTTAACCCGAGAATTGGGGCGGGTTAAATGGGTAACCTGTTTCAACCTTTTTAGTTTATTGGGTTGGGTTGGGTTGGGTTGGGTTGGGTAATTAATAGGTTGGGCTGGGCGGGTTGATAGGTTGCTGGGTTAAATTGCCAGGCCTAGTCACAGGCCTATGAAAAGACTGAGAGCCATGTCATAGATCTATAAAAACACTGAGAGTCATGTGACAGACCTTTAAAAACACTGAGAGTCATTTCAAACACCTATAAAAATATTGAGAGTCATGCTAGAGACCTATAAAAACATTAAGAGTCATGTCAAATGAAGAAAATATTATTCATATAACGACGAATCTAAAATAAATGTGTAAACAATAATACTAGAATTTCTAAACACATACTAACATTTATTAACATCTATCTTTATCTCCAAACAAGGAAAAAGTTATTCCTATTGACCCAAAAATCTTCAACCAAATTCTCATTCTTACGAACATTATTTTGATGGAAGATTTCTCTATTCCCACCTAGCCGAAGAATGAGAACATGATGAATAATGATATTTTGTGCATTGAATTGTTAAAAAATATTATTATAATAATTTAACATGTACTTATATTGTAGCATAAAAGCACATAGTTGCAAAATATATATTTACAAAAATGATTGCAGTAGGGAAAAATTATAATTTATAATTTATAAAGAAAATATAAGAGGTGTTTTGATGATTTACTTGTGAATTATCTCTTGTATACAGTCATTCATGAATTTTTAATTGTGAAATATTTCTTGTACAAAAAATCAATTACTTAGGAAATTTGATTATTTTACAGGTAGAAAGTTTTTTTTTCATATATATTAATTGCATTTTTTTAAATATTTATGGAGAAATTTAAAATGACATATATAATGTAATTGTGATAATGTTTAACTTAGAATAAAAGAGACACTAATATTAAAATTTGAAGACTTTTGAATAAAGTCAAACAATGATAAAACAAAAATAAAAAAACATACTCCCTTTGTCCCGCTTTAAGGTTCTTACTTTCATTTTTAGTTTGTCCCAATTTAAGGTTCTTACTTTGTTTTATTACCTAAAATGGAAAGTGGGACCCACTTGTCATTCTCACAACAAAAACTTCATACCCACTTTCTCTCTCACACTTTACTTTTCATACTCATAATATTTACTTTTTCTTAATCTCTGTGCAAAAGTCAAACTAGGAACTTTAAATTGGGACGGAGGGAGTAAATGTTTGTAATATTCACATCCACGTATTTTAAAAGTACAAATACAATTTTAATTTTCTCCCAATTTCCCATACCCAGCTGTACCCCATTCAGCTCACCATTTCCAAGACTTTCAACTTCCTCTGACCTTGACCCTTCTTCGTTTTGTTTCCTCATTTCAAAGAACCCCAAATATCCCTTTACCTATTTGGTTAAAAAAAAAAAAAAAGACAAAGATCAGGCTAAGACTATGGCGAGGCAAGTCGATTTCTTCATCTTCTCACTCAATTCAACACAGCAATCGTTGTCTCATCAATTTCTTTGATAAATACACCAAGATCCGCTCCGCACCATGCACAAACAGCAAGACCACCCCATCCCCGCCGGCCACCTTTCCACCACCTATAACCACTTCAACTTCAACTCCATCCACATCTCTGTCTCTGCGCCCACCTTCTCCTCCGGCGACCCCAACCCTAGTGACATCCATCTCTGCCACTTCCTTTAAGACCAAGGTCTAGATCTGGGCGACGACTTGAACGACTAGGCGGTGAGTTGAATGACTAGGCGGCGACTTGAACGACTAGTCGGCGATTTATTGGGCAGACGCCTACTTTGGCGGAGGAGAAGGAGGGCGTCGGAGGAGAAGGAGGACGCCTGAGGAGATAGGAGTTCGTCGGAGGAGTAGAGAGAGAGTGGGAGATGGCAGAGAGAAAAGGAGATAAACAAATGACACAGATGGAGGAGGGTTTACGTATTAGGGTTGGGTGGGAGGGGTAGTTTTGGGATTACTGTATTTCATTAAAACAAATCATGGGCCTAATAGAAATAAATATTCCACCAAGTGGACCCGAGAGAAATAAACTAAAATGTCTGTCCTTTTTAAAGAAATTGTTTTAATTAGAGGACTTTTGAGAAATTTTTCCATATATAAATTTAGTGGTGGAAAATGAAGAGAAATTATAAGTGAGGTTAAATGATGAAGTTTGTTTAATATAAATATATTAAAACATTTTCATTTAGGGAAGTGCCATTTGTGGTGGGAAGGACCGAAAAGGAAATAAGTGTCACTTGTGCTGGGATGAAAGGAGTATTAAATAAATTTAAAAGGCATGAAATTTTATACTTACACTAGACATAAAATAAGATAAAATGAAACAATTTTTTTTTTCGATTAAAAATATTTAAAATGCAATTATAATAGATAATTAGAATACAATACTTACAATTACTTACAATTAAGTTGCATATCGATAAAAAAAATTAGCTGAAATAATATAAGTGCTTTCATTACTAGTCTGTCCCAAAATAACTTTGTATTTTCTGTCCCATATATTTTAATATATTTGTTTTTTTACTGATATATAAATATATTGTTAAGTAGGTTATTTTATTATTGTACAAGCAAGTGGAGGAAATACATTATTTAAAAATATTCACAAGTGGAGTATTTATTTAGTTGGACGAAGTATATACGGTACAAGTTATTTATTTTAGGACGATACAATATATTTTTTTCGCAATTAAGGAGTATCTGATAGTAAAAAAGTACATGTACTCCCTTTATGCTAAAATGATTTTCTTAGGTTTTTTTGTTGTACTTTGAGAAATAATTTTAATTTAATATAATTAGTTTAATGAATTTTATAACAGTATAGTAATATTAAAATTTTAATTTTCATTAAAATAAATGAATTTAAATTTGTTGCTCGAAGTAATTTTGTATTAGAAAAAAAATGAGAAGATCATTTTGAGACGGGATAGTATTCCAAAAGAAAATAAAAATAAAAAAGGAAAAGACTAATCCCTCCGTCCCAAAACACCTTGCACACTTTTGAGAATGCACAGGAATTAAGGAATGAGTATATATATTCAAAAGTATTGTGAGTGGAAAAGAGGTTGTGAGTGTGATAAGTTGAGTGAGATTTACAAGTGGGGCCCAAAAGTAGGAGTGTGAGTATGACAAGTGGGTAGAGAGAATAGAAAAACAATATATTTTGAACATTTTAGGAAAGTGGACTTACCAATGGGACACCCAAAAAGGAAATATATGCAAGGTGTTTTGGGACGGAAGGAGTATAGCGCATCACGGAATCGTGCGCCATATTTGGAGCGAGATTGGGCTTGCGCTAAAGTAACTCAGCGGATAATACAAACGTTGCAGACCATCCTGCGCCAAAGTGGAACTTTTAGCGCTCGGTTGGAGAAGCTCTCACAACATATATTTTCCTAAAATGAATGTAGAAAAATGTATTTAATTTTTTTCAAGAGAAAATTTGATTTTTTTCCCTCTTTAAATCCGATGTAAAGACAGATGGAATTCTTATTTTCAGTTGGAAAAAAAAAATGTGATACAGTATGTCATAAGTTTGAAGGGTATGGGGTATAAAATAAGGTCATAAAATCTTGCACACAACATGATGTGGCGATATTTTATTGGTTGCATCAATAATGGACCCGCCATACGCTAATTATTCAAGTTTGAAAAGCTAATTAATATGCTCAGTTTCCAAAAGGTAGCGGCGTGGTGTTGTGGGACTACCGTTTTCCTTGAAAATATGGAAGTTGTAATAAATATTCTAGGCACTGCTACATTTTCCAGTCGTATTTGTATGGGAATGCACTATATTCATCCAATAACATGAAAGCTGAGTTTTAAATCCATGTACTTCATTCGGTCCAAAATAACTGTCATTTTTTAATAAAAATTTTGGACTAAAATAACTGACACTTCTGAGCTAAATATCTTTTTACCCTTGCATTAAAACTTGATTTGTTTTATTAGTTGTCTTAGTACGAGACATTAATGCAGGAATGATGCACATTTAATAGGGGTATATTTAACACTTTTGTCAATAAATCATGGTAATAATTGCTTTTCTTAAGATTTGTGCAAATGTCAAAAAGGACAGTTATTTTGGATCGGAGGGAGTAAACTTTACATGTTTGACGGTTCTCCAAACTATATACTCCCTCGGTCCCACTCGAAATATGACAAATTTTTATTTTGGATGTCCCATTTGAATTAGGACAACCCAAAAATAGAAGTATTTTATTTAATGGGACCCACATTCACACTCACAAATGACTTTCCAAAAGTGACAGTTATTGATACTAATAAAAATCTAAAATTTGTCAGTGTATTATACTCCCTCCGTCCCATTTTAAACATCAAAAATTTCTTTTTTGGGTGTCCTATTTTAAACTTCAAAATCCAAAAAAGAAAGTTTTTTGTACTTTTTTATTTAGTGGGACCTGCATGTCATACACACAACAACTATCCACTAACTATTCTCTACCCCACTTTCTCTCTCCTACCCACTTTCTATACTCACAACACACTAACTCTACCCCACTATCTATATTAGTATAATATAAAGATGGGGCAACTCCCATTTAGTCCCTCATTAGAATCTAAACTACCACCTAGTCCAAGGTATTTTCAATATTACCACCTAGTCCAAGGGATATTAAAAGGGCATGAATGTCCTTACTAAATGACTGGAAATTACATGATTACCCCTCCCTCCTCAACCTTTCACCTTCTCACCGGTCAACAACTTTGACCGACCGGCCACCACCTCCGCCCGACCACCACCTCCGGCAACCTTTTTCCGGCCACTTTTCCGGCAATGTTTTCCGACGACATTTTCCGGCCACCATTTTCCGGCCACCGTCTCCGGCCACCATTTTCCGGCGGCCACCTCCGGCCACCATTTTCCGACCACCGTTTTCCGGCAGCCACCTCCGGCCACCTCCGGCCACCTCCGGCCACCATTTTCCGGCGACCATTTCCGGCCACCATTTTCCGGCGGCCACCTCCGACCACCGTTTTCCGGCGGCCACCTCCGGCCACCATTTTCCGACGGGCACCTCCGGCGACCACCTCCGGCAAACCATTTTCCGGCGCCCCATTTCCGGCCACCGTCCCCGGCCACCATTTTCCCCGCGGCCACCTCTGACCACCATTTTCCGACCACCGTTTTCCGGCGGCCACCTCCGGCCACCGTTTCCCGACGGCCACCTCCGGCCACCATTTTCCGACGGCCACCTCCGGCGACCATTTTCCGGCGACCACCTCCGGCAAACCATTTTCCGGCGACCTTTTCCGGCCACCGTCTCCGGCCACCATTTTCCGGCGGCCACCTCCGGCCTGTTGGGTTTCGTAAATACAAGCGCAGCGGAAATTAGCATATAAAATTTTGAAACCCAAAGCCATGGATCCGTTCATATGATTAAATCAAATACAACATAAGAATAAAGGAATAAACTAACCCTTGATGGCTATCAAATTCTCTTGGTCTTTGGTGGAGGTTTGAAGACTTGATCACGATCACAAAGCTTGAACACGAACTTTGAAGATGATGATTTTCACCCTCTAGCGGTATCCACACTTCGAACGAATATCAAATGAGCTTCTTTGATCTTGGTTGCTAGACCAACAACTATGAAACACACTTTCACAATTTGATATGACTATATGGAATTTTTCTTTTGTGTATTATTTTGTTCTTCAACCAAAGATGTCTTAGAACAAAATAAAACCTCTCTCAAACTCTTTGGAGACTCACAAAAGGCTATCACTGAAGTTCTGGCTGAACTCATCCTTTTATACACAAGCAAGACCTATTCCAAATAGGAATCTTGTGTCAAAAGACATTCCAAATCGAATTAGGAAAGTGCCAGTCGACAGTACTGTGCGGCCGCCCAAAAACCTCTGTGCGGTCGCACAACAATCTGAAACAAAACTGGTACTTTTCTGAGCTAAGTGTGCGGCCGCCCAGTCCATTATGTGCGGTCGCCCACTTCCCAGAAAGTCCAGAATTTCCAAAATTCCAATGTAGTCCTTTTAAAGATTCGTTCTATTGTGTGTGACCCTCTAGGATTATACTAAGTTGGCAATGAGCTCAAACATGATCCCATAAGATATGATTAGGTTCTAGCAAACCGTCATACCTACCCAAATAGTATAACTAGATACATGTTCGCATTCCTTTAGAATATGTCACAATCCCTTTGTCCACGATGTCATTGAACACAAGTCATGGTCAAACAGTCAACTTGTTTTGTTCAATACTTTCTCGATTCCGAATATGTTGATAATTCAAATGCTATTGATCCAATCAATCCATTTGAGTCCGGTCGAACATTTCATCAACATCATTCCTTCAAGGGGCCCAAGCTTGACATCTCTCCGTGGAGGGACAAATCCATTTAGCTTATTATTCTTCCCAACGGGAATCCGATTATGCTAATCATACCCTTTATAACTACCGTGTTAAGGTAGCGTTTGAATATGTCAAACACAATGTTCATCAAGTGGAAGACTATAATAACTTCATGTCTAAGGATTCAAATGACATAACTAATATGAGATATATGTACGACATAGACCATGACATAAGTCTCATACAGCGGGTCAAGTCCAGTACATTGTTCCAAACAAGTACCCATAAATCTAACATGATCATCCTATGATCATTTAGCCTTTATACTAGTGCTTAACAAGCACTAGGGACGGGGATTATTATAAGTAAACATGAACAACAATAATAATCAAAACATCTCTTTATTGATATGAAATAAATGATAACAATTACAACGTTTATTAAACGTGCCTAGGGCACCACTACCAACAAGGCCACCATTTTCCGACCACCGTTTTCCGGCGGCCACCTCCGGCCACCGTTTCCCGACGGCCACCTCCGGCCACCATTTTCCGACGGCCACCTCCAGCGACCATTTTCCGGCGACCACCTCCGGCAAACCATTTTCCGGCGACCATTTTTCGGCGACCATGTTCCGGCCACCATTTCCGGCAACCACCCCCGGCCACAATTTATAAGTTCACAATTGTAAGTTCGCAATTGTTCGCAATTGCAAGTTCGCAATTGTTCCAATAACAAGTTCGCACTTGTTCCAAAAACAAGTTCGCACTTGTTCTAAAAACAAGTTTCGCAATTGTAAGTTCGCACTTGTAAGTTCACAATTGTAAGTTCGCAATTGTAAGTTCGCAATTGTTCCAATAACAAGTTCGCACTTGTTCCAAAAACAAGTTCGCAATTGTAAGATCGCAATTGTAAGTTCGTAATTGTAAGTTCACAATTGTTCCAATAACAAGTTCGCAATTGTAAGTTCGTAATTGTATAAGTTCGCAATTGTAAGTTCACATTTGTAAGTTCGCAATTGTTCCAATAACAAGTTCGCAATTGTAAGTTCGCAATTGTAAGTTCACAATTATAAGTTCGCAGTTGTTCTTAGAACAAGTTCACAGTTATTTAAAAAACAAGTTCATAATTGTTCCCAAAACAAGTTCACTGTTTTTTTTTTCAAGAACAACTTCACATTTTGTTTCTAGATCAAGTTCGCAGTTGTTTTTAGAATAAGTTCACAGTTAATCCAAAAACAAGTTTACAATTGTTCTAATAAACAACTGAAAAATTCACAGTTGTTATTATAATATACAACTAAAAAATTCCTTGATTGCTCGCACTTGTTCCAACAATAACTGTGAACTTAGCAAAGAAAATCAATCCATCAACAACAAAATCTCATTTACATTCAAAGCCAACACCAAAGAGAAAGTATTGTTTTGTCAAATAACAGCAGATACAGAGAAACAGTGAGATGAAATGGCTGAGATCGGTCAAAATATATGCAGATCTGGTCAATCGCAAGAGTTCATAGAGAGAGAAAGAGACTTTGTTCTGTTCTGATGGGGAGATGCTGGAGATGGTAAAGAGAGAGGAAAGACGGAGGTTTGGGGTGTAGTGGACTGCCGGAGATAGGAAACGAAGAGGGAGGCCGGAGGTGAAGGGGTTGAACGGAGAGAAAGTAAGAGAGAGAGAGAGAAGGGTTTTACCGGAGGAGAGGGGAACGAAGCGAGTCGCCGCAGGCGAAGGGAAAGGTCGCCGACGGTGGAAAGGGAGGGGGGTTACCGGACTTGTTCGATTTGAGATTTGTTCCAGATCTGTCGTCGGAGTTGAAGAAAGGGAGGCCAGTGTTCACGAGAGGCCAGAAGTGAGCCAGATCTGCAGAAAACAAAGGAGGGGTTGCCGGATTTGGTGGGGCTTGAGAACCCGTCGGTGACGGAGAATAAAGGGGTCGCCGGTGACGGAGAAGAAAGGGGTCGCCGGTGACGGGAGAAAGGTCGTCGGGGCTAGGGGAGGTGTAGGTCGCCGGGGTTAGGGGAGGGGTGGGTTTGCCGGTGTTAGAGAAGGGAGGGGTAACGTCGCCGGTGGTGGAAGGTTAGAGAGAGAGAGAGTGCGTGCGTCGGTGCGTGTGTGACTGCGTGAAAGGGAGGAGGGGGGTAGGGTTTTATATATAGCAGGGTAGTTTCGGGATTTAATAATTTTAATGGACTAGGTGGTAAATAAGAATATTAGCTTGGACTAGATGGTAGATAGAAATATTAGGTTGGACTAGGTGGTAGTTAGGCTTAGGATGGGGGACCCTATGGTAATTTTCTCTATAAAGATTCTCATCTTAATTCTTGTGCCCACTTTTTTTTGAAGTATAAGATGTGACGGAGGGAGTTATTAATAATACTAATAACATTTTTTAGATTTTTATTAGGATCATTATTTTTTGGAGAAAATTTTGGGGGAAACTAGTTTCTCCCTAAGTTATAAAAAGTCCTGTTTTTATAGGGTTAAGGTTTAGGGTTTGGGGTTTAGGGTTTAGGGTTTAAAGTTGAGGGTTAAAAATTGGACTTTTTATAACTTATGGAGGAACTAGTTTCCCCCAAAACCAACTCTATTTTTTGTTTAAATTTATTGGTTAAACTTACATTTGTTTGACCAAAAGTGACAGTTATTTTGGACCAGAGGGAGTACTTCACTTTTCATACTCACAACATATACTCCACTAACATTTCTTTCTTAATACCTGTGCCCAACCCAAAAATCTTAATTCGGGTGGGCTGGAGGGAGTATATATATCGGCACATATTCATGCCCTCCTAAAACTCAACCCTCACAAAGAAAAAAAACCATGTCTGCCTCCAAACTGAGTTTGAAGCTTCTTATACACCAAAAAACCAACAAAGTCTTGTTTGCAGAAGCAGGCAAAGAAACTGTGGATTTCCTCTTTAGCATTCTAACCCTACCAGTTGGTACTGTGATTAACCTACTTTCCAAACAAGGCATGGTTGGTTGCTTAGCAAACCTCTACGAAAGCATTAAAAGCTTGAACCATGAGTACGTACAAGACGGTCAGAGCAAAGAACAACTCTTGAAGCCCAAGGTACAAACCTCTATAGAAGGGTCTCCTTTGTTCCTGCTCACTAATGTTCCCAAGAAGAGGAAACTAGAGAAAAGGTTTTACAGGTGCAGTGATACTACTAGTACTAGAAGTGGCACTTATTCCGTTTATAGTTGTGATGGTGAGTACAGTTGTGGTGATAATAAGGTCCACCATTATGTGACTAATGACCCGGGAAATATTTGTCCGGAATGTCGTGTTTTAATGAATGTAGAGGTTCCCTTTGTGGGTCCGAGGAAAGCGGTGGCTGCCGGAAGCGGAAGTGGTGGCGGTGGTGGTTTTGTGAAAGGGGTGGTTACTTACATGGTGATGGATGACTTGGTTGTGAAACCAATGTCTACTATTTCTAGTATTGCTTTGTTGAAGAAGTTGAATGTTAAGGATGTTGAGGCTCTCGAGGAAAAGGTTGTTTCTTTGGACCTAGATAAGGTACGAATAAATTTTCCTATTGTTAATAAATTTTCCTATTGTTAATAATTAGACTGACTCGTGTATGTTTTATGTATATTGTGAATAGGGTTTGAAGCTGTTAAAGACGGCATTCCTGTAATAACCGGAATTTTAATTTAATTATTTATTTTAATTTCGGTTTTGTTAAACTAATTAAATGATAATTAGAGTTATAAAGTAATTTAAAGAAGTGGGCCCAAGGAATTTGAATTGGCCCGAAAATAGTATTAGTAAACCCAACCCAAATTAATCTACCCAAGAGTATAAATACTTGAGTTAGTGAATGTTAGGGTATTTTGGTTTTATCAAAAACAATTAAACACAAAAAGGAAAAGAAAAAAAACCCTAAACCTTACCTATAGCAGCCGCCGGCCAGAAGCAGGAGGGAGGAGGAGCTGCGACAGTTTTTTTTGAAATCAAATTCGATCATTCTCAAGGTAATGAAAAATCCTAAATTCTAGTTTTCGTTTCATTCGATTTGGAGTATTATTGAATTAGATATGAATTTTTAAAGGTTAGAATTATTATTGTTCTAGGATGATTAACCTTGAAGTTTAATGTTTAACTTGATGATTAGAATGGTGGGAATTGAATGTTATAACAATAAGATCATAACCCATGATTAATCTTGAATTAGGAATCAAAAGAATATGGATCTAAATCAATTAGCATGTTTAAAAGAATTGTCTAGTTGATGAGGAGATGAAGTAAAGTATTAGAATTAATGTTTAGAAAATAAAGGAAGTAACAAAACCAGGATTTTGAATCCATTAAGGTTCGGCCGAATGGCCATGATTATGTTTGGGTATGTTTTTGGTTGATTTGTTAAGGTTTTGGTCTATTTTAAAGTGTCAAAGTTAGTTTTCCAACCGAAAAGGACCAAACTGCATATTTTAAAAATCTGAAACAGTTAGATTTCTGACTTTTCCGTCAGTAACTAGCTGGAAGGTCTAACTGAAGGACTAGACTGCATATTTTAAAATCTGAAACAGTTAGATTTCTGACTTTTCCGTCAGTAACTAACTGGAAGGTCTAACTGAAGGACTAAACTGCAAAGTCTAAAGTTTCTGAGGGACCAATCTGAAATTAGTCCAAAGTTGAAGGACTAATTTGCAAATAATCCAAAGTTGAAGGACTAATTTGCAATTAATCCAAAGTTGAAGGACTAAATTGCAATTAATCCAAAGTTGAAGGACCAATTTGCAATTAACCCAAAGTTGAAGGACCAAATTGTAATTAACCCAAAGTTAGAGGACCTAATTGCAATTATATCAAGTTAAAGGACTGACTAGTAAATCAAAGTCAGAAACTTAAACGTAAAGAAAGAAGTAACGAAGTAAAGAAGTTAAAACGCATCTCTCAGTTAACTAAGTAGAAATAGTTAGCAATGTAGAGAATACTAAAGTAAATTACTCCGTGCCTTGTAGATTTGCACAGAGAGAAGATTGCGAGGAAAAGCAATTCAGGTAAGGGATTACGTTCCTTACAGTATTTGAACTCCTGTTTATTGGAATTCGGTATTTCTTTCTAAAGTTAGCTATCAGTATGGCATGATAGTATTTGAATGAACTCTGCGTTATTGAACGTTCCTTGAAAGAATCTATACTTAGTGATGTCCCCATCGATCTACTAAGTATCGAAGTTTGAAACTTGTATCACATACTTGTACCATGGTATGTTCTAATTTTAACTTGTAAGTTAATCGCTTACTCGTTAAGGCATCTAATTTTAACTTGTAAGTTAATCGCTTACTCGTTAAGGCATTTAATTTTAACTTGTAAGTTAATCGCTTACTCGTTAAGGCATCCAATGTCCAGTTAGAAAAGACATTGACGGACAGTCCAGTTAGAAAAGACTCGTCCTTAAACTAGGGATTGCATGAGTGATCACATGCCTTCTCTCAGGAATTGTCTGATTACAAGGATGATTCTAGACCCCGAGCATATGTGTGTGGATACCATATATGTTACGACCCACACTATTGGCTGGAAAAGCTAGGTGTATAAACTGTACCTTTGGCATTGAGGTTATAATGTACGTTACCAAGGAATTGACGGAACTTGAATGAATCCCTTTGGATTGTAGTGCCATAATCCTTTGAAAGTAAAATCTTAAAAGTAATATGACTGCATTGTTCTGCAGTCTTGAATCCAAAAGTAACTGAACCTATCCTTGTAAAAGTTATTCGAAGTATTCGTTCTGGTCGTCTCTCCTTAGTAACCGGAGAGGCCACGTATGAACTTACTGAGCATTCGTCCGCTCATCCCTTCTCTATAAATTTGTTTTCAGGATTTAAGTAGAAGGACAAGACAAGGAAAGCAGCCGTAGGAAGACGGTGGACTGAAGATTCTTAATTTAATAGTTTAAGTACGTTTATTTATCTTGATGTAAGTTGAAGTACATTAATGGTTAGGGTTGTTACCTACCAAGACAAGTTTAAGTTACGCTTCCGCTATTGTTTGAATTTATGGTTAAATAAGGGGCCGTTGTGAACCCTAATTTGAAGTATTTATTATTGTTATTTATGGATATATAATGCCATTAAATGCTCATATATTATAAGAAAATTCGGGGTGTTACAGTTGGTATCAGAGCAATGGCTTTAGGTCTTATGGGAGAAAACTGAAAGTTGGGACTAATGGGAGAACTTAGTACTTAACTTGAATAAGATCTTACTTGAGGAAGTTCAAGTGATAAAGTCTAACTCTAGGAATGATACTAAGAGTGTGCATAAAGTATGAATATACTTGGAGAAATAGGAATCTCTTCATTGTATGTCTATTTATATTCTATTAATATGTTATAATGGAATCTTGGGGTTATGTACTAATTAAGTTTACTATTGGTGTGTGTAGGATCATGCCGAGGAGACCCATGAAGTCAGTAAGGTACAGTGCTACTCTAAGGGAAGAAATAGAAGCTAAAGAGGAGATTATTAAGCAGCTAACTAAGGAACTTCGCTCAGCCAAAAGAGAGCTTAGGAAGGAGACTCGAGGAGTCGACAGCTTACAGAATGTCATCAAAGAACGCGATGAGGACATGATGTATGTGGAAGGAAAGTTAGCAGTACAGCTGAAGAAGGTCAAAAGCCTAGAAAGCCATGTGGTTAGAGCTAACCGCGAATGGAATCGAATCAGTGTGCAACTGGTGGATGAGATAGAACAAAATAATGAACTGAAAAAGAAGATAGATGAACAAGAAGCTTATGAGGAAGAGCTTAGGACTTCAGGCTATCAGATTTGGGCTGAGAAGTTAGAGTTGCAAGAAAAATATGACCAACTTGCAGCAGAACATGCACACTGTGGGAAGTGATGCAGTTAGTGACAGATAGTTATAAGAATAGATTCTTTTACTTTATTATTAGTGGAGTAATACAGTTAGAATTTTTCTTATGTTAAAAATTGAATTTTTGGGTGTATTTTGAGATGTTTAAATCTCACACCTTAGTTGAATAAAGTTAAGCATTTAATTTAACTACCCAAAATTTTGAATTTACTATTGTTGTGTAAACAAAAGTTAACTTGTCGAGAAAAGACAAGGGAAAGTGTCGGAGTGATTTGAAATAATCTCCGTAACCATGGTACGAAGTAAGACGACCATTGGAATAAGTTAAAGCTAGTTAAGTAATAAAAACTAGTGAAACAAAGAAATAATAAGCAACCAAGTAAAACGGTTGTAAATTATGAAGTATGAAAACTCCTGAACCGGAGAAGAAAGGTTAAAGTAAACTAACCAAATCTGAATAACGGTCTAGTACAAAAGACCTACGAACACGATTCAAAACTAACAAGTGACCGTTAGTAAAAGAATTGTAATGTTAAGTATACCATGAATACTGCAAGTATTTTGTAGTGATGAATATTGCTAGAACATGAACCAGTTCTAAAGTAAAAGTAAATCTGCAGATGAATACCAGAAGAGGAAATAACAGGAACGGTGAAGGAAATGACAACACCGGTAATGCGGGAGGACAGTTGGATCCGGCCCTGGTAAACCTGTTGCAGACACTATCGCAGACAGTAGCTGGGATAGGTCAAACTGTTGCTGGAATTGCTCAACCACCACCACAAGCTCCATTACGAGATCCGTTGGAGCTATTTCAAAGGAGGAATCCGGACTCATTCTCGGACACTGCTAAAGAGAAACCTGAGGACTGGATTAAGAGCACCGAAAGAATATTCGAGACTCTGAATTGTACTGAGGAACATAAGGTAGTATTTGCAACCTTTATGTTGAAGGGGAAGGCTCAGACTTGGTGGGAGGCGGAAAAGCGAGCTGCTGTGGCTCGTAGTGATGCAGCCTTTACTTGGACCAGATTTAAAGCTATTTTCAACGAAAAGTATTATCCTGCAAGCACGAGGAATGCGAAAATAACAGAATTCCTAACTTTGGTACAAGGGAGTATGACTGTAGCGGAGTATGGTGAGAAGTTCACTGACTTACTGGAATTTGCGCCAAGATTCTTCGATACTGAAGAACAGAAGGCAAGAAAGTTTGAAGCGGGATTAAGTGATAGAGTTCGGTACAGAATCACGCCGTTGGCTCTGCCTACGTACTCAGCGGTGTTGGATAGGGCCAAGATAGTAGAACGGGAGTCGGATAACTACCGTAACCGACTGGAAGAGAAAGGCAAGGCAGTGGCTGAAAAGTCGGAAGGAAACAAGGGTGGTAGGGACCACAACAATAACAAGAGAAAAGCGGTGGATGACAGTCGAGATAAGGGCGGGCATGGGAATAAACACTCAAACAACGGCCATAGTGGAAATGGTCGGAACTTTAATGACAACAAGCGTGAGTGGAACAAGGGCAAGGGCCAAGGTTTCACCAGTTACGATAAATGTACCATTTGTGATGGGGCTCACAAATCAGAGGTTTGCTGGTATAAGGAGCGGCAGTGCTACAACTGCAAGAAGGTGGGACACCCAAAGTGGAAGTGCCCAGAAACAAAGAAGGATGAACCAGCTGCAGGAAATAAAGACAATGGAGGAGGAAATGGTGGAGGCCGTGGTAGGATGTACACTATGACCGCGAAAGCAGCTGGAGTTAATGCCGATCTTGTAGCAGGTACAATGCAATTAAATTCCCGTGATGTTTATGTGTTAGTAGATACTGGCGCCACTCATTCAGTAGTTAGTAATGTTGTGGCAAAGAAGTTAAAACTACACCCGGAGAATTTAGAGATACCTTTAGTAATAGATACACCTACTAAAGACGCTATCCCCATTACTACCTCTTATAGAAACTGTACTTTAGGGATAGGAGGCACGAATGTAAATATCGACCTCATTGAACTAGACATGTCCGAATTCGACATAATCCTGGGAATGGATTGGTTGGCTTTGCATCAAGCCAAAGTAGACAGTCAAGAGAAAATAATGACCTTCCTAGGAGAGGAAGGAAAAGAGTACAGATTTGTGGGTTCAAGGCCGAGGAAGAGGATAGGCTTAATCTCGGTGATGAAGGCCCGTAAAATGTTGAGAAAAGGATGTGTAGGATTTCTGGCACACATAGGTGAAACGGAAGAGAAGGGAGTAACGTTAGAGTCGCTGGAAGTCGTGAATGAATTTCAAGACGTATTTCCTGAGGATTTACCTGGTATACCACCAGTGAGGGAAGTAGAGTTTTCCATTGACTTAGTACCAGAAACCACACCTATTTCGAGAGCACCGTACAGGATGGCTCCGACGGAGTTGCAAGAACTAAAGGAGCAGTTGCAAGAATTGTTGGACAAGGGATTGATTAGGCCGAGTGTGTCACCATGGGGTGCACCGGTACTATTTGTGAAGAAGAAAGATGGATCTATGAAACTGTGTATTGACTATAGAGAATTGAATAAGGTGACGGTTAGGAACCAATACCCGCTGCCGAGAATTGACGATTTGTTTGATCAATTAAGGGGAGCATGTTACTTTTCAAAGATTGATCTTAGATCCGGATACCATCAGCTGAGAGTCAAAGATGTGGATGTGGCGAAGACAGCGTTTAGGACGAGGTATGGGCATTATGAGTTTGTCGTGATGCCATTTGGGTTAACGAACGCACCAGCCGCATTCATGGAGTTGATGAATAGAATATTTCAAGAATACTTAGACAAATGTGTGATAGTATTCATTGATGATATTTTGGTGTACTCGAAGACAAAGGAGGAGCATGCTGAACATTTGAGGATAGTGCTAGAAATTTTGAGGAGACAGAAATTGTATGCGAAATTTAAGAAATGTGAATTCTGGTTGGAGAAAGTAGCATTTTTGGGGCACGTAGTGTCGAAAGAAGGAATTTCTGTGGATCCGACGAAGGTAGAAGCAATAATGGATTGGGAAAGTCCTACTACGGTAACCGAAATAAGAAGTTTCTTGGGTTTAGCTGGTTACTATAGAAGGTTCGTAGAGGGGTTTTCGAAGTTATCTGGGCCATTGACGAAGCTGACGCAGAAGGCAGCTAAGTTTGTTTGGTCAGAAGAATGTGAACGAAGTTTTCAAGAATTGAAGAATAGACTGGTATCGGCACCAGTATTAACACTACCGACAGGGACGGAAGGTTTTGTTATCTACAGTGATGCGTCGCTGAAAGGACTAGGCTGTGTACTGATGCAAAATGAGAAGGTGATAGCTTATGTATCTAGGAAGTTGAAAGTGCATGAAAGGAACTACCCGACCCATGATCTGGAATTAGCAGCAGTAGTGTTTGCATTGAAAATTTGGAGACATTATCTGTATGGCGTGAAATGCCAGATTTTTACGGATCACAAGAGCCTTAAGTATATCTGCACGCAGAATGAATTGAATATGAGACAACGGAGGTGGTTAGAACTTCTCAAGGATTACGACTGTGAAATATTGTATCATCCTGGGAAAGCCAACAAAGTGGCAGATGCTTTGAGTAGGAAGAATCACGGAATGTTGGCGACGTTGATCTCTAAGGGGGTAAGCATATGGAAGGATGTCAAGGAGATGAACTTGATGGTAAAAGTAAACGGATACTTGGCTCGACTGACGTTACAACCTGCATTGTTGGGCAGAATTAAAGAGGCACAAGAATTAGACGAGGAGAGAGGAACTCTAATCGGAAAAAGGCAAGCAAAAGATCTTCATATGGGCGAAGATGGAATTCTGAGATACCAAAAGAGAGTGTGGGTGCCAAGCAATGATGAAATCAAGAGAGAGATACTGAGAGAAGCTCATTGCTCGAAGTTCTCGGTACATCCGGGAAGTACTAAAATGTATAGGGATCTTAAAGAGTCATATTGGTGGAATAATATGAAGAATGACGTGGCAGAGTATGTGCATAAATTTCTGACGTGTCAACAAGTTAAGAGTGAACATCAGAAGCCAGCAGGGTTACTGCAATCATTACCAATTCCCGAATGGAAGTGGGAGAATATTGCTATGGATTTCGTAAGTGGCTTGCCAAAGACGGTAGGGAAGTATGATGCCATATGGGTTATAGTAGATCGATTGACTAAGTCAGCACATTTTCTGGCAATCAAGAAGACTGATTCGTTGGAGAAGTTGGCCAAGTTGTACATCGACGAGATAGTAAGGTTACATGGAATCCCGGTCACAATTGTGTCTGATCGAGATACTAGGTTCACCTCGAAGTTCTGGAACAGCCTACAAGAAGCATTGGGAACAGAGTTAACCATGAGTACGGCGTTTCACCCACAGACAGATGGGCAGTCGGAAAGGACTATCCAGACATTGGAAGACATGCTGAGGGCTACTTCGTTAGATTGGCCAAACGCATGGGACGAACACTTACCGTTAGTAGAATTCGCATACAACAACAGCTTTCACGCAAGCATTGGGATGGCTCCATATGAAGCGTTGTATGGGAGAAAGTGTAGATCACCGGCGTGCTGGGATGAAGTCGGTGAGAGGAGGTTAAGTGGACCGGAACTCGTACAAGTCACGGCGGATAAAGTACAACAGATCCGGAAGTGGCTACAGACTGCACAGAGTAGGCAGAAATCTTACGCAGACAATAGAAGGCGAGAACTAGAATTTCAGCCAGGGGATCGAGTATTCCTAAAGATATCACCCACGAAGGGAGTTATGCGTTTTGGGATTAAGGGAAAGTTAAGTCCACGATATGTGGGACCGTTCGAAATTCTTGATAAGATCGGGGAAGTGGCTTACCGATTGGCGCTACCGCCGGTATTAGCTGGAGTACATAATGTGTTCCATGTCTCCATGCTAAGGAAGTATATTCATGACCCGAGTCATGTGATAGAGTACAAGCAGTTAAGAGTTCGGGCAGATTTGACGTACGATGAACGACCAATCAAGATCGTCGACAGAAAAGACGAGGTCATAAGAAAGCGTACGGTTCCCTATGTAAAAGTGCAATGGAGCAATCACTCAGAAAGAGAAGCGACATGGGAACAAGAAAGTGAAATGCGCGAATTGTACCCGGACATCTTCTCGGAGTAAGAATTGTCAAAGTTTGAGGACAAACTTCTTTTAAGGGGGTAAGAATGTAATAACCGGAATTTTAATTTAATTATTTATTTTAATTTCGGTTTTGTTAAACTAATTAAATGATAATTAGAGTTATAAAGTAATTTAAAGAAGTGGGCCCAAGGAATTTGAATTGGCCCGAAAATAGTATTAGTAAACCCAACCCAAATTAATCTACCCAAGAGTATAAATACTTGAGTTAGTGAATGTTAGGGTATTTTGGTTTTATCAAAAACAATTAAACACAAAAAGGAAAAGAAAAAAAACCCTAAACCTTACCTATAGCAGCCGCCGGCCAGAAGCAGGAGGGAGGAGGAGCTGCGACAGTTTTTTTTGAAATCAAATTCGATCATTCTCAAGGTAATGAAAAATCCTAAATTCTAGTTTTCGTTTCATTCGATTTGGAGTATTATTGAATTAGATATGAATTTTTAAAGGTTAGAATTATTATTGTTCTAGGATGATTAACCTTGAAGTTTAATGTTTAACTTGATGATTAGAATGGTGGGAATTGAATGTTATAACAATAAGATCATAACCCATGATTAATCTTGAATTAGGAATCAAAAGAATATGGATCTAAATCAATTAGCATGTTTAAAAGAATTGTCTAGTTGATGAGGAGATGAAGTAAAGTATTAGAATTAATGTTTAGAAAATAAAGGAAGTAACAAAACCAGGATTTTGAATCCATTAAGGTTCGGCCGAATGGCCATGATTATGTTTGGGTATGTTTTTGGTTGATTTGTTAAGGTTTTGGTCTATTTTAAAGTGTCAAAGTTAGTTTTCCAACCGAAAAGGACCAAACTGCATATTTTAAAAATCTGAAACAGTTAGATTTCTGACTTTTCCGTCAGTAACTAGCTGGAAGGTCTAACTGAAGGACTAGACTGCATATTTTAAAATCTGAAACAGTTAGATTTCTGACTTTTCCGTCAGTAACTAACTGGAAGGTCTAACTGAAGGACTAAACTGCAAAGTCTAAAGTTTCTGAGGGACCAATCTGAAATTAGTCCAAAGTTGAAGGACTAATTTGCAAATAATCCAAAGTTGAAGGACTAATTTGCAATTAATCCAAAGTTGAAGGACTAAATTGCAATTAATCCAAAGTTGAAGGACCAATTTGCAATTAACCCAAAGTTGAAGGACCAAATTGTAATTAACCCAAAGTTAGAGGACCTAATTGCAATTATATCAAGTTAAAGGACTGACTAGTAAATCAAAGTCAGAAACTTAAACGTAAAGAAAGAAGTAACGAAGTAAAGAAGTTAAAACGCATCTCTCAGTTAACTAAGTAGAAATAGTTAGCAATGTAGAGAATACTAAAGTAAATTACTCCGTGCCTTGTAGATTTGCACAGAGAGAAGATTGCGAGGAAAAGCAATTCAAGTAAGGGATTACGTTCCTTACAGTATTTGAACTCCTGTTTATTGGAATTCGGTATTTCTTTCTAAAGTTAGCTATCAGTATGGCATGATAGTATTTGAATGAACTCTGCGTTATTGAACGTTCCTTGAAAGAATCAATACTTAGTGATGTCCCCATCGATCTACTAAGTATCGAAGTTTGAAACTTGTATCACATACTTGTACCATGGTATGTTCTAATTTTAACTTGTAAGTTAATCGCTTACTCGTTAAGGCATCTAATTTTAACTTGTAAGTTAATCGCTTGCTCGTTAAGGCATTTAATTTTAACTTGTAAGTTAATCGCTTACTCGTTAAGGCATCCAATGTCCAGTTAGAAAAGACATTGACGGACAGTCCAGTTAGAAAAGACTCGTCCTTAAACTAGGGATTGCATGAGTGATCACATGCCTTCTCTCAGGAATTGTCTGATTACAAGGATGATTCTAGACCCCGAGCATATGTGTGTGGATACCATATATGTTACGACCCACACTATTGGCTGGAAAAGCTAGGTGTATAAACTGTACCTTTGGCATTGAGGTTATAATGTACGTTACCAAGGAATTGACGGAACTTGAATGAATCCCTTTGGATTGTAGTGCCATAATCCTTTGAAAGTAAAATCTTAAAAGTAATATGACTGCATTGTTCTGCAGTCTTGAATCCAAAAGTAACTGAACCTATCCTTGTAAAAGTTATTCGAAGTATTCGTTCTGGTCGTCTCTCCTTAGTAACCGGAGAGGCCACGTATGAACTTACTGAGCATTCGTCCGCTCATCCCTTCTCTATAAATTTGTTTTCAGGATTTAAGTAGAAGGACAAGACAAGGAAAGCAGCCGTAGGAAGACGGTGGACTGAAGATTCTTAATTTAATAGTTTAAGTACGTTTATTTATCTTGATGTAAGTTGAAGTACATTAATGGTTAGGGTTGTTACCTACCAAGACAAGTTTAAGTTACGCTTCCGCTATTGTTTGAATTTATGGTTAAATAAGGGGCCGTTGTGAACCCTAATTTGAAGTATTTATTATTGTTATTTATGGATATTTAATGCCATTAAATGCTCAGATATTATAAGAAAATTCGGGGTGTTACAATTCCAATCCAAGAACGTTCTCACAAAGGTCTTCCTTCTCCAAGAGAATTCGGATGCACAAGAAGCTTAAGTTGATGAAGACTTCCCTTCTTTCTAAGAATGTTATTACTACTGTTTTGTTATCTTTCGCCATGCGGGATTTGATGTACCTACAAACATTTCGTGGTTTGGTTGACTATATTTTGATTATGTTCAATTAAGATGAATAGATCCAAGGGTTGGTTGAACTCATTTGCTTTTAAAACCGACACAAACTTGTGTGAGATGTTTGGGAAAAAATGTGTAAATGTGTGAAGGAAATTGCACGCGTTTCATTAGAAAAATCGTTTGTCAATTTTAAACATTAATGTGGATGTTTATTTTCCTAAATGTGAATACTAATAAATTGGTGTGTCCAATTTAAATATTGGATGTTAGGAAATTAAAGGCTCAAAAGGAAATGGGTAACTTGGGAAGTGGGTTGGTATTCCACATGGCAAAGGAAGTGAAGGCTTCTTTTTTAAAGGAGGCTTCCCAAATGATATAAAGAAGGAAATATTGGAAAAGACCATTAGTGGGTAAAGTCTTGAGAACTTATCCCACATTGGTTTGGCATAAAACGTTTAGCTAGTTTAAATACAATTAATCATTTGTTTGGTTTAAGATTGTAAAGACTAGAGGCTTTCTCTCGCACTCGGGTGCGTAGGGGGTACAAATTTGACAATTTGTGCATCGGACCACCGGACTCATGTGTGCGCGTCGTGTGGACACGAATGTGGCTCCGAAATAGCTTGGCTAGACAAGCAACCTTTTGTTTATTTTTTCCGTCCCAAAACAGATATGGAGATTTTCTGAGCAGTTTATATTGAGGCTTCAAAACATTTTCGAACACAGTTTTTAACATTATCTCTCTCTCTCTCTCTCTCTCTCTCTCTCTCTCTCTCTCTCTCTCTCTCTCTCTCTCTCTCTCTCTCTCTCTCTCTCTCGTTGTTATCGTTTTCCTTGGCCCTCTTTACAATTTCGTGGTGACAATCGATGAGAAGAAAAAAAGGAACAAATGGAAGAAAAGATCAAAAATGGAGGAGGTGGTTTCAAGCGGTTTCTCCATCAACCGCCTTTAGAAACTAAACGAATGAAGAAATAATAAAAAAAAAAAAACTGCATGTTATATATGCCGGGTACGGATCAGGTAATGGGCGGGGTAAATCGGGTCGGGCGTCGGGTCAAATATACTCTCCGCACCAGGTGCGGCGGATGATTAGAAGAATTTGTCCAGATTAAAAGTGTTAAGAGAGACTTCTTATCGGTGTGCATCGTAGAACATTTAAGAAAACAAGGTAAAAGGTAATAAGTGAAATTTTAGGGGTATTTAATACCCTCCTTGGTTAATACTCTTCCCGTTCCAAAATAACTGTCACTTTAATATTTTAACTAAATATTTTAAAATAAATTATTATTTCAGTTTAATGAAGAAATAATCAAATATACCCCTATTTATTATCACTCCCACCATTTCTTCTCACAACAAAAACAATCAATAAATAGCAACAATTTTCAATGTAAGGATAAAAGAGTATTTCGATCGAAAAGGGACAATGTTTTAGACCAAAAGTTTGGTCTTAAAGTGACGGATATTTTGGACTGTAGTTAGTAATATTTTACCTAGAATGACAAAAATTTTTTGAAACGGTGAGTTTATTACGCAAATGAGTAAAAAATAAGTTGAAAGTGTTAATTTTTCTTAATAACACAAGCATCACAAGTACAAAAATATCTAAAATATTATTCATTAATTTTCATTTTAAATATGATATTTTTGTTATAAAAAATACTCTCTCCGTCCCATTTTAAACTTCAAAAAATAGGTTGGGTACCAAAATTAAGAAAAGGGTGAAAAATGTGACGTGTTATGAGTGTAGATGGTTTGATAAGAGAGAAAAAGTGGAGTAGGGAATAATTGGTGGATAAATGTTGTGAGTATGACATGTATAGTCCACAAATAAAAAGTATGAAAAACTTTCCTTCTTACTCATTCCGTCCCAGAGCAATTGTCTACATTTCTTTTTTAGTCTGTTTCAGAGGAGTAAGTGTCTACTTTTTAAAATGACAAAGAATATTTAATTTGCATCCCACTCATTCTCTCTCTTCCACTTTACTTATACAATTTGGAGTATTACTTAAATTAATTTAATTTCGAATATTAACATAAGTATTTTCCTAAAAAAACAGTTACTCCCTCCGTCTCAACTTAAAGTTCCTACTTTGATTTTGCAATTAAGAAAAAAAAAATGTTGCGAGTATGAAAAGTAAAGTAAAAGAGAGAAAATAGGTGAAAAAAATTGTTGTGAGAATGACAAGTGGCTCATTGTCCATTTTAGGTTATAAAGTAAACTAAGAACCTTAAATTGTGATAGACCAGAAAAGAAAGTAAGAACGTTAAAAGAGGACAAAGGTTTATAACATGATTATCACTATGTCCGTCTCATAACAATTTGCACTATTTTTTGGTTAGCGTTCCAATAATAAGTAGTCTCATTTTCTTAATATATTCATATTTTACTTTTTACTTATTTAATTTACGCTACGTATCATACTCACACACTTAATTACGGTAAGTGGCAGCAAAGAAAGGTGGTAGGTGGAGATTTTTCTTGTTTCTTCATTCATTCAGAAGGTTTGATTTAAAGTTGAAGATGAAAAAACATTAAACATACTGACCCCTAAATTTATATAATTGTAATATTAACCGCTAAAGACATGGTGGCAAAAGATATATTGTTGGATTTTAGGGTTGTGAAATGCAAATTTAAAACAATCTCTTTTCCATCCATTTTGTTACCTTTCACTCAACTAATTTAATGACCATCCAAAAAGACCTCACTTTACTACAAACTGACAACATAATGAGTGGACTTGTAACAAATGGTATGTTGTACCTATTTTGCAATTTACAATATTCGTGTGGAACTTTCAGGCATTAATGTGCTATTTGCCCTAACACCTACTCCCCTGATGAATTTGGCGTAGACAAGGATGAACAAGAATATAAATTTCATGTTTATTTATGAAATAAACTCTACTTATTCTTTTCTCAAATAAAATGATTACAAGAGATACCTATTTATATTAGGTATACTAAAGACTATGGTAGGACTCTACAATATCTTGATAAATAAGAAAACATATCAGAATATCATCTAAACTAGGAATGTGATATGGTAAATCTCAGAAATCTCAACCATATCTCGAATATCCTAACCGAGATATGATGATATCCTACACTCCCCCTCAAGTTGGCGCGTGAAGGATACAAACGCCCAACTTGAAACTTAAAAAAAAACAATCATTCCAACCAGAGACCCCTGTTCGCCTGCGCCATGTCTTCAAGGTGTCTTATAATCTGTGTCGCCCCTTCACGTCTTCTTACGTCCTTCGGATAACAGTTTCCCACAGTATAACACATCTTTACACAGCACGTACACTTGGGCATCTCTGTCTGCAGAACTGATTGTACACTTGATGGAAGCACAACTGACACGACAACTGGTTGACGGCTGCTTATTGGCTGTACTGATTTGTTTCGTTCGTTGATTCGTTTGTGTTATAGCACGCTTTAGCTTATATGCCCTGAGCGTACTTTCGCTCCTAACACGTTTTGCAAGTCTCCCTAAATCTCTCTTGCCGTCTTTGCAAGCTTGACTTTATTTCTAATTTCATTCTTCATGAAACTCTTCACCATCGCATTGCACCGTCTCCAAACCCTTGGTTCTGAAACTCGGCTTGGTCTCGTTGCTGCCTTCATGGTTGTGGGAAGAAGAAACATAAAACAAAAAATAACAAAAAAGAAACCGAACAAAAAAATTCGAAAAACAGAGAAAAAAAAACTTGTGCGGTAACGATTTGGATCAATCACAGCTCTGATGCCATGATGAATTTGGCGTAGACAAGGATGAACAAGAATAGAAATTTCATGTTTATTTATGTAATAAACTCTACTTATTCTTTTCTCAAATAAAATGATTATAAGAGACACTTATTTATATTAGGTATACTAAAGACTAAGTATGGTAGGACTCTACCGTTTCTTGATAAATAAGAAAACATATCAGAATATCAACTAAACTAGGAATGTGCTATGGTAAATCTCAGAAATCGCAAGAATATCTCGGATATCCTAACCGAGATATGATGATATCCTACACCCCCTTATCCTATTTTAAGGGTTTTATTTTATTTTTTAATTTTTTTTGCACTAATCCTATTTTAAGAGTTAAAAATTTCTTAAATTGGCGTCTCATTTTTAAAGTCAAAATCTTAAAATAGAAAGTAGATCCTACTTGTCATACTAGGAACAATTATCCACAAACTCTTCTCTACCCCATTTTCTCTCTCCTACACAACTATTGTTGGGTTTGGCTTCAAGTTCTAGACTATTCTAGGATCATTATCCTTTTGACATTCATTATCCACATAGTGAATGTATGATGACTTTTGGTGTTTCCCAAGAAACAATTTGGTGTTCCATCTCTCTCTTGATACATCCTTATCCTTGGATGGTTTGTGCCTATAAATAGGTTTTGGTAGGATGCTTTCTAGCATTGTGGCAAGTTGTGAGAAATCGTTTGGAGTGTTAAACACTTTGTGAGAGAGAGACACATTTGTAGTGAGAGATCACTTTGTAAACAATTTGTAATCACCTTATAGTGATTTTGGTTGCCACCCGTGGACGTAGGACGATTTCTCCGAACCACGTAAATTCCCGTGTCTCATTTGTTACTTTGTTCGTGTGGGTGTGTGGAAGTGCAAGATCCGTTTCCGCATTCACTTTCAAAAATTGGTATATGGAGCTTTGGATGTAGAAGTTGTTCTACTTGGTGCTTTCTCACATATCACATATTGAGATAAGTCATCTGTTATTTCTGTCTTGGAAATTTATTTTTCCAAAATCTGTTTGTTTTCTCTCGTATCCGAATAATTGTTTTGGAGCAATTTTGTGCAATGGTAGAAACTGAGACTAGTACTAAGTCACAAAAACGTGGGCCGAGGGTGTCTAGTACTAATCTCGAAGTTGAAAAGTTTGATGGGAGAAACAATTTTGGAGTTTGGCAAGGCGAAGTTTTGGATTTTTGGTAATGCAAGACCTCGAATTCACCCTCGAGGAGAAGCCCGAAGAAATGGAAGAGTCGGAATGGAAGAAGCTAAATCGCCAAGCTTGTGGAACAATTCGTTCTTGTTTGGGGACGGACCAAAAGTATCCGTTCATGAAGGTTTCTTTGGCAAAGGAGCTTTGGGACAAATTGGAGGCCAAATATATACTAAAAAGTGTAGAGAACAAACTCTACTTGAAGAAAAAGCTTTTCCGCTTTGATTACAAGAAAGGTAATTCAATGACTGAACATTTGAATGAATTTAACAAAATTATTACCGATTTGCAAAATTTAGATGTTGATGTAGCCGATGATGATAAGGCTTTGTTATTGTTAAATTCTTTGCCTGAGTCATATGAACATTTGACTACTACCTTGCTGCATGGAAAATCTGAAATTTGTTTTGATGATGTTTCCAATGCTTTGATGAATAACGAGGTATGGAGGGATAAAAGAACCTTTCGAGACTCAGATTCAGATGCTCTTACTGTTCATGGGAGGACTACTAGTAGAAACAATGGAGATCGTGGTCGTTCCCAGTCGAGATCAAGAGGACAATCTGTTGATCCAAAGAAAGTCGGCAAAGATGAATGTGCCTATTGCCGGAAGAAGGTTCATTGGAAGAAAGATTACCCGAAAATAAAGAACAAAAAGAATGAGTCAAAAGAAAATGTGGCTAGGAGGGAAGACATCGACGGAGATGACGCTTTGACGGTCTCACTCTCAGTTTCAGTCAGTCATGATGAGTGGGTCTTGGATTCCGGATGCACCTACCACATGTGTCCTCACAAAGAAATGTTCTCGACATTTGAAGAGCTAGATGGTGGAGTTGTTTACATGGGTAACAACAACACTTGCAAAACAAGGGGGATTGTGTTAGTACCCGATCTGAAAATTAGTTTATTAGGACTTTCCCAAAAATACAAGGACTTTATAGGAATTAGAAACCTTGCAAAGACTTGTCCCGGATTCCCAAAATATCTCATTTATGACAAAATCTATCAAAATAGGTAACAAATGGTTTCCTTAAAACCATGCAGAAACCCTAGCTTAAGAATCAAGTCAGCGGCATCCTTGGCCACGCGGCCAACCTTGCTGCGCGTTGATCTTGGCCACGCGGCCACTGATAGAAATAATAGAGTACTCTCTTTGTTCCATAATAATTTGCACTAATATTTTTTTGGGGTGTCTTATTGGTAAGTCTAACTTTTTTTAGAATATCAACTTTTTTTCATTAACCTACTCAACTTGTCACTCATTTATTTAAAATATGAGCAACACTCTCAAATTATAATGCTCACGACCTGATGTGGTGGATTTTGTACCATTTATTTTTTATGTTTTCATATGTGTAACACATTATTTTGATGTAATTTAGACTGTTTTTTATGTAAGTTGAGAAAATTATGTAATTGTTGGGATTTATTATATTCCGAAGCAATATTGTCTTTTATTTGTTTATCCGGATATAATATTTCATGAGGTCAAAAGTCAAGTCTAAAGATGTCAAAAAATGTCAAATTCAATCAGAAGAACGGGGTAGTGGGTCAACCATTGCAGTGAAGAAAAAAGCTGGAAAATTGAAGAACAACAATGGAACGGCTCGGACTCCCAAGCCCGAGTTGGACTGAAGACCAGAGAATGAATCAGCTCGAATGCTGAGTCGTTCCTTGGACTGGAGCAGACGCGCAGCAGATTCAAGTGTTGGATGATTTTATTTTATTTTTATTCTTTTTCCTAATTAGGTTAGAATTAAGTCTAGGGTATTTAAACCCTTTTTCATTATTATTATAGGTATCAGTTTTCTCAACTAAAAACATGGTTCTTTTTTCTTGGAGATTAAAAATCTTGTATGGAGAACTTAATCCATCTCTTTGGGTTTGAGATCTTGAACCATTTTTATTCAGTTGTGGCATTTTTTTTTTCTTATGGTGATTCTTATTCATACTTTTACATGTTCTTTAATTGAGATCTATTGCTAGGGTTTGAGGATTGTGTCAATCCATTCAGTCTTTGTATTCGATCTTTGCTAGAATCTTTTGTTCTGTGCCAATTTAAGAGATTCACCGTAGCATCTTCACAATTTGTTTATGTGCCATAGCAAATTGTGAAGTAAGTAAAATTAAACGATATCTATCTAATAGAATGCGTTCTTGATCTCAGTCTCTTAATTTTTGATTCAATTAATATTTAGATCTAAACTGTGTCAGTTAAGTTTAACATTGATTAGGGTTTATAGTTTGTGTGCCACAACTTTTAACTAGTTTTTAAAAAGAGACAGAGATTGAAAAACACCTCGTGATCAATTGAATAAGATAAAAAGAGAAAACAATTGCCAGTGATATTTGAATTAAAAGACGGGGATAATATCAAATCTGAAGTACTTTTTAATCATTGTTTTAATCAACTTAGTTTTATTTCCTGTTTCAAGAATTAATAATCACAACTTTCCCCCAATCTTGTCAAGTGACAATTACGCAAATAGTTTACTGTTCTTCGTGGATCGATCATGGACTTGTCTTAGCTACATTATTGTGGCCGAGATTTAAATATATACTATACTCTCTCCTTAATTCCGTGTCAGGAAAAAAATGTTGCAACTTGTTATCAGGCGGCTCACTCAGTCTCACTTTACTTTATAAAAATGAGTTTGAGCATAAGAATTAAGGGAAGAAAGAAAAGGTTGATGTGTTTTGAGTAGATATTTGAGTAGGAGAGAAAAAATAAGGTAGCAAATAGTAAGTCGACAGTTGTTATGAGTATGACAAGTAGGTCTCATTCTTTAAAAAGTATTAAAAATTTCTATTTTAAGATTTTGTAGATAAAAGAGAGGGGAAATACTTGGGTCACAATATAAGTTCACAAACTTGATACAAAATGAGATAACGATATTTTATTGGTTCCATCGATTGTGGACCCCTCACTCTAATTAAAAGCACCCACAAAATCACAAGACATCATTTTGTGAACAAAATTCAATGACATTTTTTGTGCCTGTATTATTACTATAATGTGAGACTCAAAATAACATTTTTTACGGATTAAAGTGGGACAGAGTGAATAGTATTCTTCTAACCCTAATAAAAAAAAAGGCAAAATAGACTTTACCTGTTCATACGAAATTTGATCCCAATTCAAGAACATCTCGTTAAGTAGTCCTGAAGAGCCCGCACCACGCGGACCGAGCTAAGTAAGTTGAACAAGTGCTATAAAGACTAATTCGGACAAAACAAGTCCAAGCGCAGACAAACCCGAATTGAGCTCCTCTCGATCGAGCTCATGTCTCATGTTCACTCAACTTCGAGCTCACCTAGCGGACTCAATCCCACGAGCTCCGTAACTATGTTAAAGGAGAAACTGTCCTCCCGAGCTCCCAGACTACTAGCTCGCGAGCCCCGCGACGTACAATCATAGTGTCTTGTCAGATCACATTAAATGGACCATTGGCTCTCCTGAACCTGCTCCCCGATGTATGATTTATGTCTCATCACGACATCCGATAGTTACATACTGTCACATCCACTATCCAACTAACTAGGAGCCGCCACGTGGCATAACAAGACATGACTTTAGCCAGATCAAAGACCACCTTTATTTATAAGGAATCCGGCATTCCAAGCCTTGTTCTTGATTCCTCAGAGATTTCACTCACACCCGAGGGTATAACTTGAGATTAAACCCAACTCTAATTTTTTATAGTGTTATTTGTTGGGTTTGTGATCGCAGATTCCATCAATTATCAAAGCCAAATCTATATATATACTCCCTCCGTTCCTTTTTAAATGACGTTTTAGCCCAAAACACAACAACCAATAAACCCATTAATCATACCTCCAAATTCCATATATACCCTTCTCCTTCATATTAACTCTTCACCTCCCTAACATAATTAATGTGTCCCTTCTCACATGCATACATGGAAATATGGAAAGACAAGATGAGTGATGGCAATAAAGATGGACTATTTGGTCTATTGCACCAAACCAACACAAGAACATCAAATAAATAGGAAAAAAAATGGAACTCTAAAACGTCTTTTAAAAAGGAACGGAGGGAGTATATATTAAAGTTGGTGAGGAGGGCTATGGCTTTGACACATAGACAAACATAGGTTAAAGCTTCATTTGTGTGAAGCCACATCATCACTATCCTAAATATGTGTGACTTTTGATATTCTCATTATTAGCTAATATTATTAGCTCATAATAATAGTTATGATATGAGTTAAATATTACTATTAATAGTAATAGTTAACTATAATAGTTACTATACAAGTTAACTATTACTATTAATAGTATTACTTAACTATAATAGTTACTATAGTAGTTAACTATTACTATTAATAGTATTAGTCAACTATAATAGTTACTATAATATATAACTATTACTATTAATAGTATAATTAACAATAATAGTTACTATACAAGTTAACTATAATGGTTACTTTATAAATTAACTATTACTATTAATAGTATTTGTTAATCATAATAGTTATAATATATGTTAATTTTTACTATTAATAGTATCAGTTAATCATAGTAGTTACTATATAGGTTAACATTATTATTAATTGTATTAGTTAATTATAATAGTTACTATAAATATTAATAAGTATTATTAATAGTATTAGTTATTGATATTATTATATAGATTAATTTTTATTATTAATGGTTTTAGTTAAGATGATGTTTACTACTATTTTAGTTAACTATAATTAAAAATTATTTTTCATATGCAATATATTTATATTATAAAAAACTGTTATGCTACTTTATTAAATAAAGATATAAAAAGAGTAAAATGCAAAAAAAAAAAAAAAAAAAAAAAAAAATTAGTTACCCGTGCAGAGCACGGGTTACCAACTAGTATTTCTAATAGTGATCCCGAATTTTGTGTCGTCATCAAGTCCGCCATTCAACCCATAACCGAATACTCAACGTTCTAATACAGAGAAAAACTAGTTGCATTTAAAACATTTACATTGAGGTTCTAATCAAGGAAATTTTATCATTGGTGAAAAAAGGGACGGTGTTTAAAATGAAACAAAACATTTATTTAGGAGTTTTGGTCATAAAGATTTAATTTTGTCTAATGGGAAAGAGGAATGTTATTAATTAGTCTTGTGGGACTCTACCGTTTTTCTTGTAAACGGAAGCATGCGCGTAGTTATGTATTTCACTATTCATCATTTTCAAGGCTTGTTTAGTACCGGGAAGCCAATTGAAGAGGAGTTGAGCTCTAAATCCATTTACTTATAAACAGCACAAGTTTTTTGATACAAGTGCATACACAAAACCCTCATTCATCCCACAAAAAACAAAAAAAAAAAAAAAAAAAAAAAATGGCAGCACCTTCCACCAAAGTGATATTGAAGCTTCTGATTGACAAGAAAGCAAACAAAGTTTTGTTCACTCTTCCCACGGGAAGAGTGAGATGCTGCACAGAAAATCGACGGCTTCTTTCCCGGCTTCGGCGAACAAAACTTTGTTTGCTTTCTTGTCAAACCCAGCATCGAAAACCTGAACGATGACTACGTACAACACGATCAGCACAAAGACACCGTCTTGAAGCCAACAGTGTACAACTCTACTGAACAAGCTCCTCTCTTCTTGCTCACTGATGACGTGGCCCAGATGAAATCAGAGACTGTTAAGTTTTACACGTGTACCATAATTATGTGACCAACAAGGAACTAAATGTCCTTCTTGTTGCAATATTATGGGCAATGATATCACATTTGCGGAGGGTAAGGTGGTTTTTGGTGGTGGTGGTGGAGGTGGTTTTGTTAAAGGTGTGGTAACTTATATGGTGATGGATGATTTAGTGATGGCGCCCATGTCTACGATTACGGGTATTACATTGTTGAACAAGTTTAATGTTAAAGATGTGGGATCATGGCACTACTAGAATAATTCAATTTAGCAACGAACATTGTTTGTTCCTAAAAAAGGACGGACAATTGTCACTCAGGAACGACTTAGTCGTTGCTAAATTTTAGGAAAAATGGCAACGACCAAAGCGTAATGATTTAATATACTCACTATAAATTGGTTAATTTCCTTGATGAGACCACATTGCATGCACCATGGGAAATATGAAAGGGCTTAATGAATGTGGAGATAAATAATATAGATACATGCATATATATTCATGTTACTCTGACTATAAAAAGTAACCATCCTCAGCATCATCCATTCAAACAGAAAATCCAGAAACCCCACTCTCCAAAAAAATAAATAAATAAATAAAATGTCTTCCTCAAAACTAAGCATGAAGCTTTTTGTAGACAAAAGCACCAACAAAATTTTGTTTGCAGAGGCAGGCAAAGAAACTATCGATTTCCTCTTCGGGATTCTCACTCTCCCTGTTGCTAGAATCATCAGCCTTCTTTCGACACAAGGCATGGATGGTTGCCTACCAAATCTCTACCAAAGCGTCGAAAACATGAACCAGCAGTACTTGCATGGTTATCAACACAGAAACATACTTTTGTTGCCCAAGATTCATAATTTGACACAAGGATCCTCTTTGTTCAAACTCACTAATGTGGCCAAGGAGATGAAAAGGTTTTACATCTGCAATGATTTAAATAGATCACCGGTACGGTTATGTGACGGAAGATGAGAAATATGCTTGTCGGGATTGTGACAAGTTAATGAACACTGAGCTAACCTTAGTTGGCCAGAAGATATCATCTTTTATGAGGTCGAGTGGTGGTGTTGGAGGTTTTGTGAAAGGGATGGTTACGTATATGGTAATGAATGATTTAGTTGTGAAGCCGATGTCCACTGCTTCAACTATCGCTTTGTTAGCCAAGTTTAATGTTAAAGATGTCGAGGCAATTGAGGAGAAGCTTGTCTATTTGGATGCGGATATGGTACGTAAATTTTTGTAATCAAATCAAATCATTTTCTTTTCGTTTCGGATACATTGCATAGATTGGTGATTTTCCCTCGTTAATAATCCTGACATATTAAGATTTGCTCCTACAAATTTAACTTTTTGTCAGGGTCTGAAGCTTTTAAAGATGGCATTTCAAACCAAGAATATACTTTCTAGCATCTTCCTCCCCCAATAGAATCCAACTGCTGCTGCTGCTGCTGTGGACGCTTAAGGAGATTCCATCTTTATTTTAGTTTAAATTTCTAGTATTTGATTTTCCTTCTTTTTTTTTTTCTTTTTTTTTGAAGGTTTCGAGTACAATGTCTAATAAAATCATGATCTTGTTTGAGAGTCAGGTTCTGTGCTATGTCTTCTAGTTCTGGTAAATGTATTATTGGTCGTAGGTTTTAAAGTTGTTAAAGATCGCATTCCAATCCAAGAATTAAATTCCTACAATCGTCTACCTCGCGTTATGGATGAACAAGATGCTGCACAACTTATTTCGTTTACTCTCAAACTATTAGTATGTACAGAGTCGTAATATATCTATGCATATTTGAATATTCCTACAACTATAACTATGGAAAGGATTTGATATGATTGAGTAGTATCTCATCTCTTCAAAACATTCAAATATCATAAAATATTAGGAAAAGCTTGATTTACACTCGCGTAGTGTAAAACGTATTTTCAACTCAAGTACAGGAAACTCGTTTTTCAATCTTCTAGTGTAAAACACATTTTTTATAAGACAGACTATTCAAATTTACATTTAGGACATATACAATCTGTTGCCGAGAGAGTTCTGCTAGGCTGATCCCAGGATTGACTCGTTTACATTTTTCTCAGCAAAGCAAATTCGGACATACATTATGAGACAAGGTTTGTTTCCCATGGGATGAAGCAATATTAAGATTGGATCAATCTTGAGCTGAATGAAATTAATGTATTTCGCATTTATCTGACTATGACTCTTCGTTTGTTTGCCATATAAAATCCCATACATTGGACAACGTTAGAGTATCAGTTTATGGAGAACATTCAAATTTCATTCAAACAATACAAAAATAAAAAATAAAATCTAGGCCAAAATACATTTACCCCCCCAAAGTATCCACCGAATCCCACTTTGCCCCCCAGCGCCAAATTTGTCCCACTTTGCCCCCCAAAGCTTCAATTTGTCCCACTTTCCCCCCCAGCTCCAGACTTTGCACCCCAGCACTAACGAATGTTAGAAAATTTAACAGAATAGGTAACGATTGGACTATTTTGTAATGCTTATTAGTTTTTAAGGGTCAAAATGCAAAATTTCAAATATTAAGTACTAAAAATTTATTTATTTTTCCAAATATTTAACATTATCTTAAATCTTAAATAATTAATAAGTCTTGAAACTAATACTAATTTTATGCTAATTTTTTTTTTTTTAAAAAAAATATGAAATTATTTTTTCTAAATAAATGAAATTTTTTTTTTTTTAATAAAACTAAAAATTAAGTATGTTTTTTTTATATTTTAAATAAAAATATTTAAAATAATATTGTACTTTTTTCAACAAACAAAAAAATACAATATTTTTCTAAAATAAAAAAAAGGCTATAATGTTTTAATTTTTTTAAATAAAATTCTTACAAAAATTAAAATTTAAAAGTTTTATTTTATATTTTTTAAAAATATAAATAAAACTTTACAATGTTTTTTTAGAAAAAAAAATCTTTATTTTTTTAAATATTTTTATTTAAAAAATAAAAAAACATACTTAATTTTTAGTTTTATTAAAAAAATAAATTTCATTTATTTAGAAAAAATAATTTCATATTTTTAAAAAAAAAATTAGCATAAAATTAGTATTAGTTTCAAGACTTATTAATTATTTATGATTTAAGATAATGTTAAATATTTGGAAAAATAAATAAATTTTTAGTACTTAATATTTGAAACTTTGCATTTTGCCCCTTAAAAACTAATAAGCATTACAAAATAGTCCAATCGTTACCTATTCTGTTAAATTTTCTAACATTCGTTAGTGCTGGGGTGCAAAGTCTGGAGCTGGGGGGAAAGTGGGACAAATTGAAGCTTTGGGGGGCAAAGTGGGACAAATTTGGCGCTGGGGGGCAAAGTGGGATTCGGTGGATTCTTTGGGGGGGTAAATGTATTTTGGCCAATCTAATATCATTTCTGAAAATTAAAATACTTCTACTACTGCAAAATATTTCTTCATTTTCATTGATCAAAGAAAATTTCTCTAAATCAACTTTTGTGCTAATGAAAAGAAAACCTAATTTAGGAAACAATGCCAAGTTCAATAATTAGAATCTTCTAGGCTTCTGTTTTCTCTAGATATAAGAACTAGGTAAAACCTGGTCTTGGCTTCTGCTTTCTCGATCTATAGCACCAAGATTAAGCCTACTTCTTCCCAAGAAACACACCCGTAAGAACTTTGTCCGTGAACAACGAGCACTTCAGCAACTTCAGAGCCTGAAATCATCGATCGTTAAGGCATATAACCAAACAGTTTTCAAAAAAAAAAAGGAACTAGAAAGATCAAAAGATTAGATAATATATACTATGTGTATAAATATACCTCCTCCTTTCCCAAGTACACCACCCTTTCTTCCAAAGCTCCCAAATCCTTAACATTAAAGCTATTAAGAAGAATAACACTAGAAATGGTGGACATAGGCTTCACCACCAAATCATCCATCACCATATAAGTTACCAATCCTTTAACATAACCTCCTCCTTCCAATTCCATGCTACTCGTTTCTACCTCTACTTCACCCGCCGGTGGACCCACATGATTCACAATCTTGGTCATGATATTCCTACAAACCGGGCAATAAGAATTCTGATATTCACTCACATAGTTGCGACAATTCATATCATAAGTCGACGAACACCTGAAAAGTCTTTTTGGAGGAGCTATTGATTCATCTTTAGTAGTACCGTCATCATCATCATACGATAGTAACGGAACATTTGGATCAAAATTTGGTGCTTTCGGGTTGAGAAGACCATCGACGTTCTTGCTCGATTGAATGTAATCTTCACTCAAAGTTTCAATGCTTTCTTTGAGTTTTCCTAAACTACCCACCATTTCTTTGGAGAGGAAGCTAACTATAGTACTAAGGGGTAAAGAAAGAATGTGGAAAAGAAAATCGATATAGTCTTTTCCGGCTTCTCCAAACAAGACTCTATGGGATTTCTTGTCTATAAGAAGCTTGAGGCTCACTTTGCCGGATTCCATGGAGTTGGTGGTGGCGGCCAATGAATCTCTTATCCTCTTGGATTTCCTTCTTGGCGCCATTGTTATATTTGGATGAAAGAAGAAGAAGTTAGAATGGTGTTTAAAAAGGGGTTAAAATTGATGGTTTGCATTCCATGGAAATATGAAAAGGCTCGATATTGAATGCGTAAAATCTGCAGATATATCCTCGTATTGAATACTCCCTCCGTCCCAGCTCACTTGAGACTTATTGACCAAAACTGGTCAACTTAAGGTCGGTTTGACCAACACTTTATAGAAATATTTATGATCCGAACAAAAATTAAAAAAAAATGTAAAATGACCACCATTAAAAATCCTCTCAATAGCAATTTTTAAAAAGTTTTTTGGAACATAAATATTTTTATAAAGTGTTGGTCAAACCGACCTTAAGTTGACCAATTTTGGTCAAAAAGTCTCAAGTGAGCTGGGACGGAGGGAGTATAGAGTAAATATGTGTACTTATCTTTGATTTTGAAAAAGGATAATTAGTTAAGGATAGTAATTTTTATTAAAAATATAAATTAAATTTGTATTTAATTTATTATTTTTTTTCAATGAAAATGATGAACTTGGCCTATATTTAAGCCAAAAAAGTATTCTAGTTACATTTTGAATGTGTAGAATATGAATGAGGATAATTAGTGGATGTTCTAATAGCTGTCATTTTTTCGCTTTGCTAATTATTTTATTGAGTAAATCAATTTACTAGACAGTTAATAAAAGTAAATTTAATATTTCCCCCCATTTAGTTATTTATATCAATGATTGTCAATAAAAGAAAAAAACTACGCACTCTTTGACCCCCGGTTCCAAAATGATCATCACATTTGACTATTCAAATTTTTTAATTATTTCACTAGCCATGTTGTGTTTATGCTCATTTAAGCCTAAATTGTAGAAATGTAAAGAACTTTATGGTACAATGAAAAATGGCAAATGAAAAGATCATTAGGGGACAGAGGGAGTACTCTTTACGCCCTTATGATTATAAGTAATATTAATCACACTAGTAGGTAACCCGTGCTCCGCGCGGGAATCTATTCCGTTAATGTTTTTGTATTTTCTTTTTTTGATGTTTTAATTGATAAATTAACATAATAATTTTATTTGAAAATATATGTATATTTTAAGTTAATCATAACATTTTCATAGCTTTGGTTGCACTTAGTTGTAATAAATATGTTTTTTAATTAATTTAAAAGTACATTTAAGTTTGTTGTATGAATATTTCAAAAAACTTAATGGTATTAATAGTTGAACGACATAAACCGACTTGGTTAAATGGGACCCGTAAACTCTGGGCTCATATACCATAAGGCCCATCCAATAAGGCCCATCTTCTCATATGCCGACGTCACTTAGGCCAGACAGGCAGACCTTGCCTAGGCCGAGTCCGAGAAGCCCAATCCCTAGCCGGCCTCTATGACGAGCCGAGTTAGGTGACGGGCCGACTTACATCAGGAACCTCCCATTATCGTTGGGAAACCTCTTACAGAGTTATGTTACAACTCTGACACTAAAGAATCCTTATCTAAACAAGGATATCTCTTATACCGGATAACAGGATATCATCCATCCTTATCAGGAGTCTATCTCCAAGGAATGCGAGTCCTACATCACCACGGGCTTCCTGGCTTTCCTAACAAGTCAGAACTCATTCACCCACGCCTATATAAACAGGTCCTCACAACAGGAGAAAGGTAATGAACTTTTGGCTCTAATCTGGTCAATTTATTTCTTTTGTTACAAACCATATCCTTATTCTTACACCGGAGGGCCTTCGCCGGTGAAGCCCCGGTATAGTTTACGTTTGTTTCGTGTGTGCAGCTTCGGCCATCAAGAACTGTCGCTGGGATTATCCGAACCGCTAGACGAAGGCTGATCCAACCAGATTTTGGCCTCATCAGTTTGGTTCCATTGCCGGGAAGTCGATTGGTCAGTTCTTTAGCCAGATAATTCCAGACCATGGCCGGAGAATTGGTTGATGGGCGAGAAGCCACCCCTTCTAAAGAAACTGCAAGGGATGCACCGCCCCCAGAAAACACAAACGTTGCTGCATAGAACCAGAGGCTCCCACCTACAGCACCTACACAAGGGGGAGGAATGCATACCCGTTCAAAGGGGCCGGCCCCCAATGTTGTTAACCAATATGGGCGCCGCCGACGGAAAGGATCCCGAAACAATGGAGCAGGACCATCACAGCCGCTGCCATTGGACAAGAGAACATTGCTTCAACAGAATGTTCAAACACTCCAACAGCTGGCCGACGCACAGCGGGCCCTGTTAGAACTTGACCCCGAAAATTCCTTGGCTAACCTACTCCAGCCGTCTGGAACGAGGGGGACAAATCTGGATGACAGAACAAGCAGAAGGGAGCCCTTACAAAATCGTAGACGGGATGCGCCTCCCAGGAGCCGTGTAAGTCGCCAAGACGGACGGCTAGGAAGACTCAATCTCGATGGGGACCTGAGAGACCACATTAATCGCCGCCGGGAAGAACAAGAAGATGAATCCCCTGGAGTGGAAATTATAGAGGAAAGACGTCGTGGGAACGCCCGACGTCATTCACCTCCCAGGCAGGATCCACCACGGCGCACACCACCCCGGCAGGATCCACCCCGGCATACTCCGCCTCGACGTACTCCTTCAAGGCATCGTCTCGAACTAAACCAAGGTGAAAGGAGACGCCGAGACCAAAGCATAGTCAGTTCCAGTCACACCTCGGCATTCAGCACAAGGGACATTGTCGACCTTAGAGAAAGGCTCGACAACATCGAGATGATGAATCAGGGGCACAGGAAACCCAATAATGACTACGATGCTATGCGCCCTTTCGCGCAGAGGATTAAGGATGCACCACCTAATCCACAGTTATGTTAGAATAGAGATCATCAAAGAAACAAAGAGAAGAAAATCTGCCAGCATTCCAGGCGGGCGCTTAAGGCATACCAGGCGGGCGCTCGGTTTGATCAGTTGGTCCGATTTCTGGAGGAGGCTTGTAAGGGGGCGCCTGTGCCTATCCAGGCGGGCGCCTGGTGCCGCGCACAGTAAATTCGGGAATAGCAGTATTTTCGGGATTTCTCTTATGTTTAGGTTTAGGTCTTATTCTAGGGTGCCTATATAAGCAATATTCCGCCCCCATACTCATTGTAACTCATATTTAACATATTATAGTGCAAGATCCTGGCTTGGTAGTGCCCCCAGACGTAGTCAAACATATTGACGAACTGGGTAAACAATTTCTGTGTCTTTTCTTGCTTTGATTTCTTGTGCTTTGTTTGTGTGCTTTTATTGTTTTTGTGATTTGCTTGGGTAGTGGAGGGACATATCCACAACAACTGGTATCAAGAGCTCTGGTTGGAAATCAGGGTTTAATCGTAAGATTGGTTTATCAAGCGATTGGGTGTTGTCAAGCAATCAAGAATGGGCAAGGACAAACAGGCGGTTGAGAAATTTGATGGTTCTGACTACGGGTTTTGGAGGATGCAAATAGAGGATCTCTTGTACAACAAAGATCTCTATAAGCCTCTAAAGGGTGTCAAACCGGAAGGAGAAAAGCAAGAAGATTGGGATCTCATGGATCGGGAGGCCCTAGGGGTAGTTAGATCTACTTTGTCGAAGTGGATCGCGAAGACTACCAAGAAGGCGAAGACCACAAAGGAGCTATTGGATTATCTTACTGAGAGATTTGAAACTCCATCTGCTGCAAGCAAGGTTGATTTGATACGCAAGATGGGCAGTCTCAAGATGCAAGAGGGAGGATCCTTGGCTAAACACATCGATGAGTTTATGGATGTTATAGACTCATTGACTGCGTTGGAGATTACGTTTGATGATGAGGTTCATGCGGGCTTGTTGCTAGCGTCTTTACCAGGAAGTTGGAGCGGAACGGTGACAGCGATCAATGCTTCAGCAGGTAAAAACAAATTGAAGTATGATGATGTTAAAGACTTTCTCTTGGGCGAGGAAAATCGCATGAAGAAGTTGGGGACATCGACTGCTTCGGGATCGGCCTTAGATACTACTAGCAGGGGAAGGCCGGGTACTAGCAAACAAGGGAGAACTGAATCTAGGGATAACGTGGTGGGTGGTAAGGGCAAGGCCGTGGAGATCAGAGATAAACCAAGGGTTGCGAAAGGATCGGTGCAGTGTTATCATTGTAAGGAGTTAGGACACTACAAGAAGGATTGTCCCAATCGTGGGGACAATTCGGTGAATGTGACAGTCGAAGGTGATGATGTACTGGTTCTGAGTGTCAGTAGTGCACTAGAATCATGGGTGCTGGATTCGGGGGCATCATTCCACTCTTGCGGGCATGCAGAAAAGATGGAGAATTATACTTCCGGTGATTTCGGTAAGGTCTATCTGGCGGATGGCGAGCCTTTGGAAATCAAGGGGAAGGGGGATGTCAAAATAGGAGCATCATACGGGAAGGTCTTACATCTGAACGGGGTCAGGCACATTCCGGGTTTGAAAAAGAACCTATTATCAGTTGGGCAGTTGGACGAAGAAGGTTACAAGGTAACATTCGGCTGCAGGAACTGGGTTATTACCAAGGAGGATTCTGAGATCGCTCGGGGTAATAAGGAGGGGACATTGTATTTGGCGAATAACACCAAGGATAGTATCGCGGTGGCGTCATCCAAGGGTGATACTGATTTGTGGCACTGTCGATTGGGTCACATGAGTGAGAAGGGGATGAAGGTACTTTGCTCAAAGGGACTACTACCGGGTTTGAAGACAGTCGACGTGGGGATCTGCGAAGATTGTGTGTTTGGCAAACAGGCGAGAAGTAATTTCTCGAGGACAGGTAGGGCTTTGAGGGAAGCAAAGTTAGAACTGGTTCACACGGATTTGTGGGGACCATCTCCGGTAACTTCTCTGGGTGGTGCGTCATATTACATGACCTTCATTGATGATTCAACAAGGAAGGTCTGGGTCTACTTCTTGAAGGGGAAAGATGAAGCTTTCGAGGTATTCAAGAAGTGGAGGGCCTTGGTGGAGAATCAGACGGGACTTAAGCTTAAGTGCTTGAGATCAGATAACGGAGGGGAGTATGAGCTCGAGGAGTTTAAGGAATATTGTGCAGCGAATGGGATTCGTATGGAGAAGACTCCAAAGGGCACACCACAACACAACGGGGTTGCAGAAAGGATGAACAGGACATTGAACGAGCGGGCTAGAAGTATGAGGTTGAAGTGTGGACTTCCGAAGACGTTTTGGGCATATGCAGTTGACACGGCGGCTTTCTTGATCAATAGGGGACCATCGGTACAATTGGGGAATGGAATTCCAGAGGAAGCATGGAGTGGCAAGCAGGTAAATCTGTCATTTCTTCGCATATTTGGCTGCGTTTCATATGTTCATATTGATTCTGCTGATAGAACTAAATTAGATGCAAAATCTGTAAAATGTACGTTTATTGGGTATGGCGGGGATGACTTCGGGTATAAGTTTTGGGATGATCAAAACCATAAAATTATTCGTAGTCGAGATGTGGTATTCAATGAACAGGTTTTGTACAAGGACAGAAAGGGGGCATCTGATGATATTAGTTCGGAACCGGAGGTTGTAGAGGTGGATATTCCAGACTCGGGTGGGAGCAGGACGGTTCATGATGACCATGGTCAGGGGGTCACTGAAGATGAACCACATACTCCGGAACCGGATATTCCGCTGCGTAGATCCAGTAGGTTGCGTGGATCACCTGACAGGTATACTCCTTCAAATTACTATTTGCTGTTGACAGATAGTGGGGAACCAGAATGTTATGCGGAGGCTGTTCGTAGTTCACTTTGTGATAAGTGGAAAGCTGCGATGGATGATGAGATGGACTCATTGAAAGCCAACAAAACTTGGGATTTGATTAGACTGCCTAAGGGGAAGAAGGCATTGCATAACAAGTGGGTTTACCGGATCAAGGAGGAGGCAAACGGCAGTAAACGTTACAAGGCAAGGTTGGTTGTAAAGGGTTTTCTGCAAAAGTACGGTATTGACTACACCGAGGTATTCACTCCTGTTGTGAAGATGACCACTATCAGAATGGTTCTGGGGCTAGTAGTAGCGAATAACTTGTTGCTGGAGCAAATGGATGTAAAGACGGCCTTCCTTCATGGGGATTTGGAGGAAGAAATTTACATGAGACAACCAGAGGGATATTTGTCTAAGGGTAACGAGGAACTGGTTTGCAGGTTGACTAAGAGCTTGTATGGCCTTAAACAATCTCCTAAGCAGTGGTACAGGAAGTTTGATGGATTCATGCATGACATTAACTTTGTCAGATGTGAGGCGGATCATTGTTGCTACTTCAAGAACACGGACAATGGGTATATAATCTTACTGTTATATGTGGATGACATGCTAATAGAGGGCTCTAGCAGTAGAGAGGTAAACAGATTGAAGGCTCAGTTGTCAGAACGGTTCGAGATGAAGGATTTGGGGAGGCTAGAAAAATCTTGGGCATGCGGATTGACCGGAATAGGGAGTTGGGTAAGTTGGTTCTTTCACAAGCAGAATACGTTGAGAAAGTCTTGACAAGGTTTTGCATGGAAGAGGCGAAGCCAACAGGGACACCATTGGGTATGCATTTCAAGCTATCCGAGAAGGACTCACCTAAGGGCAAGGAGGAGTGTGACCAGATGGAGAGGACTTCATATGCTTCGGCAGTGGGGAGTCTAATGTATGCAATGGTGTGTACAAGGCCGGATATTGCACATGCGGTGGGAGTAGTCAGCCGGTACATGGGCAATCCTGGGAAGCAACATTGGGAAGCGGTTAAATGGATCCTGCGCTACTTAAAGGGTACTGCTGGTAAGGCTCTGTGTTTCTCAAGCAAGGATGTCGTGTTAGCGGGTTATGTTGATGCGGATTTGGCATCAAGCGATCTAGACAAGAGGAGAAGTACTACGGGCTATGTTTTCACATTGGGTGGTACGGCAATCTCCTGGGCTTCTAAATTGCAGAAGATCATGGCTCAGTCGACTGCGGAAGCAGAATATGTGGCAGTGACAGAGGCAAGTAAAGAGATGGTATGGTTGCAGAACTTCTTGGGTGAACTTGGGAAGACGCGATGTGGTAATGCTCTCTACAGTGACAGTCAGAGTGCAATTCATCTAGCAAGGAATCCGGCGTTTCATTCTAGGACAAAGCACATCGAGCTGAGGTTTCATTACATCAGGCATCTCTTGGAGAGGAAGATCTTAAGGCTGGAGAAGATTTTGGGATCGGAGAACCCGGCTGACATGTTGACCAAGGTTGTAAACCTTGAAAAGTTGAAGCTATGCATAGCTTCAATTGGGCTTGGAGAATAGGAGAGGAGGAAGGCACTACCATGATCGAGGTGAGCACTAGGAAGACACCAAGGATGAGTTGAAGAACGGATACGGGGATTGTATACGCGGTTGATCTCTAGGTGGGAGATTGTTAGAATAGAGATCATCAAAGAAACAAAGAGAAGAAAATCTGCCAGCATTCCAGGCGGGCGCTTAAGGCATACCAGGCGGGCGCTCGATTTGATCAGTTGGTCCGATTTCTGGAGGAGGCTTGTAAGCGGGCGCCTGTGCCTATCCAGGCGGGCGCCTGGTGCCGCGCACAGTAAATTCGGGAATAGCAGTATTTTCGGGATTTCTCTTATGTTTAGGTTTAGGTCTTATTCTAGGGTGCCTATATAAGCAATGTTCCGCCCCCATACTCATTGTAACTCAGATTTAACATATTATAGTGCAAGATCCTGGCTTGGTAGTGCCCCCAGACGTAGTCAAACATATTAACGAACTGGGTAAACAATTTCTGTGTCTTTTCTTGCTTTGATTTCTTGTGCTTTGTTTGTGTGCTTTTATTGTTCTTGTGATTTGCTTGGGTAGTGGAGGGCCATATCCACAACAAGTTAAAGCTTCCACACCTAGACAAATACTCCGGCAACGCCAATGCTCTGGATCACGTCCAAACATTTGAGGCCACTATGGCCCTAGTGTCCAATCAGGACGACGTACTGTGTAAGGCCTTTGCAAGCACCTTAACAAAGGCAGCTCGGTCCTGGTTCATGGATCTTGAGAAAAGCAGCATCAATTCCTTTGCCAAGTTGAAATTAGAATTTTTGGAATATTTTTCCACCGCTGGGGCGAGGAAGAAAAGATTGTCTGACCTAGCCAACATGGTCCAAAGCAAAAACGAGTCCACTCAAAGCTTCTACAACCGGTTTAGGGACCTTGCCGACTCAATAGAAGAACGCTTGATCGACAGGGAGATCATTGTATGTTTCACGAATGGTCACAGGTCAGAACAGTTAACTTATGAACTGTCGGTCAGAGAGCCCCTCATAAAAGCCGAATTGTACCACGTTGCTTATGCCACGGCCATCGCCGAGGAGAAGAAAAAGACGTTATATGGTCATAAGGAACGGGACCGAGATCATGACAAGTCGCATAACGGGAACTCGTCCCAGGGGAACAACGGGGGAAACGGCAAAGGCAAGAACAGGACCAGGGGGACCGAGACATTCACCACATTCAATAAAACGATCTCTGAGATCATGAATCTGGTGGATCTCCCCAACCCCAAGCCTCTAAAAGACAACCCGAAATACCCAAGGGATACCACAAAGTATTGCTCCTATCACAGAGACAACGGCCACGACACCGAGAACTGTTTTGCTCTGAAGAAGATTCTACAGAAATGGGCCGATCAAGGCAAGCTCAATCAGTTCATGGCCAAGGAAAATAAACGCCCAAGGGAAGAAGACAAAAACAATGACAAGGTAGACAGGCCACCTCGGGCCAGGTTGATAGGCGTGATCAGAGAGGAAATTCCATCAAACCAGAAACTCAAGGAGCAGATTTACGAACTAAGTAAAGTCTTCCACATCCCTCCTTAGATACATGAGAGGGAGGAAGTGATTAGTTTTTCTCCGAATGAGTTGGCGGGAAACCGTGCGATGAGAGAACAACCATTGGTCATCACAGGACGCATTGATAACTGCGAGTCAGACAGGCTCCTCATAGACTCCGGAGCAGCCAAGCATGTCCTGTACTATCGCACTTTTAAAGAGGTGGAACTTCCTGATACAATGCTGACCCCATATAATGGAAGGCTAGAAGGATTCACTAATCATAAGGCCGATGCCAAAGGAACCGTCGACTTACTCTTGGAAATCGGCACTCATCCTTACAAAACCTTGGCCACGGTCACCTTTATAGTCATGGATCTGGACAGTGATTACTATGCTATCCTAGGTGGACCCAGTCAAGGAAAGTTGGGCCTGGTCGCCTCCCTCCCCCACCAAAGGGTGAAGTTCCCCACCCCGACTGGAATTGGGTGCGTCCCAGGGTCGCCTAGAGATTTTTTGGAACATGTGATGAAGTCCAGGAAAGCAAAGGCCAAGATGGATATTGATACTCCGGATAAAAGAATCACGGTTTCAAAATCAACCACGGTTACAACCTCGACGCCACATATCGGTGTTATATTGGCGACTGTTGAAGATGAACCTGAAGAGTGGGTTATTCTTGACAACGACGTCCCAACTAGGGCCGAGGTTACTTACGGCTTAGACGGCTTCAGCTGCATCTCGATAAACACAGCTTCGGACGAGCCGAGTAACTTGGCTCTCGCCATCGTCCCAAGCTCGGGGGCCACACAGCCGACTGACATGGAAACCGAGATCGAGAAACTGTTAGACATGGAAAACCTAAGTTTGGAAGGGGAGGACAAGGAGAAGGTCAAGCAGATCATTATCGAGACCCTAGAGTTCAGAGACGGCCCCGAACTTAAACCTGTGGATCAGTTAGACGAGGTCGTCATCAACCCAGACTATCTAGATCAGAAAATAAAGATTGGAAAGCAACTCTCCCAACAAGAACGAGAAGAGCTCATCTCCCTACTCCAAAACAACTTGGACGTATTTGCCTGGAAAGTAGATGACATGTTGGGAGTAAAGGAAGCTGTCGCTCTCCACAAACTGGAAGTCGACAAGTTCATCAAACCGGTCAAGCAGACGAGACGAGTCTTCTCTACCGACAAGGAAAAAGCAATTGAGACCGAGGTCGACAAACTCCTCAAAGCCGGCATCATAAGAGAGGCAACATACCCCGAGTGGCTTGCCAACGTCGTCATGGTAAAGAAGCACAATGGTAAATGGAGGATGTGCGTGGACTTTACGGACCTGAACAAGGCCTGTCCCAAAGATAGCTATCCCCTCCCCAGGATTGACAAGCTCGTAGACTCCATTGCCGGCCATCAAACCCTCAGTTTCTTGGACGCCTACTCTGGCTATCATCAAGTCAAAATGGACGAGGATGACATAGAAAGGACGGCCTTTCAAGCTGCAGGCAGCGTATACTGCTACGTCATGATGCCTTTCGGCCTAAAGAATGCAGGAGCCACGTATCAGAGGATGGTGAACAAGGTCTTCAAATCTCAGATAGGCCAGAATATGGAGGCCTACATTGATGAAATGGTGATCAAGACCAAGATCGGCAGCCATATACTAGATCTGAAAGAGAGCATTGACAACTTGAAAGCTAACGATATGAAGCTCAACCCTAGCAAGTGCGTTTTCGGGGTTCCCGCGGGCAAGTTTCTGGGTTTCATGGTTTCTCAGCGAGGCATCGAGGCTAATCCAGAAAAGATCCAAGCCTTAATTGACATGAGGGAGCCGATTTGTGTCAAAGAGGTTCAAAGGTTGAACGGGAGAGTAGCGGCACTCGGTAGGTTTATCGCCAAATCGGCAGAAAAATCCCTCCCCTTTTTCAAAGCCTTGAAGGGAACGAAGGATTTCGCTTGGACGCCTGAGTGCTCGACCTCTTTCCAGCAACTGAAAGACTACCTCGGTTCTCCACCTCTACTTAGCAGCCCGGTCATGGGAGAGACATTGTACGTCTTCTTAGCAGCAACCGACCGAGCCGTAGCAGCTGTACTAGTTAGAGAAGAAAGCGGTATCCAGAAGCCGGTATACTACGTCAGCAAGGCATTGTCAGATACCGAGAGCAGGTACTTCAATGCTGAGAAAATTGCTTATGCCTTGGTAATTGCGGCCAGAAAATTACGAGCCTACTTCTCGGCTCATCCAATCACGGTCTACACCAACGCTCCTCTTAGAAAAATACTTCACAAGATGGACAACTCAGGACGCCTACTTAACTGGTCGATCGAACTAACCGAATTCGACATAACCTACAAGCCGAGGAAGACTCTTCTGGCCCAACCTCTTGCTGACTTCTTAGTCGAGACCGCCTTCACAAGTGAACATACGGCGACCACCCGAAAGAGAAAGTTCCCTATGGATAGAGATCCCTTGGAAGAGCTACCTCCCAACTGTTGGGTCCTATACACCGACGGGTCAACTACCCAAGGTAGAAGCGGCGCCGGAGTCTACTTGACTAGCCCTGCCGGCGAGCATGTTGCACGTGATTTTATCAGGTTCAAGTTCCCCGCCTCAAATAATCAAGACGAATATGAAGCCCTAATCCTGGGACTTGAAAGAGCCAAGTTCTTTGGTGCAACGAGATTGGTAGCATACAGCGACTCACAACTGGTGGTGAATCAAGTTAAAGGGGAATACAACACCGAAAACCACATGCTGACCAAGTACAAAGATCTCATCCTAAACCTGACCAAGAACTTTGAGTTCTGGGATATACGACAAGTTGGTAGAGAATACAACCTGGAAGCCGACCTGCTTTCAAAGATGGCAACAGTTGAAGACTCGGATCCCTTAATCATTTATACCGACCAACCTGCTTATGAAAGACTGGAGATTTTGCTCCTAGATGATGAGGAAAGGACATGGATCGATGACTACAAAGACTACTTGGAGAAGGGAAAGCTTCCTGAAGACGAGTTAGAGGCTAAATCGATCAAAAAGAAGACGGCAAGATACATAGTCTGGAACGGCATCCTGTACAGAAGGTCATTCTCCAGACCTCTCCTTAGATGTGTTGCGCCAAAGAGCACCGAGAAACTCCTCGCCGAGGTACATGGGGGAGTTTGTGGGGGACACCCGGGGGCCAGGACCCTTGCCGACAAGATCATCACACTTGGCTAATATTGGCCAAATATAAGGGAGGATGCCCAAGCCTATGTAAAGAAATGTGACAAATGTCAACGCTACTCCGACTTACCCAAAGTACCTACCGTAGAACAAAGCTTGATCATACCGACATGGCCATTCGACATGTGGGGAGTCGACATCATTGGACCATTCCCATTAGCCAAAGGGAGCAAAAAATATGTAATCGTGGCAGTCGATTACTTCACCAAGTGGGTAGAGGCGAAACCACTAGCAAAGATCACTGAAGAGAACGCCATCAACTTTATCCATGATTACATATGGTGTCGGTTTGGCGTGCCACACACTATAGTGACAGACAATGGCCTACAATTCTCTGATGCTTTCACCGAGTAGATGAATAGGTTGGGAGTCAAGCACAAGAAATCGTCAGTCAGCCATCCTCAAGGCAATGGACAAGCCGAAGCCGCCAACAAACATGTCTTAAGAGCACTCACCAAGAATTTAGAAGGCATTCAAGGAAAGTGGCTGGACGAACTCCCCCTAGCTTTATGGGTCGTCCGTACAACCACTCGGGGGCCAACTGGGGAGACACCCTTTGCTATGACTTACGGTTCAGAAGCAATGGCACCAGCCAAGATGGCCTTTCCGACTTTCAGAGTAACCAACTATGACGAGGTCGTTAATGAATACAACCGACTACTGGACCTAGACCTAGTCGACGAAAAAAGGCTAACTGCCCAACTCAGAATGATCAATTACAAGCAAAGAACCAAGGCCTACCATGACAGCAAAGTGAAAAAGAGAACCTTTGAAGTCGGTGACTGGGTACTCAGAAAAATTGAGTGGACACACTTGAAGGCACAACAGAATAAGCTCTCGCCAAACTGGGAAGGCCCTTACGTCATTACCCACATTATACGGGAAGGGACTTACATGATCAAAACTCCGGAAGGAAAAGAGCTTAAACACCCATGGCATTCCGAGCACTTGAGAAGGTACTATCAGTAGCACCTCGGTTAGCTATTTATTATTTTTATCAGATTTTCGGTCTTAGATTCTATAGTTGATATCTAGTTGTGTCTTAGTTTGATTTCATCAATAAAATTTCATTGATTTTATTTACATCAAGCTTTGATTATAGTACATAACAGTCTTAACGTTATTTACAATGCCGAGATCACCTAACGAAGTCGATGAGCACACTTAAAGCATGACTTCTAAAGCCTAGTTTCAACAACTAGCACCCTAACGAAGTTGACGAGCACACTTATGCATAACTTCTAAAGCCTAGTTCTAACTAGCACATAAGACGACTTGAGCTGGTCCTAACGGTTAGACTCAAATCTGGATAGTAAACTCCCAACGATTTGAAACTAATCTCGAATTCTAGCTCTCGCGTATCAAAGCCGAGCACTAGATGTTCGGCACGGTCATAACGGTGAACGACCACGACCTATAAACATAGCTTAACCCGGCTACTTTCAAAACCTAATCCTGGGCGTTAGTGCTCTCAAATTTGGGCTAAGATTAATAAATCTAGTCCCCACGACAATTTGAGACTAATCACGAATTAGTTCTTACAAACCGAGCTCATAACGCTCGGCGCGGCCCGCATCGGTGATCGACCACGGCCTACAGCATAGCCTAAACCGGCTAGCATGTCTCGTCACTTCGGACTGTTGACACCTCAAACCGAGGAAAAGAAACTTGAACAGAACGGGATAAACACAAACCAAGTAATAAGTGTTTACGCCCCCCGGTCAACACTGGGCACAGGCGGACAAATACTAACCCAAAAAATTTCGAATGTTAAAACTCCCCCAGCAAACGCTGGGCCGAGTGAAATAAATACTTAAAACATTGTTTTGGGCCAAACCGGCCATCAGATACAAACAAAAACGAGGTTCAGGTCAGACTAATCAATGTCGGCGTCAGACTCCTCTTCGACACTGGCAATCAGCTCATCAAGATTCCCCTCCTCAACCGGCGGAGTTACCCACGGGGGTTACCCTCTTTTCGATCTCGGCTATGAATCACCCTCAGGCCCTTGTCAGAATACGGTATCAAAGAGTGGGCAGCCCGAGCTTCAACACCGTAAGCATCCTGGTTGTAAAGACGAGCAAGCTTTTCAAGTGTTATGTCAACTTCGGGGTCGATCCAAAGAAGACGAGACAGATTAGACCAGGCGTCGTTATAAGTAGTGCCGACCTCATCTTGAATGGCCGCCTTCATTGCTGCACCCTTCTTGAAGGCCTCCACCGCCCGCATCTCCCGACTCGGTATGCTCTCCTCCAGTTGGGCCAACCTCTCCTCAGCAGCATTTTTCTCTAACACGAGGCCCTCCGCTCATTGACGCTTTTCTCCAGATCGGCCCTCGCCACAGCAGTCTCCTCCTTGGCTGTTCTCATCACCGTCTCGGCCCGACGAACCGTATCATTAGCCTCCGCCGACATATCAGCTGCCTTCTTTAACTCCGCTTCAAATGAGGCCTTCTCCTTCTCAAGGGCTTCCACTTTGGCCTTCAGCTCAGCATTAGAGGCATGAAGAGGCTCGACCTCGTCCTCACACTTCCTAGCGTTGCTTATGGCAAGCTGCATCAACGCATATTCATGCTGGGCTATGGAGGCAAGCTACAAAGGAAAGATCAAGACGTCAAAAGCAGGGCATTCACAGACAACAAACAAATGAAATACCAAGTACCTCACTGATAAGTAGGCCCTTGCGGTTCCGAAGCTGTGTGGAGGTCGGTCGGGTCTCCACCAACCTTTGAATAGTCCTTTGGTTCATGGCCCTTTATATGACGGCCGCGCCGAGTTTAAGAGCAGGACCAGAGCGAATGGAATCGTCAATATCCGGTATTATCACAACATTGCCAAGAGCATGAGCCAGATCATTGATCTCGACCTCAGTAGGACCCGAAGCCGAAGCTGAGCCATGAGTTGGAGTTCTCTTAGACGGGGGCTCTAAATCATCCTCACCTTCTGCTCTCGGCCTCTTATCCCGACGACCCGCCTGGCCGATTTCCTCCTCAACATGTTGACTTTGACTATGATCCTGTAACGGATCAACATTCTCCATCCCGGTTTCCTTTTCAAGAATCTCGACCTCCGCCTCTTCTCCGCCGGCTCCATCTTGGATGACAGGGGAACCCATGGGAATGTTGCCGACTCCTTGGGCCTGCAGCGCCTCCTGCCTGGATGTCATGTCGGCATTACACTTTTCAATACCCTGGGTACGCGATAATTGTTTTTTCCTTCTCGCCGCCATGGCAGGGTCGAGCTCCTCTTCTTCGATAATCTGGACATCCTCCATGGAAAGATCTGCACGAGAAGAGAGAGTTAAAAGGACGACCGGAAACAATCAGGGAAAACAGAAAAATGCAAGCATGGAAAGGAAATTACATCCTATAATATCTCTGGCCTTGAGACACTTGTCGGCTTCGGCCTTGCACAGAAGGCAGTCAGAATAAAAGACAAGATCTGGGTGAACAACCCAATCCGGGAGTCGATACCCCCTTTCCACTACAACTCTCGGCTTAAATCCACCAATCGGCCCCCCATCAAACCGGCCTCTACGTGGAATTTGAAATCAATCTCGGTCCGGGACCAATCCAAAGTAGCAGTAGCAGCAAACAACTCCAACCTCTTTATCAAGGCGGTGCTCCAATCCAGACGGTGAACCGCCCTAGGCTTGACAGGATCTCGGTCCGGGCCTAGGAATTCCCAACCCTGATGGCTTTCCACTTTGATTACATGCCTATTCCATCCCGTCACCTTATTCACGACACTCGAGATAGGAACCATGAGCTTGGGTTTGTTGGGTTCAGACTTGATGGTAATAGTTCTGGTGGAGGAATTATAGGACGATTGGAAGAAATGGAAAAAAGCGGACATGCACGGTTCAAAGCCGAGACCACAACAAAGGATTATGAAGCCGGTAAGATACCTGACCGCGTTAGCACCCAGATGGGCCGGCACAATGTTCTATCCCTCAAGAAATTCATTAATGAAGGGGTCAAGGGGGAGCCGAAGCCCAAGCTGAAAATGTTTGTAGAAAAAAGGGAGGAGGGCATCATCATAATAAAATTGTTTAACCTCGGCATCAGAGGAGAAGGGTCGGGATTTGCTATAGAACAATTTTAACTCTCGCCTATCTACTTCAAAATTCTCATAAAGGTCCCTAATCATAGCATCCCCACCAATAGGATGCCTAGGCCGACTTGACCCTGAGGGACCAGCCCTATCCCGACCTCTCCTAGAAGTCACAGCTTCATCATCAAACCGATCAACTATCCTCCCGGAAGCACCTTCCTCGGCATTACCTGCAGCAACCAAGGGGTTAGAATCATCCCGTGACGAGGACGAGGTGACCTTCCCCCCCCGATTCGACTACTGGGGCCAAGGAAGGACCCTCAAAACGAGATCGAAAGGCCGATTTATCTTTAACATAATGAAGAAAAATGTGGTTTATAACGGCATCAAGGGTATTAAGGAGTACGACGCCATCAGCACAACCTGGAAGGGCCTTAGGGGCAAACAGACCTGAAGGATACCTCAAATCGTCCCTAAGGGTCTTATTCAAAAACAATAAGTCACTTATTGCCATTAGTGACAGCATTTTCCAAATTCCTTCTGACAACATATAAATCCTATTATTCCGCTCGTAGAAACCAAACATGGCGTTGGGATCAAGATGTGGGGTACCGAGCATATCAGGAGGAATAGCTAGATTTTTTCTAAAGCCTACTCACACAGACACGAGAAATCAAGCACGGAAAATAGGAACTTAAAAGCCCAAGAACCTCAACAATGGCAGAAAGAGGGAGAAAGGCGAAAAAGTCAGAACGGTACCTTTGTCGGAAATTTGATCGGGAGAAAAGGTTTAGCCGATGGAGTAAATGAAGATGATCGGAGCTGAATGGAGAACTTTGCAACGGAAATCGGAAACGTTGAAGAGCTCGCCGGAAAACGGAGGGACTGTTCCTCTGGTGGAAATTTGAAAATGTGAAGCTCTGAGGGTTTTTGGGTGTGTATATAGGGCGGGTCGGATAGGAATGATTCGGGCCAACCCGGCTATAACCCGTTATCCATGGGTTGCACGTACACCCACGAACTCATCATGACGCGTAATTAATGGGCCACGTTTTCGAGGTAAATGTCCCATCACTGGCGTGCGCCGTACGAGGGAAAGGGTAAACGATTGAAATAACCGTCGTTTGAAAAACACAAACGGACGGCCAATGCTAGATCGACACGTGGCGAGCTGAGACTTACAGCAGGAATGCCAGTCGGCTTAAAAAATCACAAACATTTTGGACGCCTGGATCGACATTGAAGGGCTCGGCACATAGGCGTAACCGACACCACAGCTGTGGACCGACATCCTTAATGGTATCAAAGAACAAGACGAGACCGAGATGAGAAGAGGTCAGGGGTAGGCCGATGTCGAGCGGTGATTGAAGTCATGGTTGAACGACAAGTACAGACGCCTTCTATACCGGCATGTCAACTAAGATTAGAGGATCGGCATTACTTTATGGCGACATCAGGAAAAAGGTAGTGGTAATAAAAAAAAATCAAGGTCATGCGAATCGCAAGGAGTTCAAGCTATGAAATCAAATCAAAATCAGAGCAAAGACGGCAAAGGATAAAACCCCAGTATATATATACTAAACAAAAAGACCCCCACAACCGGCCGGGGGCCTGACCCGAGCAAAACCAAAAAGAAAAACTAGTTGTTCATAATGATTAGGTAATCAAGAAAGATCACAATCTTGGTTTAGATCATCTTCGTCATCTTCCTCCCATTCAATGTCTCCGTCGTACCCATATTCATCAATAATAATGGGTTCTGGATCATCTTCACTATCCTCATCTTCATCATCATCCTCGCCTCCATCCTTTGACTCTTCTACCTCGGAGCCATCGTCGGAAAATTCATCAACGGGGTTAGGTTCTTTAAATTCGCCATTACTGTCGGACGGCGATTCCTCCTCCGGGAAAGACGATCGACAAGAGGGAAATATGGAACCATCACTACTTGAGGAATCGGGACTCTCAACTTGGTTTTCTGAAGATGTATCAACTTCCTCCGGGAAAGCATCATCGTACGTTCTTTTTGGGGCCATCTTGAAGATTCTTGAAAGAAAAAAGATAAAAGAGCTCACGGACAGCGAATTTCAAAGGGCAATAGCTTATGTATATATATATCCAGAATATAAAAGGGCGGAGTATTTATAACCCTCATAATGATGGCGCAATTAATGAAGTATTCATTTTCCAAGAAGAACAATGATTTCACCTGTAAGAAAATCAGTATGACGTCAGGAAATCTAAATCCTTGGGGATATTGGTTGTTGGCTGTCAATTCAGAGTAAATGAAGTGGCAGAGCAAGTACAAAAGAAGTTCCTACTCAGCATGCCGAGATAGAAACTCGGGGGCTACTGAACGACATAAACTGACTTGGTTAAATGGGACCCGTAAACTCTGGGCTCATATACCATAAGGCCCATCTAATAAGGCCCATCTTCTCATATGCCGACGTCACTTAGGCCAGACAGGCATACCTTGCCTAGGCCGAGTCCGAGAAGCCCAATCCCTAGCCAGCCTCTATGACGAGCCGAGTTAGGTGACGGGCTGACTTACATCAGGAACCTCCCATTATCGTTGGGAAACCTCTTACAGAGTTATGTTACAACTCTGACACTAAAGAATCCTTATCTAAACAAGGATATCTCTTATACCGGATAACAGGATATCATCCATCCTTATCAGGAGTCTATCTCCAAGGAATGCGAGTCTTACATCACCACAGGCTTCCTGGCTTTCCTAACAAGTCAGAACTCATTCACCCACGCCTATATAAACAGGTCCTCACAACAGGAGAAAGGTAATGAACTTTTGGCTCTAATCTGGTCAATTGATTTCTTTTGTTACAAACCATATCCTTATTCTTACACCGGAGGGCCTTCGCCGGTGAAGCCCCGGTGTAGTTTACGTTTGTTTCGTGTGTGCAGCTCCGGCCATCAAGAACTGTCGCTGGGATTATCCGAACCGCTAGACGAAGGCTGATCCAACCAGATTTTGCGTCATCAATAGTAATAGTTAACGTATATAGTAACTATTATGATTAAATAATATAATTAATAGTAATAGTTAATATATATTGTAACAATTATGATTAACTAATACTATTAATAATAATTAACTTATATAATAACTATTATAGTTAACAATTATATTTAACTATTATAATTAACTAATACTATTAATAGTATTAGTTAGTTATAATAGTTAAATATTACTCCCTCTGTCACGGAGTAAGAGTCCTACCTCTCATTTGCACGGAGATTAAGAAATGATGGAAGTAAGTAAGTGTCGTGAGTGTAAAAGTAAATTAGGAGAGAGAATGAATGGGATGGAATAATAAGTTGATTGGTTTTGTGAGTATAAAAGTAAAGTAGGAGATATAATGAGTGAGATGAATAGTAAATATTTTTTGCTATTTTTGGAAAAAGACTTTTACTCTGTATGTACTAAAATAGAAAATAGGACTCTTATTCTGGGACGTAGGGAGTAATAGTTAACTAAGTTAACTATAATAGTTATCTATTATAGTAACAATTACTATTATAAGTATTAGTTACTATAGTAGTTAACTATAATAGTTACCCTATATAGTAACTAATACTATTAGCTAATACTATTAGCTAAGAAAAAGAATTTGAAAAGTCTTTTATTTGTAAGGGTGGTAATGATGTGGCAACACCAAATGCAACCTTTTTCTAAGACTTGTCTATGTGGCAACATCATTGCTCTCCTCACCAACTTTAATATATATATATATATATATATATATATATATATATATATATATATATATATATATATATATATATATATATATATATATAGATTTGCAAGAAACTAAAAAAAAAATAGTTACTTGAACTAATTTATTTAATTATTTTGATTTTATAACAAAAATGTGTAAAAATTATTTATATATCCTCATATTTTTCCATTGAAAATGTTGTATATTGCCCTATATTCAAATACTCCCTCTGTCCCGACTCTGTCCTGAAATAATCTTTTCAATTGGTTTTTCTCATTGTCCCAAAAAGTTCTTCTCATTTCTACAATTTAAGCTTTAATAAATGCATAAGCACAACATGACTAGTGAAACAAGTACTCATATCCTTAAAAAGTTTGAATAGTCAAACGTGAAAATCATTTTGGAATTGAGGGAGTAAAAAAGTAACTCATTTTTCTACATTTGATGCCGTAGGTAGCAGGTAATCTTACATACCCAAACAGTTGGGCCAGTCATTTGGGTCAATTCAGTCCGACTTCACAGAAATCAGAATATAACGCCACATTATTTTAAAAGATATTTGACTTGAATATAGACAATATCCAGCATTTTCAATGGAAGAAATGTTTTCCTGCAATATACGCGAATCCTCAAGCACACATTCACTGTAAACATGGCCTTCAACAAGCAGTTATCATAAAACAAGACGGTCAGAATACGTACAATTGACCAAACGAAGGCCAAGAAGAAGAAGAAGAAGAAATTCCTTGTACATAGGATTAAAACTTCAATTCAACCCTCTAACAATTCATCATTTACTTCCGTCTGTTCTTTCAAACATGAACCATATGATTTTCCGGGTCCTTCTAAACAAAAAACGAGTGAAAATAAAAAGAAATTGTTCATAGCTAAAACAAACTTAGACCACAGTTAACATTACTTCATAGTTATCGCCACGAGTCCGTCCAGAAGGGGATTAAGATCTAAACCACTGGGATATTTTTGGGGGTCTTCTTCTCAAGAAACACATTGGTTAGAACTGTCTTACACTGCAACCATTCCTTCAACAGCTTCACTCCCTGCAAATAAATAGGTAAATAAATAAATAAAATTGAATTACAAAAACAATATAAAATGAGAGCATACTTAAAATCCAATTCATGTAGTCTATCACAACATACTGTTTCTGTGCTATATTATTGAAGCTTCAGTAATATTCAACGTTTAGTATTATTTTTTCAGATTTCAAAATGACATCGTAAAATAAGTTGCTAACAATAGACAAAAAAAGAGATGAATATATATCAAAAGAGTATATAAAACTCATTTTTGGTCGATGCGATGCATGAAAACAGTACATATGTGTGAACAGAGTAATGATATAGAGCCCATTCCCAATATACGTAGGGCATGCTCATTCTTGGGATTTGTCCCGAAAAGTTAGTCCCTCTTTTTTCATTGTTAGATTGAATGAACTTATTGAGCAATAATTTAGGCTACTTCTAGTTATCTTAATGAAAACCTAAAACTTGTTATTGATACACCATCATAAACAATATCAATACTAAATTCTAGATTCTCATTAGGATAATTAAGAAGTAACTTAAATTATTACTCAACGTATATTCATACTAACAACAAAAATGAGGGACTACCTTTCCAAAACGGAGGGAGTATTAGTGTAGCATGCTATGTAACTCGAGTAAAAAAAAAGTTTTCAACATTAAAGTAACACATAATCCAAATATAGTTTATTCAGTAACATAATTGGAATTATTGTCCGTGCCCATATATGTACCACATGCAAGAATGCAGTTAGAATGGAATCAATTTCCAGTCTTACAGGCACCTGCACCATAAACTATGTATAGTCCAATATTTTTCACAACATAATAATGTGGATTTTTCATACATTGTCTTCCACTTGGATAATGATTCAACAAAAACTCCGGCAATCACTTAAATCCTTGTATCTCCATCATTGACTGAATATCGCTCGCGTAGATAATTTTCCTACTCAATTTCAGATTCTCAGCTCAAATACATAAAGTTGCAATGTATTTTACTACCTAGTGCCTAGTGGAATTGCCTTTACCAACACACAGTTTACTCAAATCTTGATAGTACATGATTTACGCTGTCAGAATATACGACTTGTTGGTTGTCTTGCTGAAACTGAACCCAAATACAGTAGATGTATTGATAAACTGTGTGAAATAATATGAAATACTCAGCATAACATAGCCTCTCCGTCCCGTTATAAGTGTCCTACTTTTCATTTTAGTTTGTCCCAAAATGAATGTCGCATTTCAAAAAAAATAAAATATATATATATATATATAAGCTTGACGATCTTCCTAAACTGCCAATTTTAGTAGACACAAAGAATGCAATACCACGAGAAGTGCAGGGGGTGGCATATGAATAGACTGAGGGAGTAACTTGAAATTGTTTGTCAAAGGCTTTCTGAGAACAGATGTTACCTCAAGTGTTAGGTAACACCCCAGGTAACACACGCTGACGGACAGAATACACACACCCGAAAATATAAGAGTTTTGCAGCGGAAAAATAAATAGCACAAGAGATATATTTTTCTCAAGTTATATAAATATAACTTGAGATGCCTAAATGGCGAAAACTTTATAATCAATATCAATTACAAAGTCAAAAGGTTCCCTATAGCTAGTACAATATACGATCTATGGAACCAAAAGTAGAACAAAGTACGATGATCCTATCCTAGCCAAAACACACTCAAACCCGAAGTATTTGAGTGTGGAAAAGAGTGTATGGGAGGAAGGATACAAATGAGCCAAGAAGTACTTTACTCTTTGTGCTATGGATGTGTGTAAAATTTGGCTTGTCTTCAATGTCTTCATCCAAGCACTTTATATAGCCACAAATACTTGGAGGCTACACAAAGAAACAGCCCAAGGCTGTTTGTGATGAGTGGGGAGGGTGGAGATCATGTGCAAGCCTTATCTCCACAAAACAAGCTTGACTTGGTCTTCCTTCCTTGATTCTCTCAACCGAATTCTTCTTGCCCAAGTCTAAGCTTCTCCTTCTTGTACTCCATGCTTCCCATGCCTTGTACTTCATCCATTTGATCAGCAACAAACGTTGGACTTGGTCTTCTCCATATTTAACATATTTAACACATGTTAAATATGTTTGTAACTCCCCAATAACTCGCCTTTTATGAATAAATCTTTATTAATTTCTTCTCCACGTTTTTAGCTCCTTAAATCAACTTTATTATAACCTGAAATATGAACCAACATCTAGACAATAATATTAGGACATTAGTATAAAATTATATTAGAAAGAAATATCAAATATCAAATTATTTTCGTCACAGCACTTAGACTGTCAGTGGCAACATCTGAGGTAACACCTCCGTCTGCACTAACAATCTCCCCCTTAATTTGAGATTTCTTTCCAATCTCCTATGTGTTGGTACCTGCAAAAACAAGTTAGCCATATACAGTATAACAGAGCATTTCACCAAAGATTAACTCCCCCTTAATCATGGAGTTAACCGAAACAACAAAGATTTACTTAATATACTAATTGTAAAGTAGAACCATGTTTAAAACAATTAGTAGTTTAAAACAAAAAGTAAATCAAAGTTTTAAAATCCACAAAACCACAAGTCATAAACCAAAGCATAACCACCAAAGTATTAAAGTTCTAAATTAAGAACTAAAATACAAATTGTTTTAAAAACCAAACCAACCAAAAACAAAAATTGTTTTGAAACCATTTTAAAGTACCAAGAAAAACCATTGCCCAAGACTTGTGGCAACATCAACCTTCAAACAAGGTTATTCTTCTTCTTATCCATCATCCACTAGTACCAGCATCTCTAGTAACATCTTCAGCAACACGAGTTGTACCAGCATCACCAACAGCATCAGTAGCAGCACTAGTACCTGCACTAGTACCAGCACACCATCTCCCCCTGGTTGGGAAGAAATCAAATTAATGAAGCCGATGGTGTCTTCTTGGATGGTTAAGCAACCGATTTGGAGGAAGAAGGGGCTTTTCTTTTAGGTTTCTTGGAGGCGGTAACAGGTGGTTAAGAGGCAGTCACACGGTTGGGGTAGGTTGGACTGAAGTAGCAACCATGGAAGGATCATCAATGGACATGGCCATAGATGGAGAGATATTGGAAACCATGGGAGATATGTCCATAGGTGAAGTAACACCCGAGACAACACCCGGTGACTCCTCTTGAGGTGCAGATTGGTTAGGGTTTTGGGAAGGTGAAGCCATTGTTGAATTTTGAAAGGTAGAAAAGGAGAATTTTTTGAGAAGGGTTTTGAAGTTGCTGAGGAAGTAAGAAGACGATGAGGAGAGGGAGTATAAAAGGTGTGTGTGTGTGAGATAGAGAGAGTAAATAGGGATAGATAATTTAGGTAGTTATGGAATGTGAAAAGGATTATTAATTAATTTTAAACTTAACTCTTATCATTTAAAATAACTAAGATCCTATTTTTTCTCACATTTAAAACTAACCTAATTAAACTCCCCCTATTTACAAGCACACAAAATACCAAACCCCCTACACATTCGGTTTTATAAAAAAACACGGTTTTTTTTTTTTTTTTAATAAAACGAAAAAGAAGAAAGGAAAAAAAATAAAAGTCGAAAAGAACAACAACAGTAAAAAATGATAAAATAAAGAGTGCAACAATCTCCACAAAATTTAAAAGATGAATCCCTAAATTGTAGGAAGATTGTTCCAACTAAATTTTACCAAAGATAAAAGATTTGTTTAAGACTTTTTCAAAATTGTAAACTCTTTTTGTTACAGATAATAAAAAGACTTTCAAACTTTGAAAACTTAACAAACAAATCTGAGATTAAACTAAATAAAAAAACGAATGTAGCACACACTAATGTGTTGATGGCAACGATGGTAACACTTAAGGCAACACTTATGATAACATCCCTTGATTATATTGAGGCAATTAAGGCGAGATGACCTCACTTTTGAGGCGAAGATATGCTTTTTTAATAAGCAATTGAGGTGGAACAAGCTTGCCAAATATTAACTAGTTACGCAAAATAATAATAAAAAAAACTTGTTCTTCATCTTCAAACACTTAAAAATATAAACATGATTCACACTTCTTTATCTACAGGGAAGCATCGTAGTAGCGAGCTCCGTGCCCCGAGTCCTTATAAAGTGTAAACATGTTTTAGTGATTTGTACCGTTCAAGTAGGAAACATTGTAGTGGCGAACTCCATGTTCCTAATACTTAGTACAAAATCACTAGATAATATCCCCCTTTGGCAAGAGTGCATCGTCGCAGCGAACGCCGTGCCCCGAGCTACTAAGGAAATATTATAAGTGTTTTTAGCCTTTTTGCCTTTTAAAAAAGAATTAGTGACTTTGTCACTTTTGAGTTTATAGGGATGTTATCAATAATGACACCTAGAGTGTTATCCTACCATAACAAAAAAGTCAGCATGTGCCACCGTTGACAGACTGAAAAGACAATCCATCAACAGATTAAGACAGGAAATAAAAACATTTTTTTTAATAAAAAATATAATATTATACAACAACAAAGATGATCCAAGGGGTTTAAACAAGACACGGAACAAGAGACTTCTTCAAGTTAGAAAATCTCTTATGGTTAAAAACTTGAATTAAATATTCATCTTTCAAAAAAATATTTTTAGACTCAAGCTTAGAAAGAAAACATGAATGGTTTACCATGTCTCGATAATCAACCGGTTCCTTACCTCTAGTTTGTATCCCTTCGTCTAATCTCCCTATCACTTGGGATATAGGATGGTTCTTTTGAATCCTCAACGGGGGAACTCTTCTGACGGGATCATCTACTCTATTGGAGTCCTCATTATTTTCATTTTCAGCAACTGGACTGACTTCTGATGTTATCTCTGGTGTTGCCTCAGGTGCGGTAACACTGGGGCCAACATCTGGTCCAACACTTATGACAACATCTGGTCCAACATAAATTTCAAATTCACTTTGAGGTTGTTCCATCTGTATCATGAGAGGATAATCACCTGGTTTATCTGTAACACTTAACAGATCGTCAAAAACAATGTTCGTAAATTCTTGAATAGTTCCCAAACTTAAATTATACACTCGATATGCATGATTGTCTTGAGAATATCCAAGAAAAATGCCTTTATCACTCTTAGAGTAAAACTTAGCTAAGTAATCCCAGTCTTTTAATATGAAACAGACACACCCAAACACATGGAAGTAATGTACATGTGGTTTCTTCCCATTCAAAATCTCATAGGGCGTCATTGTTAAACCAGGTCTTAGAAAGACTCTATTTGAAATGTGACAAGCCGTGCTCAAAGCTTCAGCCCAAAATCTTTTTGAAATCCGTTTTGAAAATAACATGACACGGGCCATATCAAGCAATGTCCTATTTTTCTTTTCGGTCACCCCATTCCGTTGATGTGATTTTGATACCGAAAAATCATGGTTTATCCCCTTTTTCTTACAAAAAGTATAAAAGAAAACATTTGCAAATTCTTTTCCATGATTAGATCTTATACGAATAATAGGTGAGCAAAACATGTTTTTGATTTTGGAGTGTAAGAGTTTAAATTTATCTAAAGTTTCAGATTTTTCTCTTAGGAAATATACCCATGAAAACCTAGAGAAATCATCAACTATAACAAAAATATACCTCTTACCTCCCAGGCTTTGTACCTCGATTGGACCCATCAAGTCCATGTGCAAAAGCTGAAAACAATGTGTTGTCCCGAAGTGTTGCTCTTGGTGTTGGGCAGCACACTGGGTAACACGAGTCTCCTCATTTTTAAGGCAGTCTCCACAAACCATTTTGTTATTAAGATTCAGTTTGGGGACTCCTTTGACAGCCTCAAACTTGATAATGTTCTTCAAGTTTCGATAATGGGCATGTCCAAACTTTTGATGCCACAATGTTGTAACATCTATTTTTGCCAAATGGCACACCTGTTTGTCTTCAACAAGATAACAATTGTTACTTGATCTAATTCCTGTCATCACACAATTGTTAGTACAATCAAAGACTTCACAAGTGTTTTTATTGAATTTCACCTCTAAGTTGTCATCACAAAGTTGGCTAATACTAATTAAATTAGCTACAAGCCCATCTACATGTAAGACATTCTTTAAGGCAGGAAAACCAGTCACATTTAGTGTCCCTTTTCCTATTATATTGCTTTTACTTCCACCACCATAAGTTACACTACCTCCTTGAAAAGATTCATAGTCTTTCAAAAACAACTTTGTTCCCGTCATGTGATGTGAACATCCACTATCAAAGTACCATGATCCTTCAATATTTGTTTTTAAGGAAGTGTAAACAACATCGCATCTCAAATTAGACTTAGTTTTCCATGTCTTCTTTTTTGTGTTTTTGACCTTCTGACAGAATGTGTTATCTGGAGTGCTAGGTAACACTTCAGGTAACACAGAATAACTGGACTGTTTCTTTGAAAGAGTATTACACTTATTTTTAAAATGTCCAGAGGTGTGACAGTATTGACACACTTTTCTTTTGTCAGAAGAGTCATTAGAGAAAGAATTTTGATCAAAAGCACGTTCTTTCACAAAACATATTTCATGTTCATCACAACTCAAAGAAGAAATAATTTTATCTAATGATTCTCGGAAACCAATACTTGCTTTGAGAGGCTTACTCAAATTGAGAATCTCATCCAGTTTGGATGATCCGGTGTTGATTTTCTTCAAGGTGGTTTCGGCTAAAGTCAATTTGGCCTTGACTTTCTCTAGCTCGGCATCTCTCTTGGATGCTTGAACTTCCAAACGAGTTAAGTAGGCCTTGAGTCCATCGTTCATCTTGGTTAAATTTTTAACCATTTTGTTCTCTTTCTTCCATTCCTTGAGCAAAACATCACAAATGTTTTTTAAACCATCAATGAGCTCATCTTTGCTCAGCTCATCCTCTTTTGAACTTCCTGCATCAAGGTTAGTTGGAAACCACGAAACAAACATCGTTAGTTAAACTGAAATTGTTATACCTGACGGGTGTGGTCTCAGATGTTATCTCAGTGTGTATAACATCTGTGGTAACATGTTCAGTCTCCGAGTCACTTATTGTGACAAACATGTTTGTTTGATCAGGTTCTCCCTCCTGGAGATCGAAAGCCATGACAAAGGACCGAACCACTTAGTAACGTCAAGTGACCGGGCTCTGGTGCCAATTGAAATTGTTTGTCAAAGGCTTTCTGAGAACAGATGTTACCTCAAGTGTTAGGTAACACCCCAGGTAACACACGCTGACGGACAGAATACACACACCCGAAAATATAAGAGTTTTGCAGCGGAAAAATAAATAGCACAAGAGATATATTTTTCTCAAGATATATAAATATAACTTGAGATGCCTAAATGGCGAAAACTTTATAATCAATATCAATTACAAAGTCAAAAGGTTCCCTATAGCTAGTACAATATACGATCTATGGAACCAAAAGTAGAACAAAGTACGATGATCCTATCCTAGCCAAAACACACTCAAACCCGAAGTATTTGAGTGTGGAAAAGAGTGTATGGGAGGAAGGATACAAAGGAGCCAAGAAGTACTTTACTCTTTGTGCTATGGATGTGTGTAAAATTTGGCTTGTCTTCAATGTCTTCATCCAAGCACTTTATATAGCCACAAATACTTGGAGGCTACACAAAGAAACAGCCCAAGGCTGTTTGTGATGAGTGGGGAGGGTGGAGATCATGTGCAAGCCTTATCTCCACAAAACAAGCTTGACTTGGTCTTCCTTCCTTGATTCTCTCAACCGAATTCTTCTTGCCCAAGTCTAAGCTTCTCCTTCTTGTACTCCATGCTTCCCATGCCTTGTACTTCATCCATTTGATCAGCAACAAACGTTGGACTTGGTCTTCTCCATATTTAACATATTTAACACATGTTAAATATGTTTGTAACTCCTCCAATAACTCGCCTTTTATGAATAAATCTTTATTAATTTCTTCTCCACGTTTTTAGCTCCTTAAATCAACTTTATTATAACCTGAAATATGGACCAACATCTAGACAATAATATTAGGACATTAGTATAAAATTATATTAGAAAGAAATATCAAATTACAAATTATTTTCGTCACAGCACTTAGACTGTCAGTGGCAACATCTGAGGTAACACCTCCGTCTGCACTAACATAACTTACAACTAGCTCATTAAAGCATATCAACAACTGCAAGTTGATAAACACAATACAGGCTTAATTAGCAACAATAATCAGGTGAACACACATAACTAAAATGAACAAATTCTTAAGAATAATACTAGAGGCACAAAAAAATCACAAAAACTTGCTCACAAAATCGTAGGTGTAATGATTTATTGGTCTTTTAATTAGAGTGTGGCGGGTCCATTATCGATGCAACCAATAACATATCGCCACCTCATTTTGTGAGCAAGATCTTGTGACCTTATCATGTGCCCGTAGCATTGCTCAAATCTTAAACAAGCTCAGCATACGTACTAGAATAGGCATGAAACTACTGCAAAAGCAACCACTAACTTATAAGAACCCGCTAAAGTCAGTGACAAACCTACCACATCACGCACTAGCACTAATTCTGTCAGTGGCGAATCTAGATCCCCTGAATTTTTTTTCAGGGGGTCAATATAGTAAATTCAAAAAATTTAAAAGGTAAATTTAAAAAATTGCAGTCAGGGGGTCGAAGTACCCTCCTCAAATGGCCTAGAACCGCCACTGAATTCTGCCCTCATAAATCAATTGGAGAGGTAGAGGCTAGATTGGTAAGGCCTTGTCAGATGTTTATGCTTCAGGAGGGATGGAATTCAAGCTTACTACTTGAAGGTAAAGAAAGGTTCTGCAGGGAATACCACAAAATGATGCTCGGAAGAAAACACCACTACTGATTTTAAACATAATCGCCACCTATGAATTTTACAGAAAACACAAGAAAAAAAACTAATTAAGCATTTTTTTTTTTAATGGATTTAGGGTTTATTTGTGACATTAATTATAGCTAAAGCCCTTTCTTATGAAACTCAAAACGGCCCCAAACAACACAAGGGGAGAAACAATTCCCACAAAGAAATTGATTCACTCACCCTGGCTCCTCTCCTCTTCTTTATCAATCACACCCTAGGAATACATCATACAAATCAAAATAAAACGCAACGCAACACAATCGTACACATAAAACCTAAATTAACACAGAAAATTATGTTTGAACATTTGCATACTCCCTCCGTCCCAAATGGAAGTTCGGTTTGACTTTTCAAATTTAAGGTTACACTATAAGGTTTGAAAACCCAGTGATTTTGAAGTCTTAATTTTGAAAATAGTGAGACAAATATTTTTTGGGGACTGAGGGAGTGCTACTAAAATCAAAATTTTAAACTCAAACTCTCAAAAAAGCATTAGTAAATTCAAAGATTACCTCTTCCATGCCCACGTCAACAACCATTTCTTCAAGAGAAGAAACATCCTTCACATTACATTTGTTAAGCAGATTAATACTAGTTACAATCGACAACGGTATCACGACCAAATCATCCATCACCATATAAGTAACCACGCCCTTCACAAACCCTCCTTCTCCGTCATTCTTTACCGCCGTCGGCTCCGGGACCGGCGGATCCACAAACGTCACCGCCGTATCCATCCTCCTTGTGCACTTAGGACAACAAGCACTAGTATTATCAGAAAAAATACGACCCTCTATACGAGCAATTGCCATACCCACATCGATAAAGAATAATACTATTTGCTGCCATTGTTGCATCAGCAAGAGGCAAGAAAGGGAGTTGATTAGCGAGATTGGGAATGGGGGAAATGGGTTTCAAGAGGGTTTCTTTTTGCTTGTTGGGCTGGATGTAAGTTTGATTGAGATTTTCGATGCTTTGATAGAGATTTGAGAGACAACCCACCATTTGTTGCTTGGTAAGAAGCCTAATCACGGTGGCTAATGGCAAAGAAAGAGTGTGGAAGAGAAAATCGACGAACTCTTTGCCGGCTTCGGCGAAGAGAACTCTCTGGTTTTTCGTGTCAACGATTAGCTTCAAGGTCACCTTGGTTGATGCTTCTGCCTGAGCCGCCGACGCCGCGTCCGATGCCGCCATGACCGCCTTCGAAAATTGAATTGTGTTTTTGGCGTGTAACTTTGGGAGTAATAAATGGTGAAAGACAAAAACCCTAGGCATAAATCATTTTAAACTATATAAAAAAGTTTTTTTTTTTTAAAATCACAATGTTAGAGCTCCTTCATCACCTGTTGGTGAGTATTAATGTAAAACTCACATGAAAAAGCTCTTTCTACAAAGAGCAACTCTTTAACCAAAGAGCTCTTTAAAGAGTTTTACAATGGTAAAAAGTGTTGGTGATTTTAGTGTCATCAACGATTTTATGTAATTGTGATTTACTAGAGACCAATGCGATTTCATATTCGGCTCGGATACGAGTAAGGGAAAGTGTGGAGTACACACTCGTTTGAGTTAATATGTTTTCGACCACAATAAAGAAGCAGGGGTCAAGGGGCAGCGCCCCTTGCGGGACCTAGACAGTATATTTGGTGTTCCAAATAATCTCCCGCCAGTTTCCCACCAAAACCCGAAAATTAAGAGACAGGCCAAACAGGAGTTGCTCGGCCGAGCAGTTCCTTAACTCGGCCGAGCATGATTTTCAAAGAAAACAGAAGTCACGGAAAAAGGCCTGCTCGGCCGAGCACATTTCCTTGACACGGCCGAGCAGACACTGAATCAGTGAAAAGGTGCCTTTTCTGTTGACAGTCATGACTGTTGTGAATGTAACCATTGTCTCTCTTCTGCTCCAGACGAAAATCTGTTTATAAACAGATTATTTGGACTCAAATACATATAGAAAACACACACAAATTCTCCAAGTTTTGATCTGATCTCTTTGCCTAAGAATCAGATTGCTTGATTGTCTTATCCCATACAAAGATTTCGTGTAACCTAGGCATAAAGGGTCGAAATACTTTGTTCGGAAAGTGAACATACACAATTCAATCATTATCCAAGATTATCAACAAACCCTATTTCCCCAACAAACGAACAAAGTATTCTGTGATAATCATGGGTGGAGGAAGTACTGTGAAGGAGATGACGACCAACTTTGGGAAGTTGGACAAATTTGAAGGCTATGATTTCAGACGTTGGCAGAAGAAGATGCACTTCCTTCTGACATCATTGAAGGTGGTGTATGTTCTGTCTACCCCCATGCCAGAATTGTCGGAGGACGATAATTTGGAAGCAGTCAGGAGAAGATCGAAGTGGGAGAACGATGACTACATCTGCAGAGGGCATATATTGAATGGTATGTCTGACTCTCTCTTTGACATATATCAGAATGTTGAATCTGCGAAGGAGTTGTGGGATTCTCTTGAATCCAAGTACATGGCAGAGGATGCTTCGAGTAAGAAGTTCCTCGTAAGTAATTTCAATAATTACAAGATGGTCGAATCAAGGCCTGTCATGGAACAATTCAATGAACTCCAGAGAATCCTTGGACAGTTTACACAACATGGTTTGAAAATGGACGAGGCAATATCTGTTTCAAGTATAATAGACAAGTTGCCTCCTTCCTGGAAGGATTTCAAACACAACTTGAAACATGGTAAAGACGATCTGTCTTTGGTCCAACTTGGTAGTCACCTGCGTATAGAGGATTCTCTAAGGGCACAAGAAAGTGACAAAGGAAAAGGAAAAGAAGTTGATGGACCCTCGGTGAATATGCTTGAGGAGGGTGGAAAGAAAAGGAACAATAACAAAAACAGAGGAAAGAAACGTGGTTCCAATAACAACGATGATTCTGGTCCCAACAAGAAGCCTAAAGTGGCATGTTGGAGGTGTGGCAAAACTGGTCACTTTAAGAGGGATTGTCGTAGTGGGAACAAGAAGGATGGCGCAAGCACTAGTGGTTCGGGGAAGGGGTCTAAGGACCATACCCAAGACCAAGGTCAGAATTTAGAACATATATGGAATGGATTTATTAAATATTCCGTTTCACTAATTTCTGAAGCATTTTATGTGCAGGATGATGCGTTTGCGTGGTGGATTGATTCCGGTGCCACAACCCATGTTTGTAAAGATCGTTGCTGGTTTAAGACATTTGAATCGGTGGAAGACGAATCTGTTCTCTACATGGGTGATGATCATTTTGCTCCCGTTCAAGGAAGAGGAAATGTGGTGCTGGAATTTAGTTCAGGAAAATCTGTTACTCTGTTTAATGTATTGTATGTACCTAAACTTCGAAAAATTTTAGTTTCTGGTCCTGTTTTGAACAAGTGTGGATATAAACAAGTTTATGAGTCTGATAAGTATATCTTATCAAAGTCTGGTGTTTTTGTAGGATTCGGTTATTATAACAATGGGATGTTTATGTTGAATTTAAATAAAGTTCATAATGATTCTAGTTCTGTTTATATGACTGATTCCAATGTTGATTATTCCTCATTTTGGCATGCTCGTTTAGGACATGTGCACTATAAAAGAATGCTTGAAATGTCTAAAGATGGTTTAATTCCTGCTATTAATAATGATACTGGAAAATGTAATACTTGCATGTTAACAAAAATCACTAGGAAACCTTTTAAAAGTATAACAAGGAATTCTGTAATACTTGAATTAATACATAGTGATTTATGTGATTTTCATGCAACTCCATCTTTAGGAAATAAAAAGTATATTGTCACTTTTATAGATGATGCCTCTAGGTTTTGCTATGTTTATTTGCTGCATGCAAAAGATGAAGCCCTGGATAAATTTAAAACTTTTAAAACAGAAGTTGAATTACAACAAAATGGCTTGATTAAAACCTTACGCACAGATAGAGGTGGTGAATATTATGATCCTGTATACTTTCAATCCGTAGGAATCATTCATGAAACTACGGCTCCTTATACAACACAACAAAATGGTGTGGCTGAAAGGAAAAATAGAACTCTTGAAGAAATGGTCAATGCCATGTTATCTTACTCAGGCTTGAGTGACGGGTTTTGGGGGGAAGCCGTATTAACGGCTTGTTATCTATTGAATAGGGTTCCTAATAAAAGGAACAAGATTACCCCATATGAACTTTGGTATACGAAACGACCCAACTTGACATTTTTGCGAGTTTGGGGGTGTAGGGCTGTGGTTAGACTTCCAGATCCTAAAAGGAAAAAGTTGGGAGAAAAAGGTATTGATTGCATCTTTGTTGGATATGCTGAGCATTCCAAGGCATATAGGTTTTATGTTATAGAACCTAATGAGTACATTTCTATTAATACAATTATAGAATCAAGAGATGCAATATTTGATGAGAATCGTTTCTCTTCAATACCTAGGCCAAAGGATATTATACCAAATTCGGATGTATCTCAAAGGGATGATCATTCAAATGATACACCAAGTGAGACACCCGAGCCACGTAAAAGCAAAAGAGTAAGAAAAGCTAAATCATATGGTGATGATTTTCAACTATATTTAGTTGAAGGATCAAGAGATCAGGTTGAATCTCAATACTCTTATTGTTATAATTTAGAGGAGGATCCAAGAACCTATGATGAAGCTATAAAATCGCGAGATGCTGCCTTTTGGAAAGAAGCAATTGACGATGAGATTAGTTCTATTATGGAAAATAATACTTGGGTCTTATCTGATTTACCACCAGGTTGTAAACCTTTAGGGTGCAAATGGATCTTCAAAAAGAAGATGAAAGTCGATGGAACAATTGACAAGTTTAAAGCTCGATTGGTTATCCAAGGCTTTAGACAAAAGGAAGGAATCGATTACTTCGATACCTATGCACCAGTTGCTCGTATCACTACTATTAGATTGTTGATAGCATTGGCAGCTATTCACAATTTATTGATCCATCAAATGGATGTCAAAACAGCATTTTTAAATGGTGATTTGGAAGAAGAAGTGTATATGAAGCAACCTGAAGGATTTGTTATGCCAGGTAATGAGCATAAGGTGTGCAAGTTAATTAAGTCATTATATGGGCTGAAGCAAGCACCTAAACAGTGGCATCAAAAGTTTGATGAGGTTGTTTTGTCCAATGGTTTGAATTAAATCAGTCAGACAAATGTGTATATAGCAAATTTGATGCATCCGGCAAAGGTGTATTCATCTGTCTATATGTAGATGACATGTTAATTTTTGGCACAGACCAAAATGTAGTTGATAAAACTAAGAAGCTTTTGTCATCAAAATTATCTATGAAGGACATGGGAGAAGCCGATGTAATTCTTGGCATAAAAATTAAAAGGTTGAACAAGGGAATTGCAATTACACAATCTCATTATATTGAGAAAATTCTCAAAAAGTTTAATTGTGATAATTGTTCTAAAGTCAGTACTCCTATGGATCCAGCTGAAAAACTTATGCCAAATACTGGTAGACCTGTGTTACAGCTCGAATACTCAAAAGCCATTGGCAGTTTGATGTATGCTATGACAAGCACTCGACCTGATATTGCGTATGCAGTAGGAAGATTGAGCAGGTTCACTAGTAATCCTAGTAGACAGCATTGGGATGCTTTAACAAGAGTGTTCAAGTACTTAAAAGGTACTATGAATTATTGTTTGTGTTATTTTGGACAACCTTCTATTTTAGAAGGTTACTCAGATGCTAGTTGGATCAACCAAGTAGATTCATCTTCTACTAGTGGCTGGGTGTTCTTGCTAGGAGGAGGGGCCATTTCATGGGCTTCCAAGAAGCAGACATGTATTACTCATTCTACTATGGAATCTGAGTTCGTAGCATTGGCTGCTGCTGGTAAAGAAGCAGAATGGCTACGAAACTTGATATATGAGATTCCATTATGGCCAAAACCGATATCGCCAATATCTATCCATTGTGATAGTGCAGCCACATTGGCTAGGGCTTATAGTCAGATTTATAATGGCAAGTCTAGACACTTAGGTGTCAGACATAGTATGATTCGTGAATTGATCATGAATGGAGTGATTTCAGTTGAGTTTGTTCGGTCTCAACAAAATTTAGCTGACCACTTGACGAAGGGGTTAGCTAGAGACTTAGTGAATAAGTCATCAATAGGGATGGGATTAAAGTCCATCTAATCCTCTAGTTGTGAGATACCCAATTCCCTTCTAATACAACGTTAGAAGCTTGAATTCAATGTGGAAAGCTCACAGATGGAGATTGGAGCACATGTTATTATGTTTCCCAAAGTATGTGTTCAAGACCTGCAAGTGATAGTTAGGTTGAAGAATATCTTCTTAATAGTTCTTTTGAAAAATTGCAAATGCAGGTGCAAGACTAAAAGAACTACCTATGTGAACATGAAGTTTTGCCGCTTCAAGAAGCTAGGACTTGGCTTTCTATATGTTCATTAATGGATAGGGACACATGGCTTGTAATAGTGTCAGGAATAAACTTTAGAGAGTTGTAAGAAACTTATGTGTATAGTATCTTCAGGTATTCATATGAGTTGACGGGTTCAATCGTTAGGACACCCCGATTCTCGAGTATTTGAAATGTGTATTATACTAAGATGAAAATTCAATCGCAAGACATTTTCATTTATGCATTCGTTTGTTTCGTTATGTTTATTATATATTTATATGATTAGTAAATCGAGGATTACACTAAAATGGGGGGAAATGTTGGTGATTTTAGTGTCATCAACGATTTTATGTAATTGTGATTTACTAGAGACCAATGCGATTTCATATTCGGCTCGGATACGAGTAAGGGAAAGTGTGGAGTACACACTCGTTTGAGTTAATATGTTTTCGACCACGATAAAGAAGCAGGGGTCAAGGGGGCTGCGCCCAATTGCGGGGTCAAGGGGCAGCGCCCCTTACTGGACCTAGACAGTATATTTGGTGTTCCAAATAATCTCCCGCCAGTTTCCCACCAAAACCCAAAAATTAAGAGACAGGCCAAACAGGAGTTGCTCGGCCGAGCAGTTCCTTAACTCGGCCGAGCATGATTTTCACAGAAAACAGAAGTCACGGAAAAAGGCCTGCTCGGCCAAGCACATTTCCTTGACACGGCCGAGCAGACACTGAATCAGTGAAAAGGTGCCTTTTCTGTTGACAGTCATGACTGTTGTGAATGTAACCATTGTCTCTCTTCTGCTCCAGACGAAAATCTGTTTATAAACAGATTATTTGGACTCAAATACATATAGAAAACACACACAAATTCTCCAAGTTTTGATCTGATCTCTTTGCCTAAGAATCAGATTGCTTGATTGTCTTATCCCATACAAAGATTTCGTGTAACCTAGGCATAAAGGGTCGAAATACTTTGTTCGGAAAGTGAACATACACAATTCAATCATTATCCAAGATTATCAACAAACCCTATTTCCCCAACAAACGAACAAAGTATTCTGTGATAATCATAGGTGGAGGAAGTACTGTGAAGGAGATGACGACCAACTTTGGGAAGTTGGACAAATTTGAAGGCTATGATTTCAGACGTTGGCAGAAGAAGATGCACTTCCTTCTGACATCATTGAAGGTGGTGTATGTTCTGTCTACCCCCATGCCAGAATTGTCGGAGGACGATAATTTGGAAGCAGTCAGGAGAAGATCGAAGTGGGAGAACGATGACTACATCTGCAGAGGGCATATATTGAATGGTATGTCTGACTCTCTCTTTGACATATATCAGAATGTTGAATCTGCGAAGGAGTTGTGGGATTCTCTTGAATCCAAGTACATGGCAGAGGATGCTTCGAGTAAGAAGTTCCTCGTAAGTAATTTCAATAATTACAAGATGGTCGAATCAAGGCCTGTCATGGAACAATTCAATGAACTCCAGAGAATCCTTGGACAGTTTACACAACATGGTTTGAAAATGGACGAGGCAATATCTGTTTCAAGTATAATAGACAAGTTGCCTCCTTCCTGGAAGGATTTCAAACACAACTTGAAACATGGTAAAGACGATCTGTCTTTGGTCCAACTTGGTAGTCACCTGCGTATAGAGGATTCTCTAAGGGCACAAGAGAGTGACAAAGGAAAAGGAAAAGAAGTTGATGGACCCTCGGTGAATATGCTTGAGGAGGGTGGAAAGAAAAGGAACAATAACAAAAACAGAGGAAAGAAACGTGGTTCCAATAACAACGATGATTCTGGTCCCAACAAGAAGCCTAAAGTGGCATGTTGGAGGTGTGGCAAAACTGGTCACTTTAAGAGGGATTGTCGTAGTGGGAACAAGAAGGATGGCGCAAGCACTAGTGGTTCGGGGAAGGGGTCTAAGGACCATACCCAAGACCAAGGTCAGAATTTAGAACATATATGGAATGGATTTATTAAATATTCCGTTTCACTAATTTCTGAAGCATTTTATGTGCAGGATGATGCGTTTGCGTGGTGGATTGATTCCGGTGCCACAACCCATGTTTGTAAAGATCGTTGCTGGTTTAAGACATTTGAATCGGTGGAAGACGAATCTGTTCTCTACATGGGTGATGATCATTTTGCTCCCGTTCAAGGAAGAGGAAATGTGGTGCTGGAATTTAGTTCAGGAAAATCTGTTACTCTGTTTAATGTATTGTATGTACCTAAACTTCGAAAAAATTTAGTTTCTGGTCCTGTTTTGAACAAGTGTGGATATAAACAAGTTTATGAGTCTGATAAGTATATCTTATCAAAGTCTGGTGTTTTTGTAGGATTCGGTTATTATAACAATGGGATGTTTATGTTGAATTTAAATAAAGTTCATAATGATTCTAGTTCTGTTTATATGACTGATTCCAATGTTGATTATTCCTCATTTTGGCATGCTCGTTTAGGACATGTGCACTATAAAAGAATGCTTGAAATGTCTAAAGATGGTTTAATTCCTGCTATTAATAATGATACTGGAAAATGTAATACTTGCATGTTAACAAAAATCACTAGGAAACCTTTTAAAAGTATAACAAGGAATTCTGTAATACTTGAATTAATACATAGTGATTTATGTGATTTTCATGCAACTCCATCTTTAGGAAATAAAAAGTATATTGTCACTTTTATAGATGATGCCTCTAGGTTTTGCTATGTTTATTTGCTGCATGCAAAAGATGAAGCCCTGGATAAATTTAAAACTTTTAAAACAGAAGTTGAATTACAACAAAATGGCTTGATTAAAACCTTACGCACAGATAGAGGTGGTGAATATTATGATCCTGTATACTTTCAATCCGTAGGAATCATTCATGAAACTACGGCTCCTTATACAACACAACAAAATGGTGTGGCTGAAAGGAAAAATAGAACTCTTGAAGAAATGGTCAATGCCATGTTATCTTACTCAGGCTTGAGTGACGGGTTTTGGGGGGAAGCCGTGTTAACGGCTTGCTATCTATTGAATAGGGTTCCTAATAAAAGGAACAAGATTACCCCATATGAACTTTGGTATACGAAACGACCCAACTTGACATTTTTGCGAGTTTGGGGGTGTAGGGCTGTGGTTAGACTTCCAGATCCTAAAAGGAAAAAGTTGGGAGAAAAAGGTATTGATTGCATCTTTGTTGGATATGCTGAGCATTCCAAGGCATATAGGTTTTATGTTATAGAACCTAATGAGTACATTTCTATTAATACAATTATAGAATCAAGAGATGCAATATTTGATGAGAATCGTTTCTCTTCAATACCTAGGCCAAAGGATATTATACCAAATTCGGATGTATCTCAAAGGGATGGTCATTCAAATGATACACCAAGTGAGACACCCGAGCCACGTAAAAGCAAAAGAGTAAGAAAAGCTAAATCATATGGTGATGATTTTCAACTATATTTAGTTGAAGGATCAAGAGATCAGGTTGAATCTCAATACTCTTATTGTTATAATTTAGAGGAGGATCCAAGAACCTATGATGAAGCTATAAAATCGCGAGATGCTGCCTTTTGGAAAGAAGCAATTGACGATGAGATTAGTTCTATTATGGAAAATAATACTTGGGTCTTATCTGATTTACCACCAGGTTGTAAACCTTTAGGGTGCAAATGGATCTTCAAAAAGAAGATGAAAGTCGATGGAACAATTGACAAGTTTAAAGCTCGATTGGTTATCCAAGGCTTTAGACAAAAGGAAGGAATCGATTACTTCGATACCTATGCACCAGTTGCTCGTATCACTACTATTAGATTGTTGATAGCATTGGCAGCTATTCACAATTTATTGATCCATCAAATGGATGTCAAAACAGCATTTTTAAATGGTGATTTGGAAGAAGAAGTGTATATGAAGCAACCTGAAGGATTTGTTATGCCAGGTAATGAGCATAAGGTGTGCAAGTTAATTAAGTCATTATATGGGCTGAAGCAAGCACCTAAACAGTGGCATCAAAAGTTTGATGAGGTTGTTTTGTCCAATGGTTTGAATTAAATCAGTCAGACAAATGTGTATATAGCAAATTTGATGCATCCGGCAAAGGTGTATTCATCTGTCTATATGTAGATGACATGTTAATTTTTGGCACAGACCAAAATGTAGTTGATAAAACTAAGAAGCTTTTGTCATCAAAATTATCTATGAAGGACATGGGAGAAGCCGATGTAATTCTTGGCATAAAAATTAAAAGGTTGAACAAGGGAATTGCAATTACACAATCTCATTATATTGAGAAAATTCTCAAAAAGTTTAATTGTGATAATTGTTCTAAAGTCAGTACTCCTATGGATCCAGCTGAAAAACTTATGCCAAATACTGGTAGACCTGTGTTACAGCTCGAATACTCAAAAGCCATTGGCAGTTTGATGTATGCTATGACAAGCACTCGACCTGATATTGCGTATGCAGTAGGAAGATTGAGCAGGTTCACTAGTAATCCTAGTAGACAGCATTGGGATGCTTTAACAAGAGTGTTCAAGTACTTAAAAGGTACTATGAATTACTGTTTGTGTTATTTTGGACAACCTTCTATTTTAGAAGGTTACTCAGATGCTAGTTGGATCAACCAAGTAGATTCATCTTCTACTAGTGGCTGGGTGTTCTTGCTAGGAGGAGGGGCCATTTCATGGGCTTCCAAGAAGCAGACATGTATTACTCATTCTACTATGGAATCTGAGTTCGTAGCATTGGCTGCTGCTGGTAAAGAAGCAGAATGGCTACGAAACTTGATATATGAGATTCCATTATGGCCAAAACCGATATCGCCAATATCTATCCATTGTGATAGTGCAGCCACATTGGCTAGGGCTTATAGTCAGATTTATAATGGCAAGTCTAGACACTTAGGTGTCAGACATAGTATGATTCGTGAATTGATCATGAATGGAGTGATTTCAGTTGAGTTTGTTCGGTCTCAACAAAATTTAGCTGACCACTTGACGAAGGGGTTAGCTAGAGACTTAGTGAATAAGTCATCAATAGGGATGGGATTAAAGTCCATCTAATCCTCTAGTTGTGAGATACCCAATTCCCTTCTAATACAACGTTAGAAGCTTGAATTCAATGTGGAAAGCTCACAGATGGAGATTGGAGCACATGTTATTATGTTTCCCAAGGTATGTGTTCAAGACCTGCAAGTGATAGTTAGGTTGAAGAATATCTTCTTAATAGTTCTTTTGAAAATTGCAAATGCAGGTGCAAGACTAAAAGAACTACCTATGTGAACATGAAGTTTTGCCGCTTCAAGAAGCTAGGACTTGGCTTTCTATATGTTCATTAATGGATAGGGACACATGGCTTGTAATAGTGTCAGGAATAAACTTTAGAGAGTTGTAAGAAACTTATGTGTATAGTATCTTCAGGTATTCATATGAGTTGACGGGTTCAATCGTTAGGACACCCCGATTCTCGAGTATTTGAAATGTGTATTATACTAAGATGAAAATTCAATCGCAAGACATTTTCATTTATGCATTCGTTTGTTTCGTTATGTTTATTATATATTTATATGATTAGTAAATCGAGGATTACACTAAAATGGGGGGAAATGTTGGTGATTTTAGTGTCATCAACGATTTTATGTAATTGTGATTTACTAGAGACCAATGCGATTTCATATTCGGCTCGGATACGAGTAAGGGAAAGTGTGGAGTACACACTCGTTTGAGTTAATATGTTTTCGACCACGATAAAGAAGCAGGGGTCAAGGGGGCTGCGCCCCATTGCGGGGTCAAGGGGCAGCGCCCCTTGCTGGACCTAGACAGTATATTTGGTGTTCCAAATAATCTCCCGCCAGTTTCCCACCAAAACCCAAAAATTAAGAGACAGGCCAAACAGGAGTTGCTCGGCCGAGCAGTTCCTTAACTCGGCCGAGCATGATTTTCACAGAAAACAGAAGTCACGGAAAAAGGCCTGCTCGGCCAAGCACATTTCCTTGACACGGCCGAGCAGACACTGAATCAGTGAAAAGGTGCCTTTTCTGTTGACAGTCATGACTGTTGTGAATGTAACCATTGTCTCTCTTCTGCTCCAGACGAAAATCTGTTTATAAACAGATTATTTGGACTCAAATACATATAGAAAACACACACAAATTCTCCAAGTTTTGATCTGATCTCTTTGCCTAAGAATCAGATTGCTTGATTGTCTTATCCCATACAAAGATTTCGTGTAACCTAGGCATAAAGGGTCGAAATACTTTGTTCGGAAAGTGAACATACACAATTCAATCATTATCCAAGATTATCAACAAACCCTATTTCCCCAACAAAAAGCTCTAAAGAGCTCTTTCACAAAAATAAAAAACTCCTAAAAACTTCTCATTGTGGATGCTCTAACTGCTAGCCGAATCTCTCGATTTTGCTGTTATTTAATTTATTGATTTGCTTCATTGCCCCTTGAGAGAAAATGAGTGGACATATACTCTAGGACAGACTAAAAAATGGTGAAAGTGACTTGTGTGTTGTGAGTATAAAAATTAAGTATGGGAGAAAATGAGTGGGAGAAATAGTAAAGATTAGGGGTGTGCAGAGAAAACCGAAAACCGACCCGTACAGCCAAAAACCGAACAAACCGAGCCGATTAAAACCGATCCCGACTCTTGTCTATAGGACACAGTTTGGTTTTATAAATAAACCGATAAACCGAATTAGCTACCGAACCGAACCGAAAACCAATACTACGTCGTTTTGTTATTCAGTATATATACATATTTCCCAAATTACTCTCATTGTTATTCGGAGACCGAATTAGCTACCTGCTATGGATCATGCCTGCTATGTGGACTTTTTATTTTTTGATCCCAAAATAGACTTTTTATTCAGCCCAAACAGGCCCAATTAAGCCCAATAGTATTAAACACCAAAAACCGACACCTACCGATACCGATCATACCGAGCACGAAAAACCGACCATACCGATGCCGACCATAAACCGAAGGTGATGGTTTTTGTTATTTAGAAACCGACTAATTCGGTTCAGTGGCGGTTTTGGCAAAAAACCGAGCCGGTCTCACCCCTAGTAAAGATTGTTTGTCATTTTTGTAAGTGGACATATACTCTTAGACAGACAATACTCTAAGACAAACCGAGACGGGTGCTATTTTTGAAATTTTTTATATTTCATTCTTTGTTAATGATAAAATTATGTTTACGAATCTTGACACTATATTTTCTCAAACATGCTTTTTCTTTCTCCAAGGTGTCAATCAAATTAAAAATGAGAATTTAAGACAGAGTGACAAATAATTTGTGGCGTTTTTAAAGGAGTGCCCAGCAGCGGTAAAACCAAGTCTCACCTTCAGTGAAGTTTAGGACATGAACATAATTAAAAAAAAAACAAAAAAAAAACAAACAAATAATTTGTGGCAAAAGAGTAACCAAACTTATTTCAAATTGGTCTATTATCATTTTAATTTTGCAAATTTCGTCTTTTGTCTAAGATCAATTATGCACACTTTTTCTTTTTCTACTCCCTCTGTCCTGCTTTAAAGGTTTTTACTTTGCTTTATTACTTAAAATGGATAATGAGACTCACTTGTCATTCTCACAATAAAAACTCTCTACCCACTTTCTCTTTTCAACTTTACTTTTCATACTCACAATATTTACTTTTCTTTAATCTTCGTGCAAAGTCAAACTAACTAAAAACATTAATTTGGGACGGAGGGAGTATTAATTATTGATATGTCTCATTTTCTAAGACGAATAATCCCCCGTTTCATAATACATGTCGTTTTAAACTTTTTCACACATATTAAGAAATGAAATTAATACATATTAAAAAGACATATGTGCCCTTAAAAGTATCCAATTACCTAGGCATTTAAATGCTTATACAAGAAATAATTCACAATTAATGAATGGGCAATTTGCTATTTGGTTCATGACATTTACAAACTTTTGCAATGTTGCTCCCAACAGTTTTTTTTCGCCAATTGGTTCCCAACATTTACATTATTTTGCAATGTGGCTATAAAAGTAACTGGGCGTTAGTTTTCTAACAGATTTTATGTCATGTGACTAGCACATGACGTTTTAAGATATTCTTAAAGGTACACATATCCGATTAATATGATTCTTATTTTAAATTGAAGCTAATATTTAAATCTACAACATATATTTTTTTGGAAATTTATTGGGTAGCTGGATTATTTTTACATTTAATCTTAATTTTAAATATTAAAAAATAGAAAACACGTAAAATATAATCTAAAAAATATATTAGCCCAAATATGTTCCATATTAAGTAAATTCTATATGTAGATTATCATTTCATAAAAATGTTTGATAGAAAAAAAAAGGGAGAAGAAGAGGACGATGAATCGAGGGAAGAGTGTATGTGGAATGGGTGTTGCGGGAAAGTGGCAGAGGGGTGGAGAAAAATAAACTTTAGGAAAGATACATATAGAAATTACTTCATATGAAACATACTTGAGCTAATATCTTTTTTAGATTATATTTCACGTGTTTTTTATTTTTTTAATATTTAAAATTAAGATTAAATGTAAAAATAATTAGGTACCCAAAAATTTCTAAAAACAATTTGTGTTGTAGATTTAAATATTAGTTTCAATATAAAAAAAGAATCATATCAATCGGATATATGTAACTTTACGAATATTTTAAAACGTCATGTGCTAGTCACATGACATAAAATTTGTTAGAAAACTAACGCCCATTTACTTTTATAGTCACATTGCAAAAAAATGTAAATGTTGGGAACCAATTGGAGAAAAAAAACTGTTGGGAGCAACATTGCAAAAGTTTGTAAATGTTAGGACCCAAATTGCAAATTGCCCTTAATGAATAAGGGTATAATAGGTAAACAAGAGTAATTCTTTCTTGGTAATAGTAAAACGTCAAATATTTTGGAACAAAAAATTGCTCTTAAAACGTCATGTATTATGAAACGGAGGGAGTACTTTTTATTATCATATTTATCTTAACTCACTTGTTATATCCATATACATTTAAATCTGAATCTTACATGTAAATCCTATTCCATTCCTAATAATCACAACTTATTTTCGAGTAGTTTATAGTGTATACGGTGTATTCTCTTCTTAATTCTTTCAAATTCTCGTGTCCAAAGCAAAGTGTAAATAATAAGTTGGGACGGAAAAAATATTAGACAAAATATGTATTATAAAACATAAAATAAAGATATTGACAATAAAAATGAGACAAAAATTAGGAGTAAAAATTTACCTCATTATAAACATGTCACCGCGTGTTTTAAAACAACTTTCCGTTTTTTACAAAAATGTCACCGCGCCATTTTAAAAAAGATGTTTTACGTAAACTTAAAATAAAATACGTTTTGTTGCCAATTTTTCACTAATGATAAAAATAATACTAGTACTTATTCATGATTGAATTTTCAAATAATAGCTTTTTAAAAAAATAATTACCAAAACAACAACCCTAAAAACTTATTTACCAAAGTAACACTTTTTGCTAAAACCGGAAGTGGGCTTTCCGGTTTTAATGTTGAATCCGGAAGTCCCACTTCTGGAATTGACTTTTTCCTTCTTTTTTTTTTCGCGAAATCTTTTTTTTTTTTTTTTTTTTTTTAATCCGGAACTGGTATTTCCGGTTTTTTTTTTTTTTTTTTTTTTTTTGAAATAACAAAAAACATTAAAACCCCACCCACCGAAAATTGATTTGCCTTTTTTTTTTTTTTTTTTTTTGAAATCTGGATTTTTAAAATTCTTTAAAAACCCACCCATGCAAGCAAAGAGAAAGGGAGAAGGCATAGGGGAAAAAAGAAGAAATGATTATTATTTTTTTTATAAAAAATGATTGGAGAACGTTGATTTTATAGGATAGAATAAACTTGTCCACAAATCCAACATTAATACATAAATCCAATTATTCAGTGACCACATGCCGGTCACATAGGAAATAAATAAATAAACTTGTGCACAAATTTCTGTAATATTTTAGAATTTTATGTATTGTGTGTCAGATGGTGAAAGAGAAAGGATAATGGGAAGGGTTTCTTTTCTTCTTTTCTTTCTTTTTTTTTTCTTTCCCTATGCCTTCTCCTAGGTGGGTTGGTTTTTAAATAATACTTCTTCCGTCCCACAAAATGATCTTCTCATTTGCTATTTTTCGTTGTCCCAAAAAATTCTTCATATTTCTATGATTTAGGCTTAAAAAGTGTATAAAGTAAACATGGCTAGTGAAGCAAGTTTTTATATCCTTAAAAAGTTTGAATAATCAAACGTGAATATCATTTTGGGACGAAGGGAATGGCACTGCATACAAGTAAAAAAACAAAATTGTAAACCAAGATAGAATCACACAGGTACACACACATTAAAAAAAAAAGGCAGTTTTTGTTATTTCAAAAAAAAAAAAAAAAAAAAAAAAACCTTAAAACCGGAAATACCAGTTCCGGATTTAAAAAAAAAAAAAAAAAAACAGATTTCGCGAAAAAAAAAGAAGGAAAAAGTCAATTCCGGAAGTGGGACTTCCGGATTCAACATTAAAACCGGAAACCCCACTTCCGGTTTTAGCAAAAAGTGTTACTTTGGTAAATAAGTTTTTAGGGTTGTTGTTTTGGTAAATATTTTTTTAAAAAACTATTATTTGGAAATTCAATCCTTATTCATCTTCATAAAATATTTTCTTAAACTTATCTTTTTTCAAAGTGTCAACTAAATGATAGATGAGCACTTAAGGAAGAGAGTAACAAATAATACATGGAAAAAGTAACCAAAATTATTTCAAAGTTGTCTATTATTATGTTAAGCCACACTCTCCCGTTCCGTAATAATATTTTAATATTTTAATTTGACTGTTCAACAATTTTAACAACACCCTTTCGAGGAAAAAACAATTTTAACAACATAATCTAATTTCCATCGTTATCCTCCCTCTTTTCCCTTTGTTTTTTAGCCTTCCCCCGCTCACTCACTCTCTCCCATTTAAACCTTAGATATCAACACTCAAGTCGACCATCTTCTCCTTAAGAGTATCAATTTCTTTTACACCAAGGCTTTGAAAAAGAGTTGTAAATAGAAAAGAGAATGGAAATAGGCTGCACCACCAAGTCATCCATACCCAAATACTTCATTAGGTAAGATAAATAATTAGGAGAAAGAACTCAATTGTATTGATCATAAACTTGTGATATTTATACAAGAGAACTCCTAACTTGAGGAGGAAGAAATAAATAAATAAAGAAGACTGAGACTTTTAATGAAGTAAATAAATGTATCCATATCGAGAGTAGTCGTCTATGAACGTAATAAAGTATTGTTGACCATTCCAAGAAGGAGTAGGGAATGGCCCACAAATATCCGTATGTATTAGTTCTAAGACGCTTGATGCTCTCGAGGATACCTTTCTCTTTTTGTTTGTAAACTTTCCTTTTAGGCATTCAATGCAAAAGTCATTTTCAGGAATGTCAAGTTTATTTATGATTCTCTCTGACACAAGCTTGTCAATTCCCCTTTTGGAGATATGACCTAAACGACTATGCTATAATGTATAAGAATTTTCACTTGAAAACTTTCGCTTTTTTACTTTTAGTTTCATTATTATGGGACTCATTTATTGTTTGAGTAGTGTTAAGCAAATAAAGAATATCACTACTTGATAAAGTACTAGTACCAACAATAATGGAATTAAAATAAAGATCACATCTATTATTACCAAACGAACAAGAGTAACCCTCTTTGTCCAAAACTGTGATAGATATTAAATTCCTTCTAAACGAATATACAATGAATGTATTATTTAGTACAAAATAATAACTAGTACTTAATAACAACCTAAATGTCCCTATGCCTATAACTTCAACCGGGTTCCTAGCTCCCATATAGATGAATCTTTCATCTTCGCTAGGTCTTCGGTAATTCAGGCAACCCTGCATAGACATACTTATGTGAGTTGTTGCACCAGAATCCAACCACCATGTATATGTAGGAATTGAAACTAAATTAACCTCAGTACAAACAAGACCAAATGACATACATTTCTTAGCACTCCAAGCGTGATACTTAGGGAAGTCATACTTCATGTGCGTTAGGTCCTTGCAAAAGAAGCACTTCTATTCTTTATGATCGTTAGATCCCTTAGGCTTCTTGTTGCTTGTCACCGCAATTTATTTCCCTCTTCTCTTAGTCCCATGAGAAGAGGTGTTTGGGAGTAAAAATCTGCATCATGTCTACATCTTGAAGTATTCAACTTGTCCCGTCATCCTGCATCCTGACATCAAGCATCTTGATTATATACACACGTTTTTTGATGCAGGTAAACTTATTCCTATTTTTCAGGGAGCGATCACATGGATTACCGAACTCAACGTGACCAAATGGAAGACTCATTCAAACATTGAAGACCTTATCATCACAAACGGCTGAAGATAATCTTCAACTAACCTCCCGAGATTCTTGGAAAAACCTACTAATTCATAGTTAAACTCTCATTATAAATAGCTGACACATTTTGTAATGCACACATACTCACGATCTTCCATTCTCGTAGTAATCACTTTCTGTTCTTTCAATTCATTGTATTTCCAAAGTCAATACTAATAAAATTCCATCTTGAGGTTTTATGCCGGCGAACAAGTTGTTCAAGGGCTTTCCTCGTTAAACACCGTGTTCTATTGATCTTGAATTTCTTGCAATCATATTCCATTTTGCCCAAACTATTATTCTTTAAGTTGAATTGCAAAATTTGACTAAAACAATTTGGCGCCGACCGTGGGACATTTTGGTCTTATAATTGTCAAAGGAATTCGAGATGTCGACTGCATTATCTTTAACCATGACATCAGTTGGTTTGATGGCAACTATGGAGACGATTCCAGCCTCATCAACCGTGATGTCTTCAACTCAGAGCATTGGAGGTGTCTCAAGACCAATCCAGATTCAGGATGGATCATCCGCTGCCGCAAATCAAGAGATCCCTATTGACATCGCTTCCAACTTGACTTCCATGCTGCGTGAAGTGAGGAACCAGATTCAAGTTCAGAATGATACCTCCACTATGCTGATGAATCAAGTTTCTATATTGCAGCGTGAGGTGACTTCTCTTCAAGGTGGTACAGGGGGGTGCAGCAGACCAGCTTGCCTAGCATTTTCCAGTCTATTGCTCCAACTGCACCTTCCAATCTATACTCTCCATAGCAACCCAGAAGGCTCACTTTTGGGAGTGACATTGCTGGATCATCTGGATTTGGTGGGATCACGCCAACTACCAACCTGACCACCAACAGCACGATAGTCAATCCTGGAACTATTACTCCAACCTCAGCAACCTTTGTGACTCCTACTTTGATGGCAACAGGGAGTCTTAACCCTCAATTTGGATTCGATTATCTTAATAATTGTCAATTTGCTGCTGCTAACAACGATGCAGGTAGTTTGCTTAGCCGTCAAATGCAGGAGTTGAAAGAATTAGTCATGAGTGTGCCAGGGATGATTATGCCACACAACCAGGCGTCTCCAACATGTTACAATGAATCTCACTTCGCTCCGGCCATAGCCAACGTGGTCATACCAAAGAAGTTCAGTCCACCCCATATGAAGCAATACGATGGGACAACGGACCCAGCTGAACATGTTGCATTGTATCAGGAGAAGATGGATGTGGTCCACATTCCACCCCAGTTCAAGGAAGCATGCTTTTGCAGGGATTTTGGTTCAACTCTTACAGGAGCAGCTTTGAGATGGCTCATTAGCCAACCTTTGAGTTCCATTGGATCATATGCTCAACTTATCAACTTGTTCACTAATCAGTTTTCATGTAACAGAGTGTTCGAGAAACTGACGAGTGGTTTATACAGGGTGGTCCAGCAACCTGACGAGCCACTTAAAGACTACCTGAGCAGGTTCAACAGGGAGGCGGTGAACATCTCTAACCTAGACACTGTAACTGCGATTGAAGCCTTCAGGATGGGACTCAAGAAGGACTCTCCTTATTATGATGACCTAGTAATGACACCATGCAAGAGGCTGGATGAGGTCAGAACCAGAGCTTCCAAATTCATCAGGTTGGAAGAAGACAAGTTGCTCCAAGATAAAGCAACCAAGAAGAATGCGACTCCAGAACATTCTAGTGGCAGGACAGATTCGTCCCATTCGGGTGGCAAGATGGAAACATCTCATGCTAGATCTAATAGGGCCAAACCCTACTCTAAACCCGACTCTTCTAGAATTCATGTTGTTGATGATAATGATGAGGATGATGATTCTTCCTATCCTAGAATTGATGACTATTGTTTCTCTGTTGATATTGCAGGATTGATCAATACCATGGACAACCTGGGTGAGAAAGCAAGATGGCCCAAGAAGGCAGACAAGCCTTCGATTTGGAAAGACAAGTCCAAGTGGTGCGCCTATCATGAAGACTTTGGGCACACTACTGAGAATTGTATTGCACTCAGGAAGGAGATCAACTACTTGTTGTCCAAAGGTCTCCTCAAAGAACTACTTGGTAGAAGGCTGAGACGCACTGAAGATCGTGATGGCAACCAGGAGAAACAACCTGAGAATCCACCACCTCATCCACCTCCAACCAGAGTGGTCAACATGATCAGTGGTGGCTCGGATATTTGTGGTACAACCTATTCAGCCGCCAAGCGTCGTGCTGCAGATGCGAAGGAGGACATGTCTTATTTGCCTTCAAGATCCGTCAATAAGGCGAAGGGGCATGAAATCTCTTTTGATGAGGATGATAGGGTCAGCATCCAGGATCCACATCATGATGCCTTTGTAGTGAGTCTTAAAGTTGCAAACTGTTTGGTGAGACGCATCTTGATCGATAATGGAAGTTCAGTTAACATCTTGACAACTAATGGTTTGAAAGGAATGGGCATCCTACTTGAGAATGTGACTAAGAATTCATCTGTCTTGGTTGGATCACTACTAGAGAGTGCCTAATTTGTGACGGAAATTTGTGACAGACGTTTGTTCGTCATAGTCGGCGACGGAAAATTACACATAAACGACGGAATTAGCGTTATTTGAGGGATCCTGTATGTTCGCGACGTAAAATAGGGAACGACGGATTAGTTCGTCTCTTCAAGAGACGGACACGCGTCGCATTCTAAGCGGGAATCAAAATGTTGACTGGCGGGAGTTATTTATGACCGGCTGCGACGCCTTTTTTTTCAATCCGTCGAATTGGGAGACGATCCGTGCGTCGTTCTAAGCCTTGTATATAAACAAACCACTCTCACTTTGAGAACCCTCTCCCAGTCCCTTCTTCTTCCCCGCGAACCTCCCCTCTCTCTCTCTCTTACGCTTTCTAGTTCTCCAGCCCTAGGGTCGTCCCTTTGCCGGAGACGACCCACTCCTCTCGATCGTTCGCCTATCCTCCACACCCACCGTTCAATTTCATCCTCCATAGGCCGTTTGATTTCGTTCGGTTTCTCCGGAGACGCTCAAATCATTCCGTATTCTCACACGTATTTTCTCTTCCATATCTTTTCTTCTTCTATTTTATCTGTGATTTTGAACTTGTTGATTTAGTAAATGTTAATTTTCTTACTCTTTTTATTAAATCTATTTCTAGGGTTTAATTCTCCTCTGACAATTTGAAGCTTGAGGTCATCTTCGACAAGCTATTTGAAAGGTAACTAAGCTGCTACTTTCCCTCACTCTTTGCGCCATGTCTATGATTCCTGTTTTATATTTGTAACTTTTTTTGGTGTGTGGTAATAGAGCTTTTCTGAATAGATACGAAGTATGATTTGGGATTATTTGTTATGGGTCCTTTCATAGAGAGTGTTCAACATTGCTCACCAATATTATGGGTGTTGGTAATAGCTACAGTTTGTAATCTTAGGTTGGAATGCATCAATTTGATTTTATTAACTTTTACTTTTCTTTCTTGACCCAACCCTTATTCTCACATGCCCATTCCTTCTGTTGCTACTTTTTTTTAGACCCCATAAAGCTTTCATTCAATAAAAAATTTCTTGTTTGAAAAGTTGTTATGGTGCTTTCTTTGATTTTTTTGATCTGACCAGGAGTAAGAAACTTATCAGTTATTATTTACAAAAAAAAACAAAAAACAAAAAAAGTAAAGTGGACTATGCTGGATAAAAAGAATTTTCCATCGTGAAGCAATATACACAATGAAGTAATACACCTTGTTCTTTAAGCAATGGTACGGGCACAAAGAAGACAAAAGTTTGCTAAAAAATTAATGTATTTTCAATAAATGCAGGACTTAAGTATGTCAGAGGAAGATCGTAGTTGGATGGATAACCGTAGGTTGCCTGGTAGAAATGGTATAACAGATGACTTTAGAAGAGGTGTGAATCATTTTGTGGATTTTGCTAGATCGCATCCTCAATGTATGCGTGATGACATGATTAGATGTCCATGCAAAAAGTGTCGTAATCTTAAGTTTCAAAGTGATGGGTTTGTAAAGAAGCACCTTATGCAACATGGGTTTGTTGATGGGTATAAGAGATGGATAGTGCATGGTGAGCCGATTATAGCTAGAAACATCCAAAGCCGCCTACCCCATGTGGTTAGTGTTCAGACGAGTGAACATGAACCAATTGTTGAAGAAACACCCTTAGTGGGTATGGATGACATGGTTCGAGATGCGGCTGGTCCAGAGTTTGATTGGACCCCTAATCCTGAGGAGGAGCCAAATGCAACCGCTCAGAAGTTTATTAATATGATGGAGTCTGCAAATGAGATGGTTTATCCTGGTGCTGACTCAACTGTACTGGAGAAGGTGACCGAGTTACTTAACATTAAAGCCGATTCAAACATGAGTCAACATACTTATAACCGTATAATGTCATGTATTAAAGGGATGTTGCCCAAAGAGAATAAGATGGTGAGTAATTTCTATGAGACTAAGAAGTTGTTGGGAAATATTGGCCTCGGTTATGAGAAGATTGATGCATGCAAGAATCAATGCATGATTTTCTACAAAGAAAGTGAGAGTTTGAAGTCGTGTTCAGTTTGTGGTCATAGTAGGTATAAGTCACCACGTCGGGGTAGTTCCAAACACAAGAAGAATGTTCCTCATAAGCAATTACGGTACATGCCGTTAACTCCTAGACTGCAACGCCTTTATGCATCAAAAGAAACCTCTGAAGCAATGCGATGGCATAAGGAGAGTTTGCGTGAAGAGGGTGTTTTAACACATCCATCTGATGGGGAAGCATGGAAACATTTTGATGCTACATATACTGAGTTTGCTGCAGATGCTAGAAACATAAGGTTGGGGATATGTTCTGACGGTTTTGCTCCGTTTGGGCCGGGGGCAAAAACTTACTCATGTTGGCCTGTTATTGTCACGGTTTACAATCTTCCCCCATGGTTGTGTATGACAGATCCTTATATGTATTTAAGTCTATTTATCCCTGGACCGTACAACCCAAGCAAGAACATTGATGTATATCTTCGGCCATTGATGGACGAGCTAAAGCAGCTGTGGACTGTTGGTATTCAGACTTGGGATGCATTTAAATTGCAAAACTTTAACATGAAGGCTGCGGTTATGTGGACGATTAATGACTTTCCAGCATACGGAATGATGTCAGGATGGAGCACACATGGAAGATTGGCTTGTCCATATTGTATGGAGGATATAGATGCCTTCACACTCAAGCATTCTAAGAAGCAGAGTTGGTTTGATTGTCATAGGCGGTTTCTCCCTAATGGCCATCAATTTCGAAAAGACAAGAATTCTTTTACTAAGAATAAGACAGAGTATCGACAGGCCCCTCCTCGTCTGAGTGGTGATGATATATTTGAACAAGTATCAAAGTTGCCTGAAATTAGGTGGGGGAGAATGTTTACAAAGGAAAGAATAAAAGGGTTTGGAGAGACTCATAATTGGATCAAGAAGAGTACATTTTGGGAGCTGCCTTATTGGAAGACAAACTTGATAAGACATAACCTTGATGCCATGCATATTGAGAAGAATGTGTTTGACAATGTATTTAACACAGTGATGAATTTCAAGGCTACCACGAAGGACACCGACAACAGTCGAAAGGACCTTGCACTTATATGCAAGCGAGACAATCTCAATTTGTTTGAGGTGAATGGGAAAACTATGAAACCAGCTGCTCCGTATGTGCTTACTAAGGATGATAAACATCGTGTTCTTCAATGGTTGAAAGATTTAAAGCTTCCTGATGGGTATGCATCAAATATTGGTAACTGTGTTAATGTTGAAGAAGGGTCAATATATGGGTTGAAAAGTCATGATTGCCATGTGTTGTTGGACAGGTTACTTCCTATTGCACTTAGAGACTTGCTCCCTGATGAAATTTGGGTTGCTTTAACTGAGCTAAGTGAATTCTTTAGAGCGTTGACATCTAGCACTCTTCGTGTTGAGGATTTGAAAAAGCTTGAGGAGAGCATTGTGGTGACAATATGTAAGCTTGAGAAAATATTTCCGCCTTCATTTTTTGATTCAATGGAGCATTTACCGATTCATCTAGCATATGAGGCTAGAGTTGGTGGTCCAGTTCAGTATAGATGGATGTATCCGTTTGAACGATTTTTGGGAAAATTGAAAAAGAAGATGAGCAACAGAGCCAAAGTTGAAGCGTCTATATCTGAAGCAGTGATAATTGATGAAATAGTGTCATTTGTTTCGACTTATTTTCATCCTGAAATTGAGACAAGGTTCAATAGAGTTGCTCGTAACTATGAAGGCAGAGCTACCAATAAAGATGGAAAAGTATCTGTGTTTTCTTCACCTGGTCGATTCCTTGGCCGTAGAAAGTGCAAACGAATGTTAAGCAGAAAAGAATTTGAAGCGGCCAGGCTTTATGTGCTCTTGAATTGTATTGAGGTTGAAGATTATTTGAAGTAAGTATTTATTTTCATTATATCTATTTAGTTTTTTTGCTTCAAAGTCTATGAATAATTATATCTTAACATATCTTAATGCAGTATGTTTGAAGAACAAGCTGGAGATATGCCACACCATCTAGTGTCAATTAGGACTGACAATGAATTTTCTTCGTGGCTTAAGACATATGTAAATAACTAATCTTACCGTTTAATTTTTATTATAAATATATTCAACATTTTTTTTTACATTTTTATACTTATTTATAGATTTCAGACCACCCTGAAGATCTAAAAGCCGCGAGATTGCGAATACTAGCGGATGACCCTTTCTTACAAGTCAATGTATACAATGGTTATTTTGTGAATGGTTATGTCTTTCACACAGAACACTACGGCCAAACAAGATCAACCTGGAATAGTGGGATCAATCTTAAAGGGAATCTAGAGTATTATGGTATATTGAAGGAAGTTATTGAACTGAGGTATTTGCAAGGAAATTCTGTTGTTCTCTTTAACTGCGAATGGCGTGATGCCGAGGAAGGTATTGTCAAACACAAGACATTTGACCTCATTGATATCAAGCACTCTTCTAAACATAGGGGTGATGATGTATTCATCCTTGCATCACAAGCACAACAGGTTTATATGACAGCCTACCCTCGTAGGCAGAGAGAGTTCAATGGATGGTGGGCTGTTTGGAAAACAAAAGCAAGAAGCACATTTGATATACCATATTTGGCCACGACCTCTAATTCACTAATTGATTCCTCATTAGATGATTGTTATCAAGAGGAAGAAATGTCCATGCCTCATATTATTTCCTTAGATGATCATGCCTGTGATGATGCATTTATGGTTGAAAACTCTCATCGAGAAGCTGAGGAAGTCTTTGAAGAAGAGGCTATAGAAGAAGGGGAGGAAGAAGAGGGGGAAGAGGAGGTAGAGGAGGAAGAAGAGACCGATGATGAAGAAGAAAAAGAACTCGAGTTTTGTAGTGCAGATGAAGATTTTGATTCTTCAGATAACGAGGAAGCTAGTTTTGACTCTGATGATATGGAGTGATTTTTTCTTATTATGTTATAATAGCAATGAAACTTGGATTGTTGTACTTAATATTGTCAATTTACTTTTAATATCTACTTTAAATGATTTATATCTTTTGTATGTCGTTAATATTGTTCATTTATATTATGTAATTCATTTAATATTATCTTTTACTTTTAGACATGTCTGGATCTCGAGGCACTGGTAGGGCTAGGCGTGGGAGACTTTTCTCGGTTAAGCGAGTCCCCACTAGAATTACGGGCACCCAGCCTAATGCACAGAACTCCGGGGACGATGGTATAGAGAGCATGGGTCGTGATGGTTCACCGTTGAGTCCCGGGGAGCAAAGCTCTAATTCAGTTGTCACGAGGGTCAATAAAGTTCCAGGCAAGGTATTTCTGTCTGCTTCCAGGGATGATGAGGGAAGATATATAATCAGTATCTCCAAGACAGCCCAGTAAGTTATTCTCACTTTATTTTTCAGTTGAGTTTTTATGTTTACCATATATCAACTATAGTGTGTGTGTGTATATATATATATATATATATATATATATATATATATATATATATATATATATATATATATATATATATATATATATATATATATATTAATTTCTGCATTGAATCTCATTGTTTTTCTTAGTTTTATGTTTTAATTTATCATTCATCATGTATAATATGTTATAATTTTTTTGATAGGTTTGTTCATAAGGGTTGTCCAAGCGTTTCTAGATGGCTTGGTGAAATGATTAGGAAGGTTAATGTTCGGGAATTTTACCCTACCTGGAAACAAGTGCCGGACGAGTACTACAAGAAGTTGTTTGACGAGTTCATGGTAATAAATTTCATTTTTGAAAATAATTATATTTGCATTAGTTAATGCTAGTAATTAGTATATATACTTTGTATGAAATGTTAAATTTGATTACAAATTCAGCTAGTATGAGTTCCTGGAAGAGCCTAATTGAGGCTGAGGTTGGAGTAGCTAATATCGTAATCACTTTGAATTGTTTAGTTATGGAAGGAGCTCTTTACTTAATACTAGTTCAACATTATGTGCCTTATTTAGTTATGGATTATAAAACATTCTTTTCTTTAATTTATTTGCAGAATGAGTATAATTGTGTTGGGTTTTCTGAAAAGAAGATAAACTTTGCGTTCAAGCAGTTGGCATGTACACGCTACAGGGACATTATGTTTAAGTTCAGAACTGCTTGGATTAATAACAGGCGTCCTCCTACTATCTACTCTCCGGAGGTATGGGCTCAGTGGGTGAGCCATTGGCAAAGTGCAGGCTTTATCCAGAAATCTGATCAAAACAAGATAAACAGAAACAGCAACAACGGTGATGGCAATAAGCATACAGGGGGCTGCGTGAACCAGAGTGATACATTCGATAGAATGGTAAGTTTCCTGTCTAGCCCAAGCTTTAATTCAATCACTGATCTTCTGTGTATTGAGCGAGTTTTTTTTTTTTTTTTTTTTTTTTTTTTTAACTTCTATGGATTAATCTAGGCTGGTTACTATTAATCTGGTCCATCGTATTTGCCTTTATCATGCATGTATGGGCTTGTCAAAATTGCTGTGATTTAACGTATACTCCCTCCGTCCCATTTTAAGAGTCAAAAATGGATGGGTTTTCTGGCATTTCTGACTCTTAAAATGGGACGGAGGGAGTATGCATTTCTGTAAGTTATTCAACATAAATTTATGCGTTTTCTGGCATCCAAATCTTGCTGTAGTAGAAATTCCATTTCCACAGTTGCTCACAATAATTTTGTTTTTCCTGTTATGATAGAAAACACTATGATAGAAACACTGGTGGTTTTTTATTTTAGCAAAATTTTGTCTGTTTTGATTAGAGTGATTCTCATTAGACTTTCTTGTGATTTTGATTCTTGTGGTAGTCTCATTTTTGCACTGATCTCCATTCTTAGGATGAAATAAAGTAGGCAGGAATATGACTTTTGGTCCAATATCATAAAGTGGGTAATCTTAAAGAATAGCTTCAAACTCACTGCACCAATTATTTGAGAATCTCTTTTCCATTTTTCCATTTTTTTAACTTTTCACTATTCTTCCATGACTTTAGAGTGAATGTAGGAATGTCGTTTGACTCAAATCCTGGACCTAACGTATACTCCCTCCGTCCCATTTTAACGTATACTCCCTCCGTCCCATTTTAAGAGTAAAAAATGGATGGGTTTTCTGGGTGAATGTAGGAATGTCGTTTGACTCAAATCCTGGACCTAACGTATACTCCCTCCGTCCCATTTTAACGTATACTCCCTCCGTCCCATTTTAAGAGTAAAAAATGGATGGGTTTTCTGGCATTTCTGACTCTTAAAATGGGACGGAGGGAGTATGCATTTCTGTAAGTTATTCAACATAAATTTATGCGTTTTCTGGCATCCAAATCTTCCACTGATCTCCATTCTTAGTTAAGAAGCATGTATCCAGCTTGTTTTGGTCTCAGTTCATGGAAGCATTACAGTAGTTGCTAGTTTATTTTTCTCTTACTTTTTTTTTGTTTATTTATATTTCTTGTTTGTGTTTTTTTGGCTATAGGTTGAACTTGGGTTGCTGATGTTATGCCAACTTATTTCCTCTTGTTTATGTAAAAGAAGCCTAATTTAACAATATGTGTAGTAGTTTATGTTATCTTCCTGTCGACATTTGAGTTTCCAGTGGGAACTAGTTGTGGTTCAACTAATATTTGTATGTTTTGGTTAAAGGTTGAAGTACATGGACCAGGCATTGATTTGGGGGATTTGTATGTCGCTACACATACTAAAAAGAATCCAGTGACCTCTGAGCTCGAGTGGATTAGCCCTGTTTGTCAAAACAATTACGTAAGTATTCATTTCTTTATTAATCTATATATATGTGTATATTTTACTCAAAAAAAAAAAAAAAACTTTTTATGTAGATATAATATTAGACAATATGCATTTGATGAATGTCAGGAGAGCTATGAGAAGATTGTTCGAGATCAAGCACTTTCGGAAGGGATTATTGAGCCAGGGAACTCCAGCGTTCATATCCCCTTCCGTGGTAAAGCATGGATAGAGGTGACCATTGATGGAAAGCGAAGAAGAGGAGATAGGGTGCCTGGGTTTGGAAACAATGGTGCTATCATGCTTGACGTCCCATTGGCACGAAAGAGTATCTCTTCAGTGTTTGGAAACCATGATGCTCAATCTGAGATGAGAGAGAAGGATGAGATAATTCAAAATCTAACCCAACGCCTTGATACCCATCAGCAAGAGAATCAAGAGCTGCGAAAGATGTTCGAGGAGCAACAACGTCAGCTTGCGCGTCTAACCAAACAACTCGGGCAACATGCCTCTGACCAATCCCTTAACAGTGATGGGGAGGGACGTAGTGGTTGTTAGTTACTACTTGGGGATTAGCTTTTGGATTTACTACATCATTTGGTATGTCTTTTGGATGTTAAATACTTCTTCAGTATGACTATGACGAAGTCTGTTATTTGGTATTTGTTTTTGGATAGTCTATGAATACCATGGTTAATTAATACAATTTGGTTTATTGAAAATGGGTTTTTTGCATTTTAGTTGAGTACTTGGATATGTGTAGTAGATTTAGTTTTTGATATTATTCAATAAATTTGGATTTTTAAATTAAAAAATGACTGACAGTGACCGGAAAATTTGGTCGGAAAATGCTCTGGAACATTCAGGGGGTATCAGACAAATTTGTGACGGAAATAATCAACGTGACAGACAAATTTGTCGAAAATTGTGACGGAAATAATCAACGCGACGGACAAATGTGTCGAAAATTGTGACGGAAATAATCAACGCGACAGACAAATTTGTCAAAAATTGCGACGAAAATAATCAACGCGACAGACAAATTTGCGGCAAATTTTGACGGAAACAGTCAATCAGCGACAGACAAATTTGTCGAAAATTGTGACGGAAATAATCGAGCGACGACAAAATTCGACGCAAGACGCGACACAAAAAATCTGTCGCAATCAGTAACGAAAATTTCGCGGCGGAATATCTCCGTCGCAAAATTTAATTTTGCGACGGAAATTATAAATTCTGCGACGGATTTGTCCGTCACAAAAAGCCTTTTTCCTAGTAGTGGATTCAGTGGTGAGACAAAGCACACGTTTGGGGAGATTACTTTCCCAATATATGTTGAAGGGATTAAATATATGGAGAAGTTCTGTGTGATAGAATGTCAGTCATCTTATAACATCATCCTGGGCAGGCCATGGATTCGTAACGTGAAAGCTGTACCTTCAACATACCATCAGTGCCTCAAGTTGCCAACACCTTGGGGAGTAATGAAGGTGTCAGGAGATCAGCAGACTGCTAAGGAATGTTACAAGGTGTCCATGAAGGCAGCAAGCAGTCCTAGGCAAGCATAGCAATTACAGAGAAAGGCACGAGATGTACTTGAAGATGCAGAGTTTGATATTAAAGAGGTGCAACTTGATCCTTCTGATCCCGATGTCAAAATTCTCATAGGCACAGCTTACCTCCTGATATAGAAGGAGAGATCATTGAGTTTTTGAGGAGCAGGGTGAAATGCTTTGCTTGGAAGCACGAAGATATGACTGGAATTAGCAAGGATGTTATCACCCACAAACTGAACATTGACCCAAATGCCAAGCCTGTCCACCAGAAAAGAAGGAAATTTGCTCATGAGCGAAATCAGATTATCAGAGAAGAAGTAGAGAGGTTGCTAAAGTCCAAGATGATCAGAGAGGTTGACTATCCTAAATGGTTGGCCAACGTGGTGGTTGTAGAGAAGAAGAATGGGAAATGGCGAGTCTGTGTGGACTTTACAGACTTGAATAAGGCATGCCCTAAGGATCCGTTTCCCTTGCCTCACATTGATGCCCTAGTTGATGCAACAGCTGGCCATGAGGTCTTGACGTTTATGGATGCTTCTTCAGGATTTCAACAGATTCAGATGGAACCTTCAGATCAGGAAGACACGGCGTTCATTACTCCGGATGGTATATATTGCTTTATTTCCATGCCTTTTGGATTGAGGAATGCAGGGGCAACCTACCAGAGACTAGTCAACATGATGTTTAAGAACCAGCTTGGAAAGACTATGGAAGTATACATTGAGGACATGGTGGTAAAGTCTAAGTGTATTGAAGATCATGCTCGAGATCTAAAGGAAGCTTTTGACATCTTGGAGGCGTTCAACATGAAGCTAAACCCATCAAAATGCAACTTTGGTGTTAAGGCTGGAAAGTTCCTTAGCTACATGGTGACCAAGAGGGGCATTGAAGCAAGTCCAGAACAGATCAAAGCCATCATCAACTTAGAGTCTCCAAAGAGTATTAAAGAAGTGCAGAGACTCACATGCAAAGTTGCTGCTCTAACCAGGTTCATCTCCAAGTCGTCTGACAGATGCAAGTTGTTCTATGACGTGCTGAGGAAAAACAAGTTGTTCCAGTGGACAGAAGAATATGAAGCAGCCTTCAACCAGCTTAAAGATTACTTGGCAACTCCACCTCTACTTTCCAAACCAGAAACAGGTGAAGCTTTGTACATGTATCTCTCAGTATCAGAAAATGCAGTTAGCTCAGTCTTGGCAAGAGAACAAGATGGAACACAACTACCTGTTTATTATGTAAGTAAGTCTCTTTCAGATGCAGAAACCAGGTACTCCCATATTGAGAAACTTGTTCTTTCTTTAATAACTGCTTCTATTAAGTTGCGCTATTATTTTGAAGTTCATCCTATTATTGTGAGGACTAACTATCCTGTCAGGAACGTGATGAGAAAACCTGAGATGTCAGGCAGGATGGCAAAATGGTCTGTGCAGCTTAGTACATATGATATTCAATATGAAGCAAGGACTGCGATCAAGTCACAAGCCCTAGCTGACTTTGTGGCAGATTTTAGTCCCAACCTTCAACCTGAAGTTGAACTCGAAGTCCAACAACTTGAAGGTTCAGACTCTCATAGATTTTGGACACTTTTTACAGATGGAGCATCAAATATAAGGGGCACAGGTTTGGGTATAGTCTTGAGATCCCCCCAAGGAGAACTGATTCCACAAGCTATAGATTGTGAGTTCAAGGCGACCAATAATGAGGCTGAATATGAAGCCCTCATCATGGGTTTGGTTACTGCTTTAAGTTTGAATGATAAATGTCTCAATGTTTATAGTGATTCCTTGTTGTTGGTTAACCACTTCAATGGATATTATACAGCAAAGCACAGTAGGATGTCAAGTTATCTGCAGCACGTTAAATCCTTGGCTGGACAATTTGAAGAATTAACTTTCCAACAAATCCCAAAGGATGAGAATGCTGAAGCTGATGCATTGGCCAACCTAGGATCAAGTTGCAGGAGCATGTTGAACACTGCCATACCTATAATCCACATCCTGCATCCTGCAATTGATCAATCAAAAACAAACCAAGTTGAAGACCAACATGATACGTCGGCTAGCTTCTCGAATGAAGAGGCATCTTGGACACTGCCCATAATAACATTTCTGTAGGATGGAACAGTGCCACAAGGTGTAAAAAATTCAAAAGCTTTCAGGATAAAGGTATCTAGATTTATATTAATCGATAATGTACTATTTCGTAAGTCATTTATAGGTTTGTACATGAGGTGTCTAGAGCCACAACAAGTTGAACAAGTCTTAAGAGAGCTACATGAAGGTGAATGTGGTAATCATTCTGGGGGCAAGTCACTATCCTCCAAGGCATTGAGAACAGGATATTATTGGCCAACTATGCGCCAGGATGCAATTAATTATGTTCAGAAATGTGATGCTTGTCAGAGACATAGCAACATCTTGCACCAACCTGCCGAACCACTTCATCCTATACTATCACCTTGGCCCTTCATGCAGTGGGGAATGGACATCATTGGAAAGTTTCCTAAGGCACCTGGGGGTAAAGTATTTATGTTAGCCCTGACTGATTACTTCTAAAAATGGATCGAAGCTGAAGCCTTCGTTCAAGTTAGAGATAAAGAAGTAATTTCGTTCTTGAAAAGAAATATCATCAGCAGGTTTGGAGTCCCTTCAGAAATTGTTTGTGATAATGGTTCTCAGTTCATCAGCAAGAAAACTCAAGACTTCTGCACAAGGTGGGGAATCAAGCTGATTACTTCTACACCGGTACATCCTCAAGCTAATGGACAAGCAGAATCAAGCAACAAGTTGATTGTGAACAACTTGAAGAAACGTTTAGATCAAAAGAAAGGAAGATGGGCTGAAGAGTTGCCACTAGTACTATGGGCAGATAGGACAACCCCTAAGAATGCAACCGGCCAAACTCCCTTCTCCTTGGTTTATGGGACTGAAGCCGTAATTCCAGTAGAATTTTTTATCCCAACAGCTAGATATGGTTTAATAACTCCAGAGGACAACCAGATAATACTTGCAGAAGATCTTAATACTATTGATGAACTAAGAGATTTGTCCAAGATCAGGATGGCGGCCTATCAACAGAGAATTGCCAAGTCTTACAACAAGAATGTGCGCATTAAGAGATTTCAAATTGGAGACATGGTGATCAGAAAAGTTTTTCAGAACACAAGGGAACTGAATGCAGGCAAACTTGCAGCCAAGTGGGAAGGTCCCTACCTTGTTGATGCAGAAGCTGGTAAAGGTGCATATTGGATCTCCACCTTGGATGGCATTAGAATACCAAGGAGTTAGAGTGCAGTCAATCTTAAAGCTTATTACATGTATGTTGTAGCTTGTCCACTCAATTCCAAAGATCAGGTATGATTTATTTGAGCTTTATTTCAATTTTGTTATTTCAAACTATTAATCTTTCTTGAACACTTACTGACTTAAGCATCGGAGGGGTGTTAGCCAAGCTAACACCCACCCCTAACATATGTTTGTTTTGCAAGGGCAACTCAAAATTCCAACACAAGTCAACTAGGTCGATATGTTCAGACGAATTGCCAGAGACAACAACTTGGACTGTTCAAGATGAAATCAGTCAAACTTGCTGACATCATGCTGGATGAAAGCCTCACTTATACGAATGTTCAAGTAAGCATATTAATATTAAATCTTATGCTTCATTTGCTGAAGTTTGTACTAAGGTTGTAAAGGTTTTCACCTTTCAAAGGTTTAAAGATTATACGTCTTTCTTAAAGTTTAAGGTTCATACACCTTCGCCTGTGCGCACGTTTTCCACATTTGTCTAAATTGTAAGTTGGCCAGTGTATTTATTACATATTGATTACCATCTTGTACTTAGACAAATTGTGAACTCAAGCCATTTACAATTGGTTGTAACATTAACGTGTTACCAAAGACAAAAGTTTAAAAGATTCAAACATCTTTTCATTTCTACTATTAGCATTAACATGTTACATCATGCATTTTAGAAGTCAACTTCAAACAAGCGTCATCTCTATTTGTACCTTGCCTACGTTACCAAAATGTAATGTCCTGGGAGGTCAATCATTTTTATAACCATGATAAACAGAGAAAGTTCAACAAACTGAGCTATTTTAAACTAAACCATTCAAAAGGTCTAACCCATGCTATCACAAGACATGAGTTGACCACAATGCAACATGAAGGTTGTCCAAACAAAAACCATTAAATCTTAAGTTATCTAATTGTTTACGAGGACATCCCCCTCGTTGATAAAACCAAAAACATAAAAACAAAATGTTTTAACATCTTACCCTGCAAGACAAACGAAAATAGAAAATTACCTTTCAGGTGGCTCCATCAACCTTATTCTCCTGATTATCATCAGCCTGTTCTTCAATAACAGTTTCTTGGGGTTTGGAATTCACCTCTCCAGCTTCCTCAACCTGGATTCCTTTGAGTGCAGCCTGTTCATCTTCCAAGTTCCACTCTGTTTGCTTTCCAGCTTGATACTCCTCTATCATTTGGATCCTCGCTTCAAATACCATCTTTCTAGCTTCCCTGGTCATACGTTCTTCAAGTGCTTCCATAGCGGCCCTATTCAGCTTATTCATCTCAGCAACTTTCATTACCCATTCTCTAATCTCTTTATCTTTCTTCTTGATTTCAAACTCCATAGCAGCAACCCTTGAATCCCTTTCCTTTTGCACAGATAGCAGCTTCTCCTCAGCCTCAAGCTTATCTTGATAAGACATTTGAGCCTTACCCTTCCAAAGTTGAACCTCCTTAGCCAACATGCTTGTAGCATCATGTACCTACAATTTGCACTCGGTTATTACAAATATTCAAACACTAAGATTTTGTACAAAGTAAAAAACTCTATTTACCTTCTGCACTAATACTTGCTCAATAGGCTCTGCAGCATCAATGTCTACAATCTCACTCTTCCTCTTCTTGAAAGACACCATGTCTCCAATCAATAATTTAGGTTTAGAGCTCTCAACCTTGGGAAGGGATGGCTTGACATCCTCATTCTTGGGCCTCTTGAACCTGGGAATCAGACTGCTAACACCACCCATGCTAGTTTGAGAAAGAGTAGCTGCAGAAATAACCCATTATTAAGTAGAAATAAGCAGAGCTTGAAAAGCAGATTTCAAGAAGGAATCTTACCTGAAGACATTCCTGGATCAACTTGTAGGGTCTTACTAGAGCTCTTCTCTTCCTCAACTTCTTCTTCCCCTTGCTCAACCAATGAGGCTGGACGTACAAACTTACGCTTCTTGGGAGATAAAGCACAAACAGTATTGACCACATGCAAAGTCTCTGAGCGTTTTGGAAACAGTTCATCCAACTTCAATGCTGCAAAATAAAACCAAGTTGTCAGAATACAGAGTAAAAATCAGAACCTTGTCAATGGAAAAATCAAGAAATCAATGTGGCCCTACCTTCATCCAACCAAAAAGAGTTTATCTTTCCCACTCCCTCCAAGGTAAACTTCTTAACATAGAAAAACCGGTTCTCCCACTTTCTGTCCTTGTCAATTGAATCCGTTACCAAGCTATTTGCCTTAGTCTTAACCCTAAAACCAAACCTCTTACTTCCATGTGACCTCAAGTCATAGCAAAATCCTAGTTCTTCCAAACCAACCCTTAACCCCATCTCAGCGCTCAACCTTTCTAAAGTTACTAAGTTCCTCCATCCTACGGGCATCAACTGGGCGAAGGCCAAACCAGTTACCTCAAAGAAGCGGATAATCGAAGGGGGAAAAGGGAATGTGAGACCAATCAGGAAAGGATATTCAAGAAAGCAAAGCCATTCATTAGAAGCACAGTCAGAGGTCATGAGGGCATTAGGGTCAAGGAATTCGGCACTTTTGGGAAAAAATTTCTTCAAATTTTCAACATCAGCACTTGTTAACTCACACCTTTCATCATCAGGGTGTTCTATAAACCCTTGACAAGTAAACCCAGTAGGAAGATCACTAGCCATTCTAAGAAAAAGAGCGAAAATCTTAGAGAGAAAGAACTCACCTCTGCAAACTGAAGAAGGTGCTAGAAACCCTTGTGATTTGTTTTCGAGAATAAGGGAAAGTCAAGAAGCCGGCCTTAAATAGGAGTAGACGGTTATATAGTTCCAAGAGGTTTCAAAAAGTCTACTCACCTATGAAACTACCCCATCACGACATTTAATGCGGATAGTGGGTGCCAGCAGTTGAGGGTTAATTTTTGACCTTCAAAAATTCCCTTTTAAGATCAAAAATTAAGGGGCAATTGTTTGGGAGTAAAAATCTGCATCATGTCTGCATCTTGAAGTATTCAACTTGTCCCGTCATCCTGCATCCTGACATCAAGCATCTTGATTATAAACACACATTTTTTGATGCAGGTAAACTTATTCCTATTTTTCAGGGAGCGATCACATGGATTACCGAACTCAACGTGACCTAATGGAAGACTCATTCAAACATTGAAGACCTTATCATCACAAACGGCTGAAGATAATCTTCAACTAACCTCCCGAGATTCTTGGAAAAACCTACTAATTCATAGTTAAACTCTCATTATAAATAACTGACACATTTTGTAATGCACACATACTCACGATCTTCCATTCTCGTAGTAATCACTTTCTGTTCTTTCAATTCATTGTATTTCCAAAGTCAATACTAATAAAATTCCATCTTGAGGTTTTAGGCCGGCGAACAAGTTGTTCAAGGACTTTCCTCGTTAAACACCGTATTCTATTGATCTTGAATTGCTTGCAATCATATTCCATTTTGCCCAAACTATTATTCTTTAAGTTGAATTGCAAAATTTGACTAAAACAAGAGGTAGATGCTAAATGAGCACTTTCTACCTTAGATTGCTTCAACCTATCTTCCTCTTGTGTCATGTGTGAAATTAATTCATTTATATTCCACTTATCCTTTTGACAATTACAGGTCACTTCAAAGTGACCAAACTGAGGAGGAAGAGAGATCAAAACTAAATGCACGAGAAGATCTTCTGATATCTCTAACTTAAGTGCTTTTAGCTTTCTCGAAAGATGAAGCATTTCTAGAATGTACTCCCTAAGATTTTCGGCACCCTTGTACTTCATGGAAACAAGTTTCCTTAGGGTAGAACTTCTTTCTGACTTTTCGCTTTTTGCAAAGCGTTCTTCAAGGGTCTCAAAAAAAGTCTTAGCATCAACGTCCTCGGGAACACTATTCAAAAATGTTTCCAGGATGACATTTTTCATAATCATTAGGCTCACGCGATTGGAGAGTTTCCATTTCTCAGTATATATGTAACGACCCGAATTTTCATAAAGTAAACAAATCCATAAAAACATGGAAATACTAACAGTTGTCTTACAAAATCCAACTTAAATAGCCCAACGGCTAGTCTCAACCATCAATTCAACCATAAATGCGGAAGCGAAATTAAATACTAAGTCTTCAAGCCAGTACAACCACTAGCTAAACAAAATAAACCATAAGGTCTTAATATAACTGACACGGACAGCTTCATCTAGCGATCCGTCTACTTCTTTAAGTCGTTACCTGAAAAAGATTATTAGAGAAATGGTGAGCGAACAATGCTCAGTAAGTTCATACGGACTTCTCTGATAGCTAAGGAGAAGTGACCGAAAGAACGGACTCAATTGATAATTTCAAAGATCGGATATCATTTCAAATACTAACTGCATATAACGAATACAGTTAACTACTCAAAGATTGGTGGTCCTAATTCCATTCCGTCAATTCCAAGTTCCAAACACCTTTTCAGGGTGTCACACCTTTTTCAGGGTGTTAAGTGAATAAGAGACCTTACACCTTTTCAGGGTGCTCCCTTATTTAGAGTTATCATGATAATCTAGAGTTCCACAAAGTCTAAGTTACACATAGTTAACTAGACTTATTTCCATTAGTCTGTTTCCTAGGACCGTTTCCACATTAGTCCTTTTCAGGGACTAGTTAGTCCTTTTCAGGGACTATACAGCTACACCTGTTGCAATTAGATATAGCATACTTTCCAAAATAGTGTTCCCTAAACGAGAGCACATGCAAATTCAAATGTTCTAAGATTCCCTACGACCAAAACACGTCATAGGTAAGATGTACAAAAGACGTTCATCAACGTAGAGTTCAAGCGCTATGGACCATATAGCATTCATGAAAGAATTATAGAGTTCCAATGAATAAACAATTCAAGGTACTTAGGAACGTAATCCCTTACCTTGCTAGCGTTGACTTCTAGCGGGTTCTCTGCGTACAATCTACAATCACGCAAAGATACCATTTTTAGGACATGAACAATATTTATCCCCGTCCCCAAATTCCTTTTCTAACTTTAACCTTTTTGAGTTTACTTCTTAAACTCCTTCTTAAGGTTCTTACTTTAGTTTAGGATTTATCTCACCCTTCATAACTTTCCCCAACATGTCTTTAGGTTTACGTAAAAGTCTACTTCCAATCCATGTGTCTTAAGTTGACTTTATTTTATGAAAACACTATTCACAGCGTTGACTTTACTATTCCCAGCATTGACTTTACTATTCCCAGTTGACTTTTACTTTTCCCAGTTGACTTTACTATTCCCAGTTGACTTTTACTATTCCCAGTTGACTTTCACACATTGAAACACCTTGAACAACACACACTAAACCCTAATTTACAAACCCTAACTTGACACACACACATCACACACACACACACACACACACACACACGGCATACACACACACACTGCACCCTCACACAACACACACACGGCACACACACACACGACACACACACTGCACACACGCACAAACACACACACACGGACACACACACACACACATCGACAGCCGCCAGCCGCCGCCGCCGCCGCCGTCGTGTGGTGGTGGTTCATGCATGCATGTCGATACTAATCCCAACTTTTCCATTAAAGATGTTTTCAAAAATTAACAATAAACCCTAGTTTATCAATTTAGGGTTAGGGTTCTAAGTTCCGTTTCATAATTCCTAGGCGATACCCAACCCAAGAATAATTATTTAGGGGTGAGAGAATTACCTTCGAAGGGGGTTGAATCTTCTTCTTCCTCCTTCTCTCTTTCTCCTCTCTTCTTCCTCTTCCTCTCTCTCTCAGCCTCTCTCTCTCTCTCCGCCTCCTCTCTCTCTTTTTCTCTAGGGTTTTTGATTAACTCAAAATAATAGGGAGATGGTTAAAGAGTTGATTAAATACTTAGGTTTCCCCTTTCCTATTTCAAAAAGGTTTTCCAAAGTTGACTAGATTGGGCCCTTCTTATTAGCCCAACTCATTAATTATTTAATGAGCCCGATTGAAATATTCATTATAAAAGCACAACTAATAATAATAATGGGCCAAAAAGGCCGGTTATTACAATATAAGCGGTCCTCAGGGGTGCTTTCATCATTAAGAGGAATAGGAAACGGCTCCCTAAATGCGAAATCTATGACCATTCAGCCTAAGATCATTACAATTTTGTTTTTCCAAGTTTTAAAGTTTGTCCCATTAAGCATCAGAATTGTGCTCATCACAGCAGTAATAGAAGAAGCGTTAAGTAAATCTGTTGGGAATCGAGAACAAGAATGAATACAAAACATTATAAGTAACTACATTATAAATAAATGATTAATTATATCAAATGAAATCCATAAATAAGTCAATTAACATGACATCAAAACTAATTTTTGGATTGCGAGTTGATTCCTAAATAATTGATTTTGATAACAAGTAATTTGAACAATGTTTGATTAAATGCTTAATCTTCCTTTGGGTAGTCTTAAGCATTTAACAAAACAACTTAATGTTCATTTTATTTGTCATTACATAAATGCTCAAATTTAGTCAAATGTCAAGATCTTCTTTGGAAAATTCAAGTCATTCACATATTAACTTAAACATTCAACACTTTAACAATTTTGTGTTTAAATAACGTTAATCACTTAGGTGATAATATTATTTAAATAATGAATAAAATTGTTTAAGCATATAATTAATCAAGGCTTTATAGTTTGAAAAATGCAAGTTTTGTCCAAAGGGGAAAACAAAGATTGTGCAGAAATTCAAAAAATTCATAAATTGTGAACAATGTTTGCACGGCCGAGTGAAGGAAATGACACGGCCGAGCACCACTTTTACAGAAATTTTGTTTTTCGACATATAGTGCACGGCCGCGCTAAACAAAACGCACGACCGAGCTCGGCCGAGCATAGGAAAGGACACGACCGAGCACCATTAATCAGAAACTTTTTCCTTTTCGATATTCAATGCACAACCGTGCAAAAACAAACGCACGACCGTGCAAGTCTTGGTCCGACCAGGCATAACCAAAGACCCGTCCGGGTTATTCAAGAGATCCGACCGGACTCGACCAAAGATCCGGCCGTATGATGTCATTTTTGGCGCCGTTTCATGTGCTCGGCCGAGCAAATCATAAGACTCGGCCGAGCAGGTCATTTTATGCACTTTCTTAATTTTGTTTTAAACTTTCCCAAAATCAATGAATGGCAAGTAGATCCACATGATATGTACTTAAAACATAAAACCACGCTATTTAGGATAATCTTGCTTTTAAAATTAATGGAATCAAGTAAGTAGATCCACATGGTATGCACGAAAACATAAAACCATGTTATGAAGGGATAGTCAAACTTGAACCATTTTAATGAACAAAACTTTCAAACCATTTTCTTAAATTCAGATGATGATTATCAGTACTCTATGAATGAATTAGAGTCCCTAATCAACATCATAAAACTTAATGATTCAACAGGAAAAATGAATCACTTAAAGCACAAAGGCTTTCTTAAGAGAACTCAAACTTAAAACCAAAAAATGAGCGGGCTCTGATACCAATTGTTGGAACAATTTATGATCCCTGAATGCCATACTCATATTCAGAATAAGATTGAGGAAAGAGATGAAGGCGGAAGCATGAAAATATACCTGTTGAATCCATAGTTTATGTAGTAGAGAGAAATGAAGAACAAGTAGGAATTGTGTACTTCTAAATGATAATGTCTCTTAATCTCTCAAAAGTCTTCTAACAAATGAAGATGATTTAGTATGAGAAAGTAAGAAATCTAGTAGTCTCTAGGGTTGATGGAAGACTCTTTATATAGGAGACAATATGGCATTTCATTTAGGGACCACACCCTTTCAAGCTACCCTTTCAAGCTTAATGATGTTATATTACCCTTTTGCCCATCACAATTAGATAATTATACATCAAAAGGAATTCTATACATTTTATTATCAACTATACTTTATATTAATATTATAGCCACGATTTTATTTATGGAAGTGCTAAATAACTTGTGTTGCAAGCCATAATGTTCTAACATTACCTATCTACTTTGAATGAACAATTTTGTCATCATAAAATTCATATATTACAAAAAAACTCATCACTTACCTATCTACTTTTCACCCACTTGCTTTATGAATGGACAATTATATCCTCCATACACTACTATGTTTGACCAAATTTGCCTTGGTTTATTAATAAGTGTGCAAAATCAAACTAGTAACCTTAAATATGAAGGAGTACTAATTCTTTTAATAGCATGATTAAAGAAATATAATAAAAAAGTGAATGTGTGTAGAATATAATAACTTAAGAATGAGATCCATATTTTAAATGTATGAATATAACGAGGGAGGGTTTTATTTATTATGTTACTAGTAAATTTTATTTAAAATAATTATAATTATAAGAGGAAAGTTAAGATGATAATAATGTTTTGATTTATATAAAGAGATCAAAACTCAATATAAAATTGTTAGCAATATGCTTATGCATCAATGGTGTTTGGTTAAAAATATGTCCGTTACGAGATTGAGTAATTTAAGATACTTGAATCGGCACATGCAAGTTTGGTAAAGAAGCACGACTGTGCTACGAGACAAAACATATGAAATTTGCAATATCAGACAAGATAGTTTACACTAGGCCGCGCCGATAGAAACAGTAGGTTTTTTTAGAAAACCTACAGTGTTGTTTGTTCCTTTTGGTACAAGCACATGGTAATATTAGAGTAGACAATTACGAAAAACTCATTTTCCATCTCTTAGTATAAAACAAGTTATTCTTAATTAAGAACGGCTCAAAATAAATAATTTTAATAAAAGAAAGATTTATAATTTATAATTATTTATTTGTATAAAATAATTTTATTCATTTTAAATAATAAATACAGTATATTTTGATATTAATATTAGGGATTTTTACCAATAAGTCCCTAGGGGAATGTGGTATTTACCAATAAAAACACAACATTTCAAATTCTACCTTAGGGTCCTTAGGTTCAAATCAATTTTACCAACAAATCTCTCATAACTTTTAAATGGCAAAAATACCCCCAGCCCAAATTAAATCCTCCAACACCTCTAACCTTTGACCATTTTGACTACCACCTTTATATTTGACCACCACCGCCCGCTGCCACTGACCGCCGCTGACCACCACTGCCGCCAGCCACCACCGCCGCCGGTAACCACCGCCTCCGCCGGTTACCACCAGACCTCCCCACTGCCGCCCGGCCACCACCGCCTCCGCCGGTGACTGCCGCTTCCGGCCAACCGCCGGACCTCACCCACTGCAACCCCAAGTATTATAAATAAAAATTATTTGCTTTTGGGAGGGTTTGAACCCATGACCTATTGGTCTTGGCTAAGTGATAGGCTAAATCGCGCTCCTAACAAATTAAACATGGACTAGGTTCTAAAAATATGTAGTTATGGTAAGTCCAGGATCGATCCATGAAGACTTGGATTAATTCTAAGTTATTCAATTATTTTAAAAACCAATAAAACAAAAAGATAAATAAAAGGATAGGTGATCAACACGAGCAAGCATATAAATGATAGGGTTCGCAGAATTAAAATATATCTTCGTCTTTAATTCAAATATCATCGGTACATATTTTCACTTTTCACCCTATTCACTCGATCACGAGATTTATTTCAATCTCTGTTTCTTCTTTCAGATTAGTCAATAGCAGTGGCACACTCACTAGAAACCCTAATCAATAATCAAATCTAAGTGGCACAGTCTAGATCCAAAAATTAATCGCTTTAATGATTTAAAGAAACTAAGATCAAGAACGCTTTCTACAATTATTTCATATAGATAATCGTCTAACTTTACCCACTTCACAATTTACCATGGCACATGCATAAATTGTAAAGATGCTACTTATGAATTTCTACACTGGCACAGTCATAGAAAATTCTAGCATAAATCAATTGACAAGGATAAACAGGTTGATCAAGTCTATAAACCCTAGCAATCAATTTAGAATAAGCACAAGTAAAATTATGAATAGAATTTAAAGATGAAAAGAAAAATACCTCAATTAAATAAAAAGATAAAGTTACCTCCAACCTTGCAACCCTTACAAATATTTACTAGCTACATTGTTTGATAAAAAAATATAAGAAAACTAATCTAGTATTTATAGAAGAAAAACTAACCTAAATATAAAAAGAAAAAGAATTGTAAAAGAAAAAGGAAACTAAAAAGAAATCCTAAACTAAAAAGAATAATCAAAGGATATCATAATGAATTAGGAAATTAAATTCCTTCTCCAACTTGGGGTAATTTTTGGGCTGAATTATGAAATTCCTACAAAGTCCCTCATATTTTGATAATTTCCAGTTTGGTCCTCAGGATTTCAGAAATTCCAGAACAGTCCCTGTGTATCAAAAATTGCAGTTTGGCCCCTGGATTTCAGCAGTTTTGCCCAGAAGTCCCTGGCCTTTGCATCATTACTCAATTAAGCACTTTTTCTCCCTTTTTCTTGTAGATTGAGCACATAATCACCCTAGACAACAAAAACACAAAAATACACAAATCAAATAACAAAAGCTTGAGAACAAAGTAATAATTAAGCTTAAAAATATCTAATTAAATGAGTAAAAACTCACTCATCAAATACCCCCAAACTTAGTCATTTACTTGTCCTCAAGTAAAAAATAATAATAATCAAAATCAAAATAAAACTAAACTAAACTACTAAACAATAAAACTACTTTACTAAAAATGAAAACAAAACACACATTTTTTTTTTAATTGTTCTTGTCAAGTCATGATCATCGGCCCATAAAAGTCTCATAAATCAAATATACATACTCAATATGAAATCAATCAATACCATGCAAGTCAAAAATATGCAACCCAATCAATAAAATATCACCGTGATTCTCCGTGTGTGTGTGCAATGCAATAACTAGATCACCGTCAAACCCGGAATACATTATAAAGTCAAGTACCCACTCATTCTCTAATAGATATGATATATGGGGTTGAAGATTCAATGGAACATGAAGTGTGAAGATCAAGAACCAAATAGCTTGCTTTTCATGACTATCTCCACTAATGGGGACTACAATCAACCAAAGACCAGTTAGGACTTTATTAGCTTGTAATGTTTAGGTTTGGTTAAGGGCTACAAACGAAAGGTAAAGAATTCAAATTCAAGAGAGAATAACCAAAGAGTCTTCAAATAATAACACAATTTCGTACAACTCTTGGGCCTCTTCCGTTTCACCAATGCATCAACCCCCAAACTTGAACTTTTACATATAATACTTTTGACTTTGGGTTGAATGCATTCCTTTTTCTACCTCCCCTTTTCCTTCAATACTTGCACATAAGTGAGGGCTCTTTGAACCTTTTTTTTTTTTTTTCTCACTTTTTTTTTTAATCAACGGTTTTTGAGCCTCTTGTCTCACTTTTCTTTCCAAAGTTACCTCGTGGGATTTCTTAAACTTCCACTCACTTTTGCCCATTTCAAATATCTTCCATAATCTCACTTTACCTTGTCTTTCATTCTTTAATTACACTCTCTTGACGGGTAAGGAAAATTGTATAGGCTAAGGGGTGAGTAAATGTGGGTACAAGAAACAATGTCGAATGGGGGTCGTTGTGTGCTTTTGCACACTCCATTCTTTTTACTTTAAGCTCAAACGGGGTAACTAGGGATAAATTTATAAAGGGTAGTTTAAGGCTTAATATATGACTAACAAAGAATGCCTACATCATCTCTCTAGTCAATCATAATCCCAAAAATTTCGCCTCGAAAGTCAATCAAGCAGGTTCTAAAGTTCCCGAGAATATAGTGAATAAGTCAACTAAATAATGGTCATCTAAGTCTTTCGGTGATCAAAGTAATTAACATAAAGTGCTCAAAAGTGTGGAGAAATCAAAGATCAATCATATGAATCAAGTCACATATCAAGACAAGTACAATACCAAATAATTCAACTTAAGCATGCATAATCAATTTTTACTATCATAGACAAAAGCCAAATTACAGAACTAGACTCAAACAAATTTCTTTTTTTTTTGGCAATAAAAAAAAATTGACCGGGCATAGCTGCCTACGTTCCCCTTAGGACAATAAGGGGCTCAGGTCACCGTAGTTCGAACCCGACAAAGAACATAAGAAAACATTTTTTTTTTTTTATGACAGACAATGCAACCCACCCCCAAACTAAACAAAACAATGTCCACATTGTAAACAACGTAGGAAAGGGGCAAGAACACAAGACAAGGTGATTATGACTCCTATCTCCATACTCACATAATTCCCACCCAGATAATTAATAATTGCAAGTCTAAAGAGAACAATAAATTCAGTTTCGTTGTTGACTGCAATTTTATTTTTATTTTTTAATCAAACACCCAGACTAAAGCAAAGGTTTCACACTAGCATATTGTTCAAATTTTATCAGTCGAGGAAACAATAATAATCAAGAAACAGAGATCAGAACAACCGAAATCAGAACATATTACCTTAGTTTGGTCGCCAGTGAGATTCGACTTGTTACCTTAGTGCCATGAATATGACCCATGAATATTTGGAGTGGCTGGACATATCCGGTGGTCATGGGAGTTGGCCGGAGGGGAAGGGCAGGCGAGAAGAGAAACACGGCCAGTGAGAAGGACAATGATTGTGCGGTGACCGGTTGATTAGCAGGGGAGAGTGTTCGGACGGAGCAAACAGGAAGAACGGGAACTGGTTAGGGCTTTCAATTTGGGGGAAATTGCTCGCATTCTTTTTTCTTTTTTCTTTATTTCAAGTTCCAGCCCTTATTGCCCTTCAACTTTCTGCAAACCCAACGCCCACACCGTGAATTAATTCCGAAGATTTTCACTTTGATACCGCTCACCTTTTTTTTTTTCCAGATTAATCCAGTCCGTTCCACCCTGTTATGTCGCCTGCAATTACACCAAACACTACCCACAAGCATAATATCTTTCTAGATAGAAAAATACTAGAACAAAATACTAAAAACTAACAAAAATTATTCACAAGTAAATAAATTGCAAGGTTTACATTTGGAGGCACTTTAAAAGTTAAAAAAAAAATGAAAATCTTTTTGGAGGGTGACACTATTTACACTCCTCTATAAACCCACAAACTCAAGGAGACTCTTTCGAGTGACACAAAACACTAACTAAGATAGATAATTAAATAACTAGAATTAAAATGCAAGTCCCCGGCAACGGCGCCAAAAAATTGATAGACAAAATTATAATACCTCGCAAGTGCACGAGCTATCGTCATAGCAATATGCAAACACAAGGGTCGATCCACAGGGACTTGGATTAATTCAAAGTTATTTAACCATTTTAAAAGCAATAAATAAAACAAAACATAAATAAAAGATAGGTGATCAACATGAGCAAGCATATAAATGATAGGGTTCGCAGAATTAAAAGGTATCCCCGTCTTTAATTCAAATATCATTGGTAAATCTTTTCACTTTTCACCCTATTCACTTGATCACGAGATTTATTTCAATCTCTGTTTCTTCTTTCAGATTAGTTAATAGTAGTGGCACACTCACTAGAAACCCTAATCAATAATTAAATCTAACTGGTACAGTCTAGATCTAAGAATTAATTGATGAACGATTTAAGAAACTAAGATCAAGAACGCTTTCTACAATTATTTCACACAGATAATCGTCTAATTTTACCCAATTCACAATTTACCATGGCACATGCATAAATCGTAAAGATGCTACTTATGAATTTCTACACTGGCACAGTAAATAGAAAATTCTAGCATAAATCAATTGACAAGGATAAACAGGTTGATCAAGTATATAAACCCTAGCAATCAATTTAGAATAAGCACAAGTAAAATTATGAATAGAATTAAAAGATGAAAAGAAAAATACCTCAATTAAATAAAAAGATAAAAGTTACCTCCAACCTTGCAACCCTTACAAATATTTACTAGCTACATTGTTGATAAAAAAATATAAGAAAACTAATCTAGTATTTATAGAAGAAAAACTAACCTAAATATAAAAAGAAAAAGAATTGTAAAAGAAAAAGGAAACTAAAAAGAAATCCTAAACTAAAAAGAATAATCAAAGGATATCATAATGAATTAGGAAATTAAATTCCTTCTCCAACTTGGGGTAATTTTTGGGCTGAATTATGAAATTCCTACAAAGTCCCTCATATTTTGATAATTTCCAGTTTGGTCCTCAGGATTTCAGAAATTCCAGAACAGTCCCTGTGTATCAAAAATTGCAGTTTGGCCCCTGGATTTCAGCAGTTTTGCCCAGAAGTCCCTGGCCTTTGCATCATTACTCAATTAAGCACTTGTTCTCCCTTTTTCTTGTAGATTGAGCACATAATCACCCTAGACAACAAAAACACAAAAATACACAAATCAAATAACAAAAGCTTGAGAACAAAGTAATAATTAAGCTTAAAAATATCTAATTAAATGAGTAAAAATTCACTCATCACTAAGACTCCTAACCACTATGCCAATCTTCTTACTTGTTCTATTAGTAGACTATTATATATTTAACACTACAACCTCACATTTGTTGTTGTATTTTTTTTATTTTTTTTTGTTGGGAGTATTAATTCTTCAAAATTGAACAATTACTCATTTTGAAGAAAAAAAAAGATAAATTTATTTCACAATTGTTTAAAGAGCATTTGACAACACATAGTTCTGAAAATTAGTATCATTTGATAACTGAGAATTGAATGTACCAGTTCTTGTACTCATATTCATATGTGAAAAAAATGAGAAATGAATGTCTCATTTATTATATAATTAAACCGATAAATTGAGTCATCAATTCTTAAAAATGAGAGATGATTTTATCAGTTTTTACTCAATTATGAACAACTGTTAAATGAATGGCTCAGTTATTATATTCAAATTCATGTATGAACAACTGTGAAATGCATGTCTCAGTTATTATAATGATTGTGAAAAATTGAGAGATGAATTTATCAGTTTTTAAAATGAAAAAATGACACAACTGTGAAATCACACAATTGAGAAATCATACAACTGAAAAATCAGTTGAAAAATGATTTTACAAGTGAAAAATAAAAATTAAAAAAATAACACAACTGTGAAATCACACAAATGTGAAATCATACAATTGTGAAATCATACAACTGTGAAATCAATTGAGAATTAATTTATAAGTGATAAATGAAAAATGACACAAGTGTGTAAAACTGAGTAATCATTCAAATGTAAAATTAATTGAGAAATGAAAATGATTTGTCAATTATTTACAAGTGAAAAATGAAGTTTTTATTTTTAAAATTTGAATCATAACTTAAATATACTTTTTTGATTCGTTTCAACGATATGAATAATTCGGCGGTGTCAAATTATTTTTTCGACTTCTAGATTGCAAGATATATCGTTTTAAAATTTTAATGGGAAAAAGAGAGAGAGAGAGAGAGAGAGGAGAGGAGTGGAGAGAGAGAGAGAGAGAGAGCAGCATTGTTAATGTTGAGATGTGAGCAGTTTGGCAGCAGAGCGTGTAGCAGCTTGGCGTGCTTCTTTTGGGTGAGCAGGGGCATTTTTGTCCAAGGAAATTGCAAGGGACTTATTGGCGAGTTTCCATAATGTCGGTCCTTATTGATCATTTTTGTTTGGATGAGGGACTTATTGGTCAAAGCCTCTAAATAATATTATATATATCAATGTACATATAAAACCTTAATTTTAAAGTGAATGATGAATTAAAGAATAACTACAAGTTAATATAAGAATGACCAAAATAGTCATGCACATCATCAATTTTCATTGAATTTCTAAATTACGTGCAAGGGTGCAATCTGGATTGCACGTTATTTAAAGTGATACATTGAGACAAAATTCAGGCCAATGTACTAAAAAATGGCAAAATAGGAAGTTTGTTTATGAGTGGGAGGATAAAGAAAGTAGAAGGAATCTTTTTATTTTTGGGTAAGTGAGAACTAACAAATCTGGTGACAGAATTAGCTAGGCTGACGGATTTTAACCGTCGGTAACTTCCGACGGAATCGAGGATTTTCCCACATATTATGGAGCGGGAAATTGAATACGTTTTCGACGGAATTTCCTTCGGTGAAGTTGGAAACTGTACGAAGATGCCGACAAATAAAACTGTCAGTAGTTTCTGACAACTAAAACCTTCTCAACGGGCAGACAGTTTTTGGATCGTGGGAATGGCCTGACGGATATTATGTGGGGAAGTCAGGGATATTAAGGTAATACCAAAGATGCGTGCCCTACCTTAACTGCACTCAAATGGAATAATATAATGTTTCTTATGAGACGGGGTAGTAAACATTATCACGACAAACGAGGCTGGAAATATTTCAAAAGCTAAAATCTATAATAGTCCATCAATGACACTAAACATTTGACCTAGCCCTATTCATTTACCCTACTCTTTTCTTTACATGATTATTCAATATTAATTTGAAAGCATTAATTATGACAAAAAAAATATTATACTCCCTCCGTCCCGTTTAAGGTTCTTAATTTGACTTTCCGCGTTTATCAAGAAATCAAGTGTAAAACAAAGAAATCAAGTAGGAAGAGAAAAGTAGGTAGAATGTTTTTTGTGTGAAAATGACAATTGGGTCCCATTGTCTATTTTAGGTAATAAAACAACTAAAAATTTTAGTTTGGAACAAACTAAAAAGGAAAGTAAGAACTTTAGTCTGGACGGAATGAGTATTTTTAAATGGAGGGAGTACAATAATTATCATTAGCTAGCTTCGGGAAGACAATGTACTCTTCCCAATCCTAACATTAATACCGAGGAGTCCCAACCGGAACACAAAGAAACACACTTCACACATATAAATAGCATCGCATGTGCAGTAGGAATTGAACGTGAACAAATGTCACATTACAAAACAAAATTCTCTTTGCACAGAAACTCAAAAATGGCAACATCATCTTCTTCCAAAGTACTCCTAAGCTTGAAGCTTCTAGTAGACAAGAAAGCAAAGAAAGTTCTCTTTGCAGAAGCCGGCAAAGACACCGTCGATTTCTTATTTAGCATATTGACCCTCCCTCTCGCTACCGTTATCCGGTTACTTTCCGAACAAGAAGGCATGGTGGGTTGCCTTTCTAATCTCTATAAAAGCATCGAGAATTTGAACGATGTCTACATACAACCTAATCTGCACAAGGATGCAGTCTTGAAGCCCATTGTACAAGTCTCGACCGAATCTGCTCCTTCTTTTTTCCTAACTGACGATGATGCTCCGGAGAAGAAGAAGTTTTATAGGTGCAGCTATAATCATAATCATAATTATGTGGCCTATAATACTGAGACTACTTGTCCTGCTTGTAATGCAGCTATGAATACTGAGATGGCGATTGTGGAGGGAAAGAATGTGGCTGGGACGGTGGCTGCCGCTGCCGGAGGCGGGGGTGGTGGTGGCGGAGGAGGGTTTGTGAAGGGGGTTGTGACTTACATGGTGATGGATGATTTAGTAGTGTCACCTATGTCCACCATTACTGGCATTACTTTATTGAACAAGTTCAGTGTCATGCATGTCGGTGATCTTGAGGAACAGGTTGTTGATTTGGATATGGCTAAGGTACGAATCTTTCAACTATTATTAATTATGGTAAGTTTATAGTTAAGATGTACTCCAACCGTCCTAAAATAATTGTCCAGTTTGAATTTTCAAATATTTTAAGGTTACACTATAAGTTAATTGAAATCTATCGCTTTTCTTGGATGCAGGCTCTTAAGTTGCTGAAAACTTCTTTTCATTCCAAGAATGTGCTTACGACTGTTTTTCTCTGAATTTTAATGTCATTGAAATTCTGAAGGCTTATAATATGAATGAAGCTTGGATATTATGTTTGGTAAAGTTTATTAGTAACTCCTTTGTTTAAACTGCATTTTTTTTTTCCTTCTTATCAGTTGCAGTATTAAAATCGATTTGGTTAAAAAGATCGACGGGTTCCATAATACTCTATTTATTCCGGAAATATAGTTTCATTTTGATTTTTTATGTTCAACGAAAATGAACTTTGACCAACCATTGGTGTCAACTTAATCTTTCTAGTGAAATTATAAAATTTGTACTCCCTCCGGTCCAAAATAATTGTCTTTTTTGTCATTTACACAATTCTTAGTGCTTGTTTGTTTCCACTTATTTCTAGTGACTTTTGGCTTTTTGCTTAAAATAAGCACTAATTGTAGTGTTTGTTTTCACTTATAAGCTAAAAGTTCATAAGTAATGTACAACATATATAAAGCACAAATAAGTAAAAGCTAAAAAGAAATAAAAATGTTACTACATCTGTCTTGCTTTAAGGTTCTTATTTTCCTTTTTAGTCTTCCCAATTTAAGGTTCTTGCTTTGTTTTATTACTTAAAATGGAATGTGGGACCCACTTGTCATTCTCACAACAAAAACTCCATACCCACTTTCTCTCTCATACTTTACTTTTCATACTCATAACATTTTTTTTTTTTTAATCTCCGTGCAAAGTCAAACTCAGAACTGTAAATAGGGACGAGGGAGTACTTTTTTTTCTACTTACATAGAAACACGCCTAAAATTACTCCTTAATAAAAATTCATAACCTCAAATTGAACTCCTTTTCCGTAAGGATCCAAGCCATAATATTACCAATTGACGTACAGCCTCTCATTACTTTATTCATTCATTTCTTTTGAAGTTTATACATTTCATATTTCAGTTATGTTAGTTTTTTTTTATTATTATTTTTAAAGGATTTCAATTTTTTTAGCAATAAAGAATTTCTATATAAGTGATTAACTGTATTCTTTCTTTTCTTTTGAATTTCTATGTGAATTTATTTATCTTTTGGAAAGAATTTCTATGATAGTTTTTCTTTTTATTTGGAAATTTTTTACGTCAGTTTTTTTTTTTTTTTTGGGAAATAATTTCTTTGTTAGTTTGATTATCTTTTCAAGAAAATAGAGCAAAAGCAAAGAAAAGGGAGAAAGAATATTATGAATTTATATGATTTTCATGAATTACAAAAGGGAAAATAAATTAGTATTCCGTTAATAACTACTCCCTCCGTCCCAAAATGATCTTCTCATTTGACATTTTTCATTGTCCCAAAAAATTCTTCACATTTCTATAACCTAAGCTTAGAAGTGCCCAAACAAAACATGACTAGTGAATCAAGTGTGCATATCCTTAAAAAGTTTGAATAGTCAAATTTGAAGATCATTTTGGGACGGAGGGAGTATATTAGACTATATTTTAATTCCACAGAGCAATTTATATAATTTAATTATAGATAAGATTGGCATGCATATGAGTTAATTTAAATGCTAGGGGTATATTAGTGATTTTACCATAATTCAACACTTTTCAGTTTTTTTAACAAACAGATACAATCTGCTTATGACTGCTCATAAGTTGTTTCAAAACAGCTAAAACAAACACTATTTAGTTCATCAGCCATAAGTCAATCAACTATAAGCTATCAGCCATTAGCTATAAGTCACCAGCAATCAGCTGCGACAAACGAGCTTTTAAGGAAAGCAATTAATATCATGATTTAGTGATAAAAGTGTCAATTTTACCCCTATTAAGTGGATTTTATTTCTTTAAATAATAGCTTTTTAAATTGCTATGTACCAAAGTAACACTTAAGTTCAACTATGTACCAAACTAACATCTTTGACTTAAAACGGCATTGGCAATACCGTTTAACCCTAATTGAAGTCGGGTCTGGCAATGCCGATTTCATCTTTTCAAAACCTTAATCCTAATTACCATTAAACACCGGGTTTTCAACCTAAAAACGTCACTGGTAGCGCCGTTTCATCCTAAAAACATCACCACCAGTGCCGTTTTCTTGCAAGGATGTCATATTGGTACATAGTTGAATTTTGGTGTTAGTTTGGTACATATCTATCCAAAAGGTAATTATTTAAAAAAAATCCTATTAAGTGTGCATCATTATTACATTAATGTCACACAACTAAGACAATTAATAAAACAAAACAAGTTTCAATGCAAGGGTAAGAAGGACATTTAGCTTAAAAGTGACAGTTATTCTGGATCAAAATTTTAGCTTAATTTTTGGACCGGAGGGAGTAATTGATAAATCATTAAGTGATTAATTAATAATAATTTTTATAATTTCATTGTAATCGTTACATTGACACCAATATTTGGTAAAAGTTTATTTTTGTTGAATATAAAAAGTCAAAATGAGATTATATTTCTGAGACAGAGTTAGTATATGAATGTGTGGTGTGTGACTGCATATTAGTCCTTTAATTTTGCGTAAAAACCAAATTTATATAATTTCATTCAAATAAACGCCTATTCACGAAAAGTTCAACGACAAATCCAATTAATCCTACTGGCATGGCTCGAGATTATCCCTGAAACATGGTTGAATACAGTAACTTTATTATTTCCCACTTTTGAAACCCTAAAATTTACTGTTATTGAAGGAGAGGGTTGCTCATTTCATGCCATAAAAAGTAATATAAAGTTGGTTATCTTAATCAAAATCTCCAATAAAATTTGCTACTAATATTTATATTTTTTTTGTACTTTTTTGAGGATATACAAATAAACTTACATAAACCTTCATCAAAGTTTTTTTTTTTTTTTTGTTGAAAGAACCTTCATCAAAGTTTAATGAAGGCAAAACCACCATTTGAGCCAACTATCAAGCAGAAGCAGTGGCGAATCTAGGCCTTTTGAGGAGGGTACTTGGACCTCCCTGAATTTTCAAATTTTTACAAATTTACCCTTTATATTTTTTGAATTTACTATATTGACCCCCCTGAAAAGAAAAATCAAGGGGGTCTAGATTCACCAATCAAGTGTGTCAAGGTGGTCTCTAAAATACCAAGAATATAATTGCCCAAAATACTATTTATGATTTAAGTTAGTAAAAAGAAAGTTAAATAAATAATATTTTTTCTGTAATTTTACAATTTTAGGATGACAAAGTGGTCTCCAAAACACTGTTGATAAAATGTCATGTAAAGTAGTATAACGCAAAGTGAGGAACTTTAAATCGGAAAAATTGGGAAGGAGGGGTAAATGTCATGTAATTTTACAATTTTTTTTTATGTAATTTTACATTTTTTTCTGTAATTTTGTCTACGGTTTTTGTGCATTATTTTTGAGTGGTTAAAGAATACTTACAAATTGAACTTTAAAACGCGGTAATGAAAGTGGTGGGGGTGACGGATTCGAAAAGAGGGGATATGATGGTGGATGGCATACATTGCAGAATAAAGCAAAGGAAAAGAAAGTGAATCAATTATTTAGGCTCAGTTTGTTTCGCGTAAAACAATTTTCGGAAAATGATTTCCCGTAAAATGTTTTCCGGAAAATGAAAATGTTTTCCGAAAAATGACATAAACATGTTTTTGGTTGTTTGGTAAATCTAAGGAAAATGTTTCCGGAAAATATTTTCATATGAAAATAATAATAATTTAATATGAGGAAAAGAATTATAATGAGAAAAAAAATTGAATGTGGGTGGAGATTTTGGGTTAGGGTGGGATGGGTGGTTGTGGGTAGGGTGGGGTGGGGTGGGTGGGTGGGGTAGGTGGGGGTGGGGGAGGTGTTCAAAAATAATTTTAATATGAGTAATTTTATTTTATTTTTTTAATTTTTTGGGGGTGGGGGGTGGTAGGGTAGGGGGTGGAGGTGTTCAGAGGGGTTTTTCATTTTTTTAAATATGAGTGAAAAGAAGTTTTTTTTTTTTTTTTTTTTGGGGGGGGGGGGGTGGGGTGGGGTGGGTCTGGGGTAGGTGGGGGTGATGGAGATGTTCAATTTTTTTTTAATATGAGTGAAAAGTTATTTTTTTTATTTTTTTTTGGGTGGGGGTGGGGGCTGGCGTAGGTGGGGGTGATGGAGATGTTCAATTTTTTTTTTTAATATGAGTGAAAAGGTTTTTTTTTTTTTTTTTTTTGGTGGGGTGGGGTGGGTGCTGGGTAGTTGGGTGTTGTGGAGATGTTCAATTTTTTTTAATATGAGTGAAAAGATTTTTTTTTTTTTGGTGGGGTGGTGGGGCAGGGTGGGGGTGGGGTGGGTGCTGGGGTAGTTGGGGTGGTGGAGATGTTCAATTTTTTTTTTAATATAAGTGAAAAGAATTTTTTTTTTGGGTGGGGGGTGGGGTGGGTGGTGGGGTGGGGGTTGGTGCCTGGGGTAGTTGGGGGTGGTGGATAGGATGGATGAAGAGGGTGGTGTTAGAGGTGTAGTGGGTAGGGTGGGTAGGGTGGGGTTTTATGGAGAGTTGGGTGTGAATGAGAGAGTTAACATTTTTCGGAAAATGACTTACTTAGTAAAATTCCGTAAGTCATTTTACTTAGAAATGAGGGAAAACCATTTTTCGGAAAATATTTTTCTCATTTTCCGGTGCGTAACAAACACCGGAAAATGGGGAAAACATTTTCCGTAAGTTATTTTACGCGAAACAAACGGAGCCTTAGTGTGGGTGGGGAAGGTCAAGGGGCGGCTAATCTAAATTTGAGAAAATAAGTGAACTAGCTTCAACAGATTACTGGCTTTAATTTAGCGCTATACCGTATTTGATATTCTCTCCAGTTTAAAATATTTGTCATTTTTATATTAATTATTTGATTTAAAATAATTGTCAAGTGTTAGGTAAAAAGTATTTAAGTTAATCTCTTAACTTTATATTTTTTTTTTATTTTTTTTTTGTAAATTATTGATTATTTATGTAAAATTGAAAAATAATTCATAAGGGTGTAGCTGGCAATTTGTCACAAAATTATAGTAATAATTTTTTAAAAATAATTTGTAAAAAGTCATAAAGCAACAATTGAAGTAATAATTGGATTGATTTCCATTGGTGAGGGAGGGTGGTTTGTGACGAGAATTATGGTCGGGTGCTTGAGGTTTGTTTGTTTGTTTGTTTTTTTTTTTTTTTTTTAAAGGAAATTAAACATTTATTTATTGCCAGTCACAAATAGGAATAAGTTAATTATTCACAAAATTTTGAAAGTTCAACCCAAATTTGAGAGTTGTCAAGAATACAAGCAACATCAAAAATACATCTGTCAAATCGTTTGCACTACAGTTAATATAGATTACTAAAAAGGAATCATTAAGACTTAGTTACAAACTAATTAAAAAAAATCTTCATCACGTTGCAACCACATATTATCCCATATTTGGACAGATTCCTTGGGCCTATCTTCCATCGAACTCTGTTCATTGCAATATCTTGAAATGCGCAGATGCCCCTTCAAGAAAAACTTGGATATTGCCTCATATTGGCAATTGAAAAATCCAAACACGGAAAAGATTCACTAGTAACACACTAGTAATTAGCGTATCTGGGTTAGCGATAAGCTGCCAACCGACCTCACAAGCAATTAAGAATCATTAACATTGAATACTTGAATACAAAATACTATAAAACACATAAAACTCATAAAAATAAAAAATAATGGTTCTCAACATATGGAGTGTAGACAATGACTCTCAACAATAGAGAGAGGACATGAACATTAAAGGACTAATAACATAAATTATTGTTCCATTGTAGTTGTTACATCATAATTAAAACCACCCAACGCCTCTAACCTTACCCGACAGCCACCTCGCACCTCCAACCCCTCCACTCCCCGAGCCTACACGGCTACCACCAACCCAAACCCATCACCTAGCTGGCTTATGAGGTTGTGAGACCGTCTCATGTATGTATGAGAGAAAAAATGATCTTTCTCCACGCCACCTATAAGGGAGGGGGGAACCATATACTCTCTCAACAAAATCTGTCTTATACGTGATACCGTCTCACAATATTTTTTTTTTTTCTTAGCTTAATCGGGTCGGAAGAGAGTAGAAATTTTAGAGTGGTTTGGGAAACACCTTACACATTCCAAACCCACTTCCATTAAACATTGTCACAATAATTACAGTAAGAGTGAGTGTTGAACCGTTAAATAAAATAAAGATTTGAAGTAGGAGGACACGTTGGGCCGTTATTGGACAACAAGCACTAGTATTATCAGAAAAAATACGACCCTCTATACGAGCAATTGCCATACCCACATCGATAAAGATTCCTATTTGCTTCCATTGTTGCATCAGCAAGAGGCAAGAAAGGGAGTTGATTAGCGAGATTGGGAATGAGGGAAATGGGTTTCAAGAGGGTTTCTTTTTGCTTGTTGGGCTGGATGTAAGTTTGAGATTTTCGATGCTTTGATAGAGATTTGAGAGACAACCCACCATTTGTTGCTTTGGGAGTAATAAATGGTGAAAGACAAAAACCCTAGGCATAAATCATTTTAAACTATATAAAAAAGATTTGTTTTTAAAAATCACAACTCAAATTTTCCATCTTCTTCTTCTTCAAACTTCTTCATCTGATCTTTCTATCCGTCTATTATTTTTGGGGGAAATCTTCAATCTATTAATCTTGTTCGTTCTGTATTGATTCATCTAATTCGATTTCACATTTATTAATTGTTATTTTGCAATTAATAAATGTGAAATCAGGTTTTTAATTTTTGTTTTTAAATCTAGTTTTTAATTATGTTGATCGTTGTTATGTTTCTTTTGTTGTTTTTCTCTCCACACTCATATGTGAGAGCCTGTGATTTCCCTCCGTTGGTGAGGGCATGTGTTTTCCCTCCGTTGGTGAGGGCCTGTGTTTTCCCTCCGTTGGTGAGGGCCTGTGATTCCCCTTCATTAGTGAGGGCTTTGTGTATTGTTTTTATTGTTTCTATGATCATGGGAAAGTTTGAATCTGACTTAAAGAAGCAGAAGAGGGATAGGGACGCAACACTTCATCAAGATGTTTTTGAAGTCCAGCGTTTTCAATGGCGGAATCTTTCGAAGTCAGGTTTTGTTAAGATCGTTTGTTGCAAAGATGGACTTAGTAGGAATATTCATTTTTCTTTGCTATTGACAAGTCAAAATGTCAATATGTTGGCAATTGTAATATCTAGGGCAGCATTTGTAATTGCGAGCCCCACCGTTTGGGTCGAACTTCTGAACGTTAGTTATTATCATTGTAATGGTAGAGCTCTTTCATTACCTAGAGAGTTGGTGAGTATTAATGTAAAACTCACGTGAAATAGCTCTTTTTACAAAGAGCAACTCTTTAGCCAAAGAGCTCTTTAAAGAGTTTTACAATGGTAAAAAGCTCTAAAGAGCTCTTTCACAAAAATAAAAAACTCCTAAAAACCTCCCATTGTGGATGCTCTAACTGCTAGCCGAATCTCTCGATTTTGCTGTTACTTAATTTATTGATTTGCTTCATTGCCCTTGAGAGAAAATGAGTGGATATATACTCTAGGACAGACTAAAAAATGGTGGAAGTGCCTTGTGTGTTGTGAGTATAAAAATTAAGTATAAGAGAAAATGAGTGGGAGAAATAGTAAAGATTGTTTGTCATTTTAGTAAGTGGACATATACTCTAGGACAGACAATACTCTGAGACAAACCGAGACGAGTGCTATTTTTGAATTTTTTTATATTTCATTCTTTATTAATGATAAAAATTATGTTTACGAATCTTGACACTATATTTTCTCAAACATGCTTTTTCTTTCTCCAAGGTGTCAATCAAATAAAAAATGAGAATTTAAGACAGAGTGACAAATAATTTGTGGCGTTTTCAAAGGAGTGCCCAGCGGTAATGCCAAGTCTCACCTTCGGTGAATTTTAGGGCATGAACATAATTAAAAAAAAAAAAAAAAAAAAGAACAAACAAACAAATAATTTGTGGCAAAAGAGTAACCAAACTTATTTCAAATTGGTCTATTATCATTTTAATTTTGCAAATTTCGTCTTTTGTATAAGATCAATTATGCACACTTTTTTCTTTTTCTACTCCCTCTGTCCTGCTTTAAAATTCTTACTTTGCGTTATTACCTAAAATGGATAATGAGACTCACTTGTCATTCTCACAATAAAAACTCTTTACCCACTTTCTTTTTTCTACTTTACTTTTCATACTCACAATATTTACTTTTCTTTAATCTTCGTGCAAAGTCAAACTAACTAAGAACATTAATTTGGGACGGAGGGAGTATTAATTATTGATATGTCTCATTTTCTAAGACGAATACTCCCTCCGTTTCATAATACATGTCGTTTTAAACTTTTTCACACATATTAAGAAATGCAATTAATACATATTAAAAAGACATATGTGCCCCTAAAAGTATCCAATTACCTAGGCATTTAAATGCTTATACAAGAAATAATTCACAATTAATGAATAAGGGTATAATAGGTAAACAAGAGTAATTCTTTCTTGGTAATAGTAAAACGTCAAATATTTTGGAACAAAAAATTGTTCCTAAAACGTCATGTATTATGAAACGGAGGGAGTACCTTTTATTATCATATTTATCTCAACTCCCTTGTTATATCCATGTACATTTAAATCTGAATCTTACATGTAAATCCTATTCCATTCCTAATACTCACAACTTATTTTCTAGTAGTTTATAGTGTATACGGTGTATTCTCTTCTTTATTCTTTCAAATTCTCGTGTCCAAAGCAAAGTGTAAATAATAAGTTGGGACGGAAAAAATATTAGACAAAATATGTATTATAAAACATAAAATAAAGATATTGACAATACAAATGAGACAAAAATTAGGAGTAAAAATTTACATCATTATCAACAATTATAAACATGTCACCGCGTGTTTTAAAACAACTTTCCGTTTTTTACAAAAATGTCACCGCGCCATTTTAAAAAAGACGTTTCATGTAAACTTAAAATAAAATACGTTTTGTTGCCAATTTTTCACTAATGATAAAAATAATACTAGTACTTATTCATCTTCATAAAATATTTTCTTAAACTTATCTTTTTTCAAAGTGTCAACTAAATGATAGATGAGCACTTAAGGAAGAGAGTAACAAATAATACATGGAAAAAGTAACCAAAATTATTTCAAAGTTGTCTATTATTATGTTAAGCCACACTCTCCTGTTCCGTAATATTATTTTAATATTTTAATTTGACTGTTCAACAATTTTAACAACACCCTTTCGAGGAAAAAACAATTTTAACAACATAATCTAATTTCCATCGTTATCCTCCCTCTTTCCCCTTTGTTTTTTAGCCTTCCCCCGCTCACTCACTCTCTCCCATTTAAACCTTAGATATCAACACCAAGTCGACCATCTTCTCCTTAAGATTATCAATTTCTTTTACACCAAGGCTTTGAAAAAGAGTTGTAAATAGAAAAGAGAATGGAAATACGCTGCACCACCAAGTCATCCATACCCAAATACTTCATTAGGTAAGATAAATAATTGGGAGAAAGAACTCAATTGTATTGATCATAAACTTGTGATATTTATACAAGAGAACTCCTAACTTGAGGAGGAAGAAATAAATAAATAAAGAAGAATTCTAACGAAACTATTATTAAGAACTAGAATATGAAATAGAATCCTAGACTAAATATAAGTCAAGGAACAGAGATGTTGAAGGTGTTGACGAAAGTTTATCCAAAGTATTATCCAGAAGAAGCAGTAGTAATTTTGTCTCTATCATGCCCCCTCAAGATGGACGACCGGTCAGAGAGACCAATCTTGGAAATTAACACAAGAAACTTAGTCCGCCCCAGTGGTTTAGTTAACATCAGCCAACTGATCAGAACCAGATATGTGTGTTACCCTAAGCTTATTATTCCGAACATTTTCACGAACAAAATGATAGTCAAGTCCCAAATGTTTCATCTTGGAATGAAAAACCGGATTTGCAGCAACATATGTAGCACCCATGTTATCACAATAAATAGTAGGAGACAGAGAAAGAACAACATGCATTTCACGTAATAAATTCTGAAGCCATAGTACCTCGGCTGTTGTTGCAGTTGCAGCAATAGCACGATACTCAGCTTCAGTTGAAGAGCGAGCAAGTATTTCCTGTTTCCTAGAACTCCAAGAAAGTGGATTTCATCCAAAATAAACAATATACCCCGTGGTTGATATGTAATCATCCTTATCACTTGCCCAATCTGCATCAGTGAAGCCATGCAAAGTAAGAGGGGAATCACGTAGAATAAGAAGCCCATGGGAACTAGTCCCAATAAGATAACGAATAACCCGTTTTAAGGCAACGCAATGAACATCAGTCAGACAATGCATGAATTGGGACAAGCGATTAATGGCAAAAGATGAATCACACCTTGTTAAAGAAAGATACTGCAGTGTACCAACTATAGCACAAAATTCAGACAATGCATGAATTGGCTTGAAGCATATTAGTACGAGTGAGCAAGTCTTGTAAATACTTGTGTTGACTGAGAAAAATACCATTAGGATGAGGTAAAACTTCAACACCAAGAAAATAAGAAAGTGAACCAAGATCTGAGAGAAAATCTTGAAGAGAATCGAGCAATAAAAGAATCAACAACCAATGAATCAGTGACCGTGATAATAATATCATCAGCATAAACCAGGAGGTAAATGAGGCAACCAACAGTACGATGAATAAATAGTAAGGTGTCAGAAACACACTTGACAAAACCAAGAGAGAGCAAATAATTTCAAAGTTCAGTACCAAGCCCGTGCTGCTTTCTTAAGACCATAAATTGCTTGCCGAAGTTTCCATACAAAAGTGGGGTGAGAAGAAGTTACAAACCCAGGAGGTTGTGACATAAAAACATCTTCTTGGAGAGAGACTTGAAGAAAAGCAGTGTTTATATCCACTCGGCGAAGAGCCCAACCATGAATTGTTGCCAAGGATAAAATAGTACGAATAGTGGCTGGCTTGACTACCAGACTGAATGTTTCAGAATAATCCAATCCAGGATGTTGAGGAAAAGCTTTTGCAATAAGTCGGGATTTATAGCGGTCAATGGAACCATAAGAGTGTTAGTACGAAAACCCCACTTGCAACCAATTAAATTATGAAATGGATAAGGAGGTACAAGGTCCCAAGTGTGATTACGAAGGAGAGCATCATATTCATGTTGCATGACCTCACGCCATACATGTTGTTTGAGAGCTTGAGTCACAGTGGTCGGTTGGGTTGTGGGAGAGGACAGAGAGGCATTGGGGTTTAGTTTTTGAATGGGTTTGACAATGTTGTTCTAAAGACGGGTTCGGGGACCTTTGTGAGGTTGAAGAGGGGGATTGTCGGGTGAGGGTTGCGCAGTTGAGAATGAGGCAGTAGATGTGTTGGTGGGTAAAGCCATGGGTGTGTCAGCTGGAAAGGAAGAACCTAAAGTAGTGGGGGGTTTTAGAGGTATTACTGGGGGTGTTGACGGGGGTGTTGGAGAGGGTGTTGGTTGAGGTGGTGTCAAGTAGGGTGGACACAGTAGATGAGATATGAGATGGAAGAGACGTGTGAGGATGATGAGATTCATGTGTACGTAGAACGGGAAGGCTCAGAGTGCACCAGAAGTCGGCCGAGGAAGAAGAATGGGTGCTTGAGGTAAAGAAGGGAAATTGTGTCTCGACAAATTTAACATGATGAGAAACATAAATTTTGGATGTTTTGGGGATCATGGCAATAATAAGCACTTTGAGTAGGTGAGTATCCAACAAAAACATAAGGTGTGGAACGAGAATCAAGTTTGTGCGAAGTATAAGGACGAAGCCAAGGATAACACAAACACCCAAAACTTCGGAGTTTGTGATAATTGGGAGGATGAGCAAGAAGAATGGAATATGGTGAGGCAAGATTGAGAGTAGGAGTGGGCCTGCGATTAATGAGGTAGCACGCGGTAACAAAGGCAGGAGTCCAATATGTGTGAGGCATGCGAGAATGGGTAAGAAGAGATAAACCAGTTGATGCAGCGGAAAATAACAGATAAATAACTATTACTGTTGAATCGCGCGATTTCCAGTAACAGATCTTCAATCCTCGTTGAATCGCGCACGATTACTGGGAATTGGATGAAAGGAGAAAACTCCAACTTTCGAATTAAAAAGAGCAACGCTCAATCAACTTTTTTATTATTCATCAACCAATTTTTTAAATTACAAGATAGCTCATTTTTATAGGAGTATTATGATTTGGAAACCAAGTCAAACACTTCCTAAAATATCCCTAGTCTATATACTAACCTAAATCTACTATAAAACTTCAAAATATTGCCTAAATCTACTCTAAAACATGACTTTATTACATAATTAAATAGTAATCCGAAAATGCATAATAATAACTAAAATTAAACCTAAATAAATCACTATCTTGATCTCCATCATTCTCCCTGACTTCGAAAAATTCGTCCTCGAATTTGAATCTGCTCGTACATGAATTTGTAGAAGTGCAAAAAGAACATGTAACACCATCATCCTAGCAATCAGATTTAATATCAAAATGTGACAAATCTCAAATCTTTGGCGAACCTTGAATTTGTTTATGTGGGTGATAACATTTATCCAATCAGCCAAATGCATTCGAATGAATTAAGAGAGTAACAATTTTTTTATATAGCTAGAAAAAATGTCTTCGAATGGGGAATATCAAATGGATCGTTAAACTGATGGGTACCAATTTCTTCATCATAGATCGGCCGAAATGAATAAATTAGAGGTTGTGGAGTGGTTGTATTGGCTAAAGGCAAAACATTGTCAGATTGACAAATTTCACAAGAACGCTTATCATAAATTGGAGGTTTCGACCAATCGATGAAAAGATCAATAGTAGTAGATTTGATGAAAGGCCATGAAAGATCAAACATTTTTTATTTTATTTTTTAACACAAAGAAAAATTTATAAAGAAATACCTTAACTGAATTTTAAAATATTGAGGTTCAGGCTCTGAATACCAACTGATGAAGCGGAAAATAACAGATAAATATCTATTACTGTTGAATTGCGCACGATTGCCAGTAACGGATCTTCAATCCTCGTTGAATCGCGCACGATTACCGGGAATTGGACGAAAGGAGAAAACTCCAACTTTCGAATTAAAAAGAGCAACGCTCAATCAACTTTTTTTATTATTAATCAACCAATTTCGAAATTACAAAGATAGCTCATTTTTATAGTAGTCTTATGACTTGGAAACCAAGTCAAACACTTCCTAAAATATCCCTAGTCTATATACTAACCTAAATCTACTATAAAACATCAAAATATTGCATAACTCTACTCTAAAAATGACTATATGTTGAGAGCCATTATTTTTTATTTTTATGATGTAACAACTACAATGGAACCAAAATTTAAGTTATTAGTCCTTTAATGTCCATGTCATCTCTCTATTTGTTAAGAGTCATTGTCTTCTCTCCATATGTTGAGAGCCATTATTTTTTATTTTTATGAGCTTTCTGTGTTTTATATTTTGTATTCAAGTATTCAATGTTGATGATTCTTAATTGTTTGTGAGGTCGGTTGGCGGCTTATCGCTAACCCATATACACTAATTACTAGTGTGTTACTAGTGAAATCTTTTCCGTGTTTGGATTTTTCGATTGTCAATATGAGGCAATATCCAAGTTTTCTTGAAGGGGCATCTGCGCATTTCAAGATATTGCAATAAACGGAGTTCGATGGAAGATAGGCCTAAGGAATCAATCCAAATATGGGATGATATGTGATTGTAACGTGATGAAGATTTTTTGAATTAGTTTGTAACTAAGTCTTATTGTCAAGTAATGATTCCTTTTTTAGTAATCTATATTAACTGTATTGCAAACGATTTGACAGATGTATTTTTGATGTTGCTTGTATTCTTGACAACTCTCAAATTTGAGTTGAACTTCCAAAATTTTGTGTATAGTTAACTTATTCCTGTTTGTGACTGGCAATAAATAAATGTTTAATTTCCTTTAAAAAGAAAAGAAAAAGAAAAAAAAAAAAAAACTCAAGCACCGGACCATAATTCTCGTCACAAACCACCCTACCTCACCAATGGAAATCATTACAATTATTACTTGAATTGTTGCTTTATGACTTTTTATAAATTATTTTTACAAAATTATTACTATACTTTTGTGACAAATTACTAGCTACACCCTTATGAATTATTTTTCAATTTTACATAAATTACAAAAAAAATTAATATAAAGTTAAGAGATTAACTTAACTACTTTTTACCTAACACTTGACAATTATTTTTAATCAAATAATTAAAATGGCAAATATTTTAAACCGAATAGAATATCAAATACAGCGCTAAATTAAAGCCAGTAATCTGTTGACGCTAGTTCACTTATTTTCTCAAAGGGTAATGCTAGGGGCACAAAAGAAGTTTACAAAATGATGGATACAAAATGGGGTGACGATATTTTATTGGTTACATCGATAATGGACCCGGCACACTCTAATTAAAAACACCAATAAAATTTTGACACCTCATTTTGTAGACCAAATTTTGTGGCATTTTTTTGTAACTTTATATTTACCCTTTCTCAAATTTAAATTAGCCGCCCCTTACCTTCCCCACCCACACTAAATAATTGATTCCCTTTATTTTCCTTTATTCCGCAATGTATGCCATCCACCATCATATCCCCTCTTTTCAAATCCATCACCCCACCACCATCATATCCCCTCTTTTATCTGATTAAGCTTTACGCAACTCTGAAGAGGTCATGGAGCAATCGTTTTGCATCAAATTGAAAACAGTCATTGAATAATACTCCCTCCGTCCCAGAAAGATAGTCCACCTTTTTTGGTTGTTACTACGAGGGAACTTTGAGCAGTTATAAATGCTACTTATAATTATGTTAATCTAAATCTAGTTATTGACACACCATCAACAATACTATCAATAACAAGTTTTAGATTTTCATTAGGATAATTAAATCAACCTAAAATCCTTGCTCAAAGTTCCTTCGCAGTAACGGCGAAAAAAGTGTGAAGATCATATTGGGATGGAGGGAGTATACAATCTGTTGCCGAGAGTTCTGCTAGGCTGATCCCGGGAGAGGTTTTTGCAAAAGTGACATGCGTACTTTGTGCAATATATCAATTTGACTCGCGTACTTAATAAACATCAAATGTGACATGCGTACTTATGATTGGTTATATTTTTAGACTAATTTTTAACCCTCGTTAAAAACTTAACAGGTCTGTTAATAACTTAACGAAAAATTAGATTAACATTTTTAAAATTGACCCTAAAGTTTAAAATAAACCCCCTTATCATCATCAACTTCCTCCCTTCCATCTTCATAGCCCCAATCTTACCAGTCATGTGCCGCCCCACCTCCACCCATCCACCACCGGCCAAATCCACCCACCACCACCATAAAACAATTGATACCAATCCAGCAAATAACAAGTAAAATTTATATCTATTTAACACCAATTTACAATAATATCATAAATCAAAAAAAAAAAAAAAAAAACCCATTACACAACAAAATTGAGAAAGGTGGAAAGGGGGCTTACAAATTGATTGAGTGCGCCGGAACGGCGTCGGTGGCGGGACTGAAAGCAGACTCGAGATCGAAAAGCTTCAACAATGGAAGTAGAGATGATGATGATGGCGACGAAGTTTGCTACAGTTTCCAATCATCGCCGGAGCCGGTAGTAAACCAGCTCTGCATTGTCTTACACGTACCACCGGAGCTAGGGATCCGAACCTAAACTCACGTCCCGCCACCGACGCCGTTCCGGCGCACTCAATCAATTTGTAAGCCCCCTTTCCACCTTTCTCAATTTTGTTGTGTAATGTGTTAAATCTGAGCAAATTTTGCAGCAAACTTCGGTGAGGTTTGATAAGCGGAGGGTTTGACCGGAGTTGGGGAGGCGAGTGGTCGCCGGAGTTGAGGGAGGGGGTCGCTGGAGTTGGTAAGTTAGAAAGAGAAAGGAGAGAGGGAGAGGGAGATTAGAGAGGGAGAGAGAGAGAGCTGGGTGCGATTTGGGAGGTTGGGGTGTACTTATTACAATTTAAAGTGTGGAGGGATTATATGGATAGATAAAATAATTCGTTGGACTAGGACGTAAATTCAAAATGTCCCCGTCCTAAAACGTAAATCTGATATTACAATAAAATTCATACTTTTTGTTAAGTTATTAGCATCCCCGTTAAGTTTTTAACGGGGGTTAAAAATTAGTCTAAAAATATTGCCAATCATAAGTACGCATGTCACATTTGATGTTTATTAAGTACGTGAGTCAAATTGATATATTGCACAAAGTACGCATGTCACTTTTGCAAAAAACTCGATCCCGGGATTGACTCGTTTACATTTTTCTCAGCAAAGCAAATTTGGACATACATTATGAGACAGAGGGAGAACGTTTTTTTCCCATGGGATGAAGCAATATTAAGAATGGATCAAACAATACTAAAAAAATTAAAATTAAGCTCTAATATCACTTCTGAAATTAAAATGAGATAATTACAAGGTAGAGTAATGTACTACACCTTCCATTACATCAAAGGTAACATACTCTATAACGACCCCAAAACCCGACACTATTTTTAAAAATAAATTAAGCTTGTGTGTATTTTGTGTTGCATATCATTTCTTGCCTAGCATTTCTTACTTGATTATTTGTGTTAGTTTTAATTTATTAGATTAGTATAATTAAGGAGGTAATTGATTAAAGTTGAAACCTTAGGGGCCTTGGTGAACGTTAGAGTTAAGGGGCTTAGTTTTTTATAATGTAAGTAGGAGGGCCTAAGTGAAACTTGTAAAAATCAAACTCACTCTTATCCTCACAGTCTGGTGTGGGCGGCCGCACAGGGAGCTGAGAAACTGAAATGTTCCAATTTAATTGAGTTGTGAATCTTGGTCTAGGTCTTAGGTGATATCCTAGGGTACCTAGATGGTTATTGTGGAACACAAAAAGAGTAGGATTGGTCCGTTTGTGATTCAATATGGAATGATGTAACCGTTTAGGTTCATTTTAGTGTTGTACATCTTTATGATGCTTTCGTATGATTTCCTACTTTGAAATCCTTTATTTGAGAAATGTATTTAACACACTTGGTTGTTGGGCTCTTTATGGGCAGTTTATCATCTTTATGACGTACTTAGTATGGTTCCCTATTTTGGAATCATACAACGATTGTGCAATAGTTAAAAAAGGTCCAACTGGTCTTACTTTATTGAGTCGGGCAGTGATGAATATTATCATGGCACTCGAGCCAAGTTCATTATAATGTTCTTCACTGGTAACCCCTTTTTCCCCTTCCTGATTGTGTGGTTGGGATGAGCTAGATCCCTTGTATGAGTATTATAGCTACACGTTTTAGGGTTATGACTTTGTGTCATTTTCCCACCGTTGTTCTTGTTGTGTTTGGTTCCGGAACCCCTGCTTCAGCTCTTTGATGCTGCTCTGTTAATACTGCTCAGATTATTAAATCCTTTCGGGTTGAACCTTGGCTCAGTATCCTTTGTAATGTGTTTATTTCAGTCTAATGTGATGTGTTATGAGTTGGCTTCGCCTCTCATGATATGTGCTATGTGATTACTTATTGAAAATGCTCATTTGAAGTTATTATGTATAACATGCCATGTAGTTGCATATTAGTAACTTACTGAGATTTATCTCACCCCGTTCCTTGTTTATTTGTTTTCCTTAGATAAAGGCGAGCCAGGGGCTAGGTCACGTTGAGCTCGGGGAGGACGTTGAGTTGGTAAGCTATTTTGGGAAGGAGTTGTTTTGGGTTGCATTATGTAAATGTAACCGATGGGTAGTATACCCGAGACTTTGGTGTTATGTCACTATTTTGGTACACTTTTGGTGATTTTAAATATTGTAAGTAAAGTGTGTGCGCCTTTGAGGCTTTGTATAAAGAGTTGTGTATAGTTTGAAATGTGCTTTTGGAAGTTTTTAAAGTGTATCAAGTTGTGTATTATTGAATAATTAAGAAAGGAAATTTTGAAAATAAATGTGAATTATGACGTCTTCCGTGCGTGTCCCGATCGTGGGGGCCAAGTAGGACCCCGGGTCGGGGCGCGACAGTTGGTATCAGAGCCTAGGTTGTAGATAGTCTAGAATGATTATGTGACCTAGGAGGGTAGTTGTGTGTGGAGTGAGTAACGTTGAGTGTTTTATGCAGGTAGTCAGTTAAAATAGTGAGAACTGATGATGATCGAGAAAATGTGAGGGATGAAACTCGGAATATGTTTCAAGGAATGTTTGAGGCAGCAATGAAAGCTATAAATGATCAGAGACAAGGAGGAAAACAAGCACCTCCGAGGTATGGACTTGAACAGTTTCTGAAGATGAAACCAATTGGTTATGATGGTGAACCGAATGTGGCTAAGGTCGAAAGATGGATTGAAGCAATGGAGAAGATATTTGATGTTTTGAGATGTCTTGATGAAGATCGAGTTAGATTTGCTACTTATAAACTGACTGGGGCTGTAGAACATTGGTGAAAAGCGTTAAAGACAAGTTGGGATGATGCTCATGTGACTTATACTTGGGAGAATTTTCTGAAGAAGTTCAAGGAGCATTTCATTCCTAGTGTGGATCAAGATAGAAAGGAGGTGGAATTTCTTAACCTGGAACAAAATGCCATGTCAGTGGGTCAGTATGCAGCTAAGTTCACCGAGCTATCCAGGTATTGTACTCATTTAGTCGAAACAGAAGAGAGGAAAGCAATGAGGTTTGTGAAGGGATTGAAGACTGTGATCCGAACTCTGTTGGTATCTCATAAACTTCAAGATTTCCAGGATGCGGTAGATCGTGCTTATCAAGTGGAACATGATATTGAGGAGCATAAGAGGAAAACTGAAGTGTTGAATGTTGGATGGCAAGGAGGGAAAGGAATATCACAACAACATGGGGATAGTCGAGGAGGACAAGGAATGCCATCACAGTTTAGAGGACAACCACAGGGGCAACCAAATGTTAGAAGTCAAGGTGGTACTTCAGGGAATCAGAATAAGATGATATGTACTTATTGTCAGAAGGCAGGGCATACGGAGGAAAGATGTTGGAAGAAGCAAGGGAAGTGTATAAATTGTGGACAGCTTGGCCATTTTCAAATAGAGTGTCCTAAACCAAAGAATCAACCATCTGGGAGTGGTAGCGGGACTTCACAAGGTCAGAAAAAAGGGATGCTTCAGGGAGGCCTAAAGTTCAAGGCCGTGTCTTTGCCATAAATCAGCAGCAGGCGTCGGATGCCTCAACAGTAATAGGAGGTGTCATTTTTATATCGAGTTTGAGAGCACGCGCACTTATAGACCCTGGCTCATCGCATTCATATGTTGCTTTGCATTTTGCATCTCAGTTGCATTGTTCTTCTGAGTCTTTGCCTTATGTGCTAGAAGTGTCGACTCCTATGGGAGAATGTTTGATTACTGATAAGGTGTTACGTGCTTGTGATGTGCTTATATGTGATCATGTGTTACATGCTGATTTAGTAGTGTTACCACTACAAGATTTTGATGTTATTTTGGGTATGGATTGGTTAAGCAAGTATCATGCTTCAGTTGATTGTCGTAAGAAAGTTGTTACATTTTCCGTCCCTAATATGCCCGAGTTTATTTTTTAGGCTGTTCCTTCGGGTAGGGATATACGTGTTATTTTTTATGTGAAAGCTAGAATGTTATTGCGCCGTGGTTGTGTTGGGTATTTGGCTAGTGTATTGGATACTACGAAAGAGTTCCTTGGGTTAGAGGATGTGCATGTGATTAAAGAATTCCCTGAGGTGTTCTCTACAGAGTATGCTGTGCCTCCTGATAGGGAAATCGAGTTTTGTATTGATTTACTTCCAGGTACAGCTCCAATATCTGAGGCACCGTATAGAATGGCTCCGGCAGAGTTAAAAGAATTGAAAGTTCAGTTACAAGAATTGCTCGATAGGGGATTCATCCGACCCAGTGTTTCACCGTGGGGAGCTCCAGTTTTGTTTGTTAAGAAGAAAGATGGGTCTTTGAGATTGTGCATCAACTATCGGAAGCTGAATCAGGTAACTGTGAAGAACAAATATCCATTGCCTCTTATTGATGATTTGTTTGATCAACTTCAAGGTTCAACAGTCTTTTCAAAACTTGACTTGAGGAATGGTTACCATCAGTTGAAGGTTCGTCCAGAAGATATTCCCAAGACTACCTTTCGTAGCAGGTATGGTCATTTTGAGTTTATTGTCATGCCGTTTGGGTTAACAAATGCGCCAGCAGTTTTTATGGACATGATGAACCGGGTTTACAAGCCTTATCTTGACACTTTCGTGGTTGTATTCATTGATGATATTCTGGTTTATTCTAAATCGCGGGAGGAACATGAGCAATATTTGCGAATGGTTTTGTCTGTGTTACGGGAGAAACAGTTATTTGCAAAGTTTAGCAAGTGTGCGTTTTGGCTTGATGAGGTTTCTTTTCTGGGGCATGTTGTTTCGAATAAAGGGATATCTGTTGATCCTTCTAAAATTGAAGCCATTGTTAATTGGAAGAGGCCGGGAACAGTAACTGAGAAGTTTCTTGGGTTTAGCGGGGTATTATCGAAGATTCATTGAGGGGTTTTCAAGAATTGCTACACCGTTGACTCAGTTGACTCGGAAAAATGTACCGGATGTGTGGAATGAAACAAGAATTGCTACACCGTTGACTCAGTTGACTCGGAAAAATGTACCGGATGTGTGGAATGAAAAATGTCAAGTCAGTTTTGAAGAATTAAAGAAGAGGTTGACCACCGCTCCTATTCTTGCATTGCCTAATGGGAATGATGACTTGGTTATTTACAGTGATGCTTCAAAGGAAGGTTTGAGGTGTGTCTTGATGCAAAATGGGAAGGTAATTGCGTATGCTTCGAGGAAGTTAACTCCTAGTGAACAGAATTATCCGACTCATGACATGGAACTTGCTGCGATTGTTTTTGCGTTACATAAATGGAAGCATTATCCTTATGGAGCAAAGTTTGAAATTTTCACAGATCACCAGAGTTTGAAATATCTTTTCTCTCAGAAGGAATTGAACAACAGACAGTGTAGATGGATGGAGCTTCTGAAGGATTATGATTTTACTATTTCTTATCATCCAGGCAAGGCAAATGTGGTTGCAGATGCTATTAGCAGGAGGTCATATGTAGCTTCATTGATGGTTCGAGAATGGAAGATGTTAGAGGATGCACGAGATTGGTGTCCCTATGAATCGAAGCATGGAGCTATATTTGCGAATATTAAGGTATCGCCAACTTTCATTCAACAGATAAATGATGCTCAGAAGGATGATCCCGAGTTAATGAAGATAGTGGATAAAGTCAAGGATGGAAAGTTTGAAGATTTCTCTCGTAGTTCTGAAGGGGTATTGAGTTATAGAGGTCGTTTATGTGTGCCAAATATTGATGGGATCAAATGCCAAGTTCTTGATGAGGGCCACAAGTCTAGATATACCATTCATCCCGGGAGTACAAAGATGTATAAGAATTTGAAGCAACAATTTTGGTGGAATAATATGAAGCGGGAAATAGAAGATTATGTGTCAAAATGTCTGACTTGTCAACAAGTTAAAGCCGAACATCAGAGACCCGCAGGTTTACTTCAACCTTTAGAGATACCGGAGTGGAAGTGGGATCATGTTACGATGGATTTTGTAACTGGATTGCCTCGTACTCGTAGAAAATTTGATGCAGTTTGGGTAATCATGGATAGATTGACAAAGTCTGCTCATTTCTTACCTATTGATATTGGCTATTCGATGGAGAAGCTTGCAACTTTGTATATTCATGAGATTGTGAGATTGCATGGAGTTCCAGTTAGTATTGTGTCAGACCGTGATCCCAGGTTTACTTCCTGATTTTGGCAGGCATTTCAAAAGGCATTGGGTACAGATTTGAGATTTAGTACGGCGTTTCATCCTCAAACTGACGGCCAATCCGAAAGAACGATTCAGATTCTTGAAGATATGCTACGGGTTTGTTCAGTTGACTTCTCAGATTCTTGGGATACTCATCTACCACTTGCCCAGTTTGCTTATAATAACAGTTATCAGTCGAGTATTGAGATGGCTCCTTATGAAGCTTGTACGGAAGGAAGTGTAGGTCTCCTATTTGTTGGGATGAAGTCGTGGAAGCCAAACTTTGGGGTATTGATATGGTTCATGATTCGGTTGAAAAAGTCAAGCTTATTCGGGATCGATTGAAAACTGTTCAAAGTAGACAAAAGAGCTATTCCGATCACAGGAGGCGAGATCTTGAGTTCCAGTCGGGTGACTTCGTGTTTTTGAAAGTTTCTCCAAAGGTGGGAATTAGAAGGTATGGTAAAAAGGGTAAACTTGCTCCAAGGTATATTGGACCTTTTGAGATTGTGGAAAGGGTTGGAAATCTTGCTTATCGTCTTGCGTTGCCACCTTCTCTGGGAAAGATGCATAGTGTGTTTCATGTTTCAGCGCTTCGTAAGTATGTGTATGACCCATCTCATGTGTTGTCTAAAGTACCGAAAGAGATTGAGCCAAATATGTTTTATGTGGAGCAACCAATTCAAGTGATCGATACCAAAGTCCAAGAGTTGAGAAACAAAAGTATTCCAGTTGTTAGAGTGGTATGGAGGAATCATAACGTTGAAGAGTCGACTTTGGGAACTTCGGGAAGAGATTGAGCGGAAGTATCTGTGGTTGTTTGATCATCTTGGTAAGTATCTTTAAAATTCGGGTCAAATTTTTTTAAGGGGGAGTGACTGTAACGACCCCAAAACCCGACACTATTTTTAAAAATAAATTAAGCTTGTGTGTATTTTGTGTTGCATATCATTTCTTGCCTAGCATTTCTTACTTGATTATTTGTGTTAGTTTTAATTTATTAGATTAGTATAATTAAGGAGGTAATTGATTAAAGTTGAAACCTTAGGGGCCTTGGTGAAAGTTAGAGTTAAGGGGCTTAATTGTTTATAATGGAACTAGGAGGGGCCTAAGTGAAACTTGTAAAAATCAAACTCACTCTTATCCTCACCATCTCTCTCTGAGTTTTTCATACACACAAACATAACATTTCACTTTCCCAAAATTTGCTCTCTCAGAGAAGAAGAAGAAGAAGGTAAGGGTCTTCACATTTTGATTTTATTTCTTATCAATTAATCCTCCGTTCTAAATTCCGACCTCACCTAAATGTTCAGGGCGTTGAGTAGACCGTTTATAGCCGATTAGAAAATATTTTCATCTATACTTTCTCCGTAGTAGGTAAGTTACTATTCCCTTTTTTATTATAAAAATGTTCATATATCTTATATGTGATACTTGTGATGATAATTGTTGCTTGGTATATGAGTTTGGGTAAATTGATATAGGTAGTGTTAAAGAAGAAAATTTGGTGTTGTTGAGTTCTGATATGGACTCAATTCACAGTAAGCTAAATAGTTGGGATAGTACTTTTGAGACGGTGAAACAGAGGGAGTATAAAAGAATTCAGTTTTGGCCTTCGAGGTGTGTTGGGCGGCCGCCCAAAAAGGGCGTGCGGCCGCACATCTATCTGAAGATTTTGGTCATGGTCAGAGTAGTTTTGGGCGACCGCACAGTCTGGTGTGGGCGGCCGCACAGGGAGCTGAGAAACTGAAATGTTCCAATTTAATTGAGTTGTGGTTCAATCTTGGTCTAGGTCTTAGGTGATATCCTAGGGTACCTAGATGGTTATTGTGGAACACAAAAAGAGTAGGATTGGTCCGTTTGTGATTCAATATGGAATGATGTAACCGTTTAGGTTCATTTTAGTGTTCTACATCTTTATGATGCTTTCGTATGATTTCCTACTTTGAAATCCTTTGTTTGAGAAATGTGTTTAACACACCTGGTTGTTGGGCTCTTTATGGGCATTTTATCATCTTTATGATGTACTTATTATGGTTCCCTATTTTGGAATCATACACCGATTGTGCAATAGTTATAAAAGGTCCAGCTGGTCTTACTTGGTTGAGTCGGGCAGTGATGAATATTACATGGCACTCGAGCCAAGTTCATTATAATGTTCTTCACTGGTGACCCCTTTTTCCCCTTCCTGATTGTGTGGTTGGGATGAGCTAGCTCCCTTGTGTGAGTATTATAGCTACACGTTTTAGGGTTATGACTTTGTGTCATTTTCCCACCGTTGTTCTTGTTGTGTTTGGTTCCGGAACCCCTGCTTCAGCTCTTTGATGCTGCTCTGTTGATACTGCTCAGATTATTATATCCTTTCGGGTTGAACCTTAGCTCAGTATCCTTTGTAATGTGTTTATTTCAGTCTAATGTGTTGTGTTATGAGTTGGCTTCGCCTCTCATGATATGTGCTATGTGATTACTTATTGAAAATGCTCATTTGAAGTTATTATGTATAACATGCCATGTAGTTGCATATTAGTAACTTACTGAGATTTATATCACTCCGTTCCTTGTTTATTTGTTTTCCTTAGATAAAGGCGAGCCAGGGGCTAGGTCACGTTGAGCTCGGGGAGGACGTCGAGTTGGTAAGCTATTTTGGGAAGGAGTTGTTTTGGGTTGCATTATGTAAATGTAACCTATGGGTAGTATACCCGAGATTTTGGTGTTATGTCACTATTTTGGTACACTTTTGGTGATTGTAAATATTGTAAGTAAAGTGTGTGCGCCTTTGAGGCTTTGTATAAAGAGTTGTGTATAGTTTGAAATGTGGTTTTGAAAGTTTTTAAAGTGTATCAAGTTGTGTATTATTGAATAATTAAGAAATGACATTTCGAAAATAAATGTGAATTATGACGTCTTTCGTGCGTGTCCCGATCGTGGGGGCCAAGTAGGACCCCGGGTCGGGGCGCGACATACTCTCGTTCAACAACATAATGAAATTTACTTTTGAGCTGAGTTACAAATAATGCAACTCCATTGGATGTCGTTAAATTTCATAAACGGAGTGATACCATTTCAAACCAACTCGTTACATAAACTAACAGACATTAAAAATATAACACCAATTTCATCTTCTTCCTCATTTCATCCCTCCTTGCATTTTCCCAAATTCAATCGAAAAACAATGGTGGATGAACACTAAAGCTGAAGTGCTGAACCCGGACTCCAACACTAGAAAACCAAAATCAAACACAAAATCAACCCAAATCAAACCCAAATTGAACAATCAGAATCAAACAAATAGAAATCGAATTCAAAGGTGACAAAATCTAGCCTTTTTATCCCAATTTCAATTGAAACCTGGGCAATATCTAACCCCAAGAATTGAATTGAACCCTGGGCGAATTCAAACCAAAATCGAACCCGATGGGTATCAAATCAAACCCTAAAAATTAGTTGAAGATGGAGCAAAGTAGTCGACTGAGAGGAGAGGGGTATCAGTCGGAGATGGCAGTTTCTTGCTGTAGAGGAGATGAACAGGGACAAAATTGTTGAAGGGAAGAAGGGTTGTGCTTGATTGATGAAGAAAATCCTGGATCTGATGGCTAGAGGATTATGAGAGGTAAGGAAGATGCCTTCAAACCGATTAAAAATAGGCTAACAAATGTTTAAGTATATTTAACTGGTGTTACTCTTTTTCTTAAATTAATGACATTTCAGTTATCTTTTTAATGTCGTTAGGGCGCGTTCCATTATATGTAACAAAATGGTAAAGTATATTTCATTAAGATGTCAAATCATAGTATGTTGCATTAATTGTAACAAACGCTATAGTACGTTACCCTACCTTGCGTTCGCCCAAATTAAAATACTTCTACTACTGCAAAATATTTCTTCATTTTCATTGATCAAAGAAAATGTCTCTAAATCAACTTTCAGGCTAATTAAAAAAAAACTAATTTAGGAAATAATTACAAGTTAAATAATTAGAATCTTCTCGGCTTCTGTTTGCTCTAGATATAATAAGAACTAGGTAAAACCTTCTCTTGGCTTCTGTTTTCTCGATCTATAGCACCAAGATTAACCCTACTTCTTCCCAAGAAACTGTTTGGGGTAGAAATTTGAACTGTTTTTTCATCCTGAAAACAACAACCTAACTCAGCATCCTGAACCTTCAAGTTGTCACAACTTACAGGTAAACATATATACTAACACGTTTTATTTATGAGGTGTTTTTTACCCTATTTTACAGGAACACAAGCTAAGGGAGTAGAACACGATTCTACTTACACGTGACCAATTTAAGGATTCAAAGACTCAGTCAACAATAACTCTTATCAACGACTAAAGGATATGGCTAACAAACTTCCCGAGAATTATGGCTTTGCTAGCTAGTTTGTGATCAATCTCTTAGTATAAATAATTTACACAAATTATGTAACACACACACGCACTGCTATCTTTACTTGCAAGCGATATCACTATTCTTCTCATTGTTCATCATCAATATTAATAAAACTCCATCTTTGAGGTTTTATGCCGGCGAACAAGTTGTTCAAGGGCTTTCCTCGTTAAATTCCATGTTCATTTGTTCTTGAATTCCTTTGCAATTTCATTCCATAGTACCCAATTCCATTTCTTTAAGTTGAATTCCAAAATCACAAAATTTTGGGGGAAACTAGTTTCCCCCTAATGTTAAAAAAAGACCGGTTTTGGACAACCAGCAAACCAACTCCTACTTTTTTTGAACCGGTTCTCGCTCATTAAAAAATTCGATCAAAATTTTTGTAAACCGGCCTTTTATGCGGCTTTGGATGTACGACTCTTTCTCTCTCCCATCTCTAACCGTGCTCTCTCCATCTCTCTCAGACCTAGCCGCCTCCATCTCTCTCACTCTTCAACCTAATCTCCATCTCTCTCACTCCCCAACTAACCGTCGCCGTCGCTATCTCCATCTCACTCTCTCTCAGACCTAACGACGGTCATACTCACTCTATTTCACTCGATTGCACTCGATTTCAAGCAGAATGAGGTTGATTTCAAATCCAAAAGCAAAGAAATATGTAACAAAGAAAAGGACGGGCGTGATGGAGGTATGTGTTGATTTCAATCTTTTTCCGCTTGATTCTCACTCTATTTTGTTCGCTTATTGTGTTGATTTCAAGCATTTTTTGTTATGTTTTTGTGATGCTTGTTTAGTTATGTTGAGTTTGGTACTTGTTACTAAGTGATTTAAACAAGCAAATGAGTCTTTGTTGAATAAAGTTGAAGACTTTCCGGCAATCAAACATGATCACATTGACAAGGTTGCTGGGAGCAAAGACAACGAGGAGAAGAAGAGGAAGAAAGCTGATGGTTCGACTGCAGCATATGTCAGCAAACTAGGTCTAGACTTTGTGATGCTTGTTTAGTTATGTTGAGTTTGGTACTTGTTACTAAGTGATTTAAACAAGCAAATGAGTCTTTGTTGAATAAAGTTGAAGACTTTCCGGCAATCAAACATGATCACATTGACAAGGTTGCTGGGAGCAAAGACAACGAGGAGAAGAAGAGGAAGAAAGCTGATGGTTCAACTGCAGCATATGTCAGCAAACTAGGTCTAGAAAGGGTGTTAGTCAGTGAAATTGTAACTTATTGTTTTTAAGTCCAAACTTATTATTTTAACTTATTAACTTGTTGTTTTTTATGATTAAACATATGTATTAAGTTGTATTATAAGCTCATGTTCAAACTGCTTGTTTCAAAAGAAATTGCACGGTTATTATAATATCAAGTTTGTCTGTTAAATTACGAAGTTACACTACTAAAATACCAAGTATATATCTGATATAGCATAACATCTTTAACCAGCAACTTGCACTAACAAATCACCAAGTTATTGTATTAAAACATAAAGTTACAATATTAAAACACCAAGTTACTAAACTAAAACAACACCAATTTATATATAACTCGATATTCAAAATGTTTTATTTCAATGTTAATATAATATCAAGTTTGTCTGCTCAAACACCAAGTTACGCTACTAAAATACTAAGTATAGATTTGATACAACATAGCTTGATTAACCACCAGGCTGCACTAATAAAAAATCAAGTTATTGTAATAAAATATCAAGTTACAATATTAAAACTCCAAGTTACTATACTAAACAACAAGTTACACCAAATCAATTATATTTCAATTTGAGCAGCTTGAACATCTCCATTTCAATTTGAGCAGCAAACGACTACATGATTCAAATTAAGTGTAGATTTGGTGTTTTTGAGCCAAATGAAGATATTAGGGATGGCAATTTTACCGAACCCGATCCATATCCGAGACAATCCGACCGGGGATGGGTGGGTTTGGTAATAGATTTTCAAAATCCGGCGGGTTCGGATACGGGTTCGGATTCTGTCCGAGATCCGTCCGTATCCGACCCGTATACAATCCGAATAAGCTTTGACCCGTATCCGACCCATACCCGACCGCATCCGACCTGCATCCGACCCGAATAGTATATATATTAGGCAATTTACTATTTTACCCCTACCCTTTATATATATATATATATTGTGTTGTGTGGGGAGAGAGAGAGGATCAGTAGGGTTTTTTACGTTCAACAATCTGTCGTCAAGTAAGACTAAGAGAAAGAGAGAGAGTCCACGCCGACGCCGACGCTGCAGAAGACCGACCTCAGGCGACGCAAAGATCCAGATCCGGCCATATTCTTTTTGCATTTCAGGTGATGATCTTTTCTTCTGTTTCGATTCTCATTTTTTAAACCCGATTTCGATTTAATTTTCGTATTCTTCTGCAGCATGCAAATTTCATTGGTTCCAGTTGAACCCAGTTGTTGAATCTTGATGAACTGTTAGCAATCGGAGGCGGCGGCACGGCCATTGTTGTGGGTTGATTAATGGAGTCAATGCTAATTGGGTCTTTTCCGAAGCCTTCTTCTTTCCCTATTTCTGCTGATTTATCCTCACTCGCTTCTGGTACCTTTTCATATTTTGTGTTTGTTTGTTCATCTCCTTTTTGCTTTTGAAAAAAAAATGTTCAAAGCATATTCTTATCAGAGATTCGAAGATACTGGGTAAAAGAAAACAAAAATTAAATTCAATAAAAAGGATATCAATAGTGGAAGGCAAACAATTAGATTTAGGAATTTTTGTTTTCTCGGATTACTGAATTTTAACATGTTAACTGTGGATTTTGAGTTTGGGCGGATTTTTCGGGCGGATACGGATTCTCCCCTAGCCGGATACAGACGGATACGGATACAGTCTCGGTAGCCTCGGGTCGGATACGGGTTTTGCAATATCCGGACCGTATCCGACCCGTTGCCATCCCTAGAAGATATCCATCTCTTCAAATTGATCTTCATTGTCTTTTTCAATCTCACTCTCCTCTGGTTCAAGGACCCTGTGATCTACTATCTCCATCTCCATCTCCATATCCATCTTCTATAAGGAGAAAATCAATTTCAATTAGATCAGTTAGAGAATTCGAATATCAATTTCAATTTCAAATTAAAAAAAAATGTGACAATTGATGAACAAATTTGTAAAGATTCATACATTTTCAATCGTTTTTTTGAAGCTCATCTAGTCTGCAATGGCGGTAGAGAGATGGAGAGAGAGAAAAAGAGAGAGATTCCGGAAGAAGGGAACAGTCGGCGGCTACTAGTGTTTTCCACGTTTTATGCCCTAATTTTTGTTAATGAGCGAGATGTTGGACCGAACCGGTTTAAAAAAGGTTGAAGTTTGGTTCATTATTGCTTGTCAAAACCGGTCTTTTTTTAACATTAGGGGGAAACTAGTTTCCCCCAAAACCAACTCTTCCAAAATTTGACCAAAACAGAAACACACCCGTAAGAACTTTGTCCGTGAACAACGAGAACTTTGGCAACTTCAGAGCCTAAAATCATCACAAGGCAAATAAGTAGCAATAAGTTTAGGACGAAAATAAGTAGCAATAAGTTTGAGACGGAGGGAGTATTATGTGTAAAAATATACCTCTTCCTTTCCCAAGTACACCACCCTTTCTTCCAAAGCTCCCAAATCCTTAACATTAAAGCTATTAAGAAGAATAACACTAGAAATGGTAGGCTGATGTAAGGACGCAGCCGAATAGTAACTAATAATTGATCAAATCAATTATTCTGCAAAGAATAAGGATTGACAAGAAGAATTTCAACGAAATTCTTGAATAAAGAAATAAAGGAGGAGAAAGAGGGATAAATAATTGCTAAGCAATCGAATTATTATTGAACAAAAGTTAATTTTCGGAATACAACTTTGGGCCTATTTTATAGTACCCATAAAACTTGAAAAACATTCATAAACCTTCTAGAATTACTCCTAACCTATATAGTAACCTAATAGGACTTAAAAACTAGTAAATTAACTCAAAATCTATCCTAGAATCCTCTAAAATTAACCTACTAAAATTAATGACGAAAATAACAATAAAAATACTAATTAAATCCTAACTAATAATGAAAGACCAATATAATTATAATATTTGATATAATCAAATATTCTCCTTGCATCATTCACCACCACTTCAAACGAACTCGTCCTCGAGTTCGTGCTTGAAACTTGAAGTCGTCCGCTCCACGTGAAGAGATATTTAAAATAAACACACGCTTTTCCGAGCCGCACTAAATCTGGCATTGCTACACAAAGTAAGAAATATGACAATCATTCAACACCGGCTTTAAAATATTCTGTCAAAACAACATGATGTACAACCGAGTGGATGCCTTGATCCAACCGAAGCTGTCCAGGTCCGGGCGGGTCTGTGTATGTGTGCGGGCGGACCTTACCCCCTGGTCCGGGCGGGTCATTCCCGTGGTCCGGGCGGATCTGAGACTGTCCGGAGGAGTCTTGGGTTTCTGTATGGGGAATTTGTCTGGGTGTGGAGGACTCGAATCCCGTGTTTCCTCTGACCTCGCGTTTAAGGATTCGTTCACGCAATCGTCTTCCACCACCACTTCAAAAAGTGGCCCATCGGATGCTGGTTCCGGAGCAATTTCTCTACCCATGGAAAAATTATCACTAACCGTTTTTTCGTTGACATCTTCAATCAAAGCTAGTTGTGCCTCCAAGTCATGAACCCTCTGAGTCCACCAATTTTCTTGAGCAACCCAAAGCCCCAAAGTTATAGATTCGGAGGTTTGCATGTATTGAGCATACTCAACCATGAATCTAGTATGATCCAATCTATTGTTGGTGGTGTATGAAACTTAAATGGCTTGTGCGTCGTATTTTCCTCCATTAAAGGATGTAATAGTTGCCCAAATCTTAGGGCGTGGGGGTGCTCCCATGACACCCTCATCATGAGTATTATGTTTAACCCTACCGTACGGATCAACGCGACGGAGATCTTCCTCACGCTCGCCGTTTCGGTTTTCGGGGTTGACATCACGACCACCGCCAACTGCTAGTTTTTGTGTGCCCTCATCTTGACGCGTTGCATGTTGCTCCAACAGACGTGTAATAGCAATTAGGAGGTTTTGTGTGCCCTCGTTGTTTCCTCCACCGTTAGCCATCGTCCAAGGATCGTCCTTTTCTGATACCAACTGATGTAAGGACACAGCGGAATAGTAACTAATAATTGATCGAAACCAATTATTCTGCAAGGAATAAGGATCCCCAAGAAGAATTTCAACGAAATTCTTGAATAAATAAATAAAGGAAGTGAAGGAGGAATAAACAATTGCTAAGCAATCGAATTATTATTGAACAAAAGTTAATTTTCGGAATACAGCCTGTCACGCCCCGAAAAAAAAAAAAACAAAAATCCATAAATATAAAATTAACATACTACCCATCTCCGAAACGCTAAATACCAAACCGGGCGCGTGAATTCAACCATAACACCAATATCCACAAACAACTCTCAACGAGGAGATAACTCGGAGATTAAATACAATTGCGGAAGCAAGACTTAACTAATTATACATTTACTCAAAAGACAACAGTCTTTGCAAAACACTAAGCAACCACTACCTCTCAAAAATACTTAAAGGCGCCGGAGAGCAACTAGTCGAAAGGAGATCAATCTGCTCAGAAGTTTCCCGCTACAACGAACCTCAAAACGCTACCACATGCTTTCCTGGGGGGTTTTGAGAAAAACAATTTGAAACAAGAAAACGGGGTGAGAAAAATCTCAGTAAGTTACTAAATGCAACTAGGTGCCATACTATCATGATAATCACAAAGGAACAATATCAATAAGCATTCACAATTCATATAACATGAAAGGTATGGTCCACTCATCATATAACACATAATGCGGAAATAAACACTCATAAGTGGATACTGAGCCAAGGTTCTAGAAACGGAGCACAATCCCTCGAGAAGAGTCCGTTGAGCAGCATGAAAGAGCTGAAGCCGGTTCCGGAACCAAGTAACAACAATAACCTGTAGTGGGGGAAATAACACATAGTCATACCCCCAAGCGTGTAGCTAGAATACTCACCATAGGAGCTAGCTCATCCCAACCACGATCACGGGAAGGGGCATCCCACTCAAGGCCACTGAACATGGGGAAACTGGGTTACCAGTGAAGTACATTATACTGGACTTGGCCCGTGCCATTATAATATACATCACTGCCCAAAACAAACACAACAATGCCAGCTGGACTCTATACAAGCACACAGTAATAAATACTCGCTTGAAACAACAACGGGGCAATGATTCCAAAGTAGGGAACCAAGCCAAAATCATCACAAAGGATGCAAACCATTTCTCATGAAGAGATCAACAACAACATCAACACATGAAGCTACTCAAAAAGAGTCAAACGGTTATCCCCATTCATACATTGCAAACATGGTCACAAACGGACCAAACCCAACACTCTCAAACAATACTTAGTCAAATACCATAACACGTTTGTTCACAAAGGAACCATACCCAATAATTACCTTAAGGATGCAACTATTACTCAAGAAGAGTCAACAACAACGACAACGGGAAGTCTTTCATAAAAGAGTTCAACCACGATAAACAGAATTGCTCATAAGGAGCCCAATAACATTGATCATTAAAACAAATGATTCCAAGACAAGGTTCCATACCAAACACATCCTAAAGATGATACCCATAAGTTACTCATTAAGAGCACAACCCAAACGGTCACTCACAAATAGTACCACGACCATTACCAAGATGACCCTAAAAGCCTACTCATAGAGGGTAATTATGGTCAAGCACTCAACCATCTCCTTATACCTGGAACTCCCAATAGGAACTCCGAATAATTATTCCATAAGGCTAATCACACCGTAGGTACCCAATCACTATTTTACATCTTACATCCGTTCATAGACGGACCAATTCCTAACACTCAACCGAACTAAAAAGGTAACACATTTCCATACATGATCCCAAATGTACCAATTCAACACTTTGGTGTCCCATAACAATCCTCTAGGTACCATAGGATATCACTTAAAATCTAGACCAAGTCTTATCCTAAAATCAATTCGATTCGACCCAACATGAACACATCATAAGATTACCAAACATTCACTAATAATACTTAGTTACATTCCACCACACATTTATTCACAAAGGAACCATTTTCACACACTAGAGTGGTCCTTGACCCATACAAACAGATACCCTAAACTTGATCACAACGGACCGGTCATAACATTTTGTGTTATAGAACACTTACCGAAAACTCAACACAATCTAAACTAAAAACCCCACTAAATAAACCCACTCATCTCGTAGTACTCGAGAAGAGCTTTAAAACGATAGTTTACATGCCTAAAACGGAGTCCGGATGAGAAAGTTATGACCTCCGGAAGATTTCACGTAAAATGTACAAGTGCAGAAATGGCCCTTACACGAGTCGTGTACCCATACACGAGTCGTGTAACAGCTGCTACACAAGTCGTGTATCAGTACACGACTCGTGTAACTTTTCACCCTTTCAATAATTTTTCTCTACACGACTCGTGTACCCTTACACGAGTCGTGTAGGCAGGCCTGGAGCACGAATTTTTACCCAAAAATCACCATTTTCAACTCAATTCAAATCCCAAACTTTTAACAAGTGTGCAAGGGTGTCCACAACACTTATAACACAACAAGGGGACTCAAACAACCTTTAAACAACCCCAAAACAAGGTGTGACTCAAATACCCAATTTTCACCATTTTAACTAAAATCAAATCCAACACTTCCTACAAGTTCACCCAAGTGCCAAAACAACTTCTAAGCCTAAAATGACTCATCTAGCAACATTTAAACAACACAACCAAGGGATGATTCAATTACCCAAATTTTCACAAAAATATGAATAAATTGCAAATAGGTTCCAAAACAACCAAGAAAGCCATATAAATCAACTAGAACATCAATAGACTTAAAGATGACCATTTTTAGCATAAATGGGGGAAAAGCAACTTACCCGGATTTTATCAACGGTGACGGAACTCGAAATTTCTTTGATCCCTACGATCCTATCGACGATCTAAACATTTATCATGTTATGAGAAATGAGAAATAATGGGAGGAAGATGACTCAAATGAAGAGAGAATGATGAGAGAACTTACCCTTTTCTTTGAAATGGGGAAAGAGGGAGAGAGAGTTGACTGGGAGGTGGGAGAGGAGAAGTGAAGGAGAAGAAGGAGTAGGGAAGGAGTAAGTAAGAGTCATTTTTAATAGTTACACTTAGGACCCCTCCTCTACTATTTACCCAATACTAAGATACTCCCCACTAACAATTAAGATCTAACCCTCTACACTAGCACAAATAACCATTTAAATGCTAGGCATAAATTATTATGAAACACCAAATACACACGTAATTATTTAAATAAATAAATAATTTAAATAAACCATCAAGCAACAAATAAATACTTAAATATTTATTACTAAAAAAATAGAGACGGTTTTCGGGTCGTTACAATCTACCCTCCTTAAAAAGAATTCGCCCGCGAATTCACCTATCAAAATCACAACACGCAGTCATAACGAGGCTACAAAATATTGGTCCCCATATAGCACTCATAACCCCAAACAAGTACCTATTAGATAATTCAAACATAGTCTCCACGACTCGATAACCCAACATATAATACACATACATATCTCAAGTATACTCGTATTAAACATTCTAAAGTCAACTTCCTCTTTCATCCGGAATTTCAGATTCTCAAGACTATCACTTGATCACCGATCCTGAAACATAACTGATTTGATCCCGATTAGCATTGTGTCCTCAATCAACCCTTAATTCACCAATATTCATAAGTTTTACTTTTCCGGTTCCCCCGTACGTATTGACGATCTAGACATCATACCATAAACATACTACTACCCAAACAAATATGAGAAGGAATAGAGCTAACAATTACCGTTACCCAATGACATACTCAAAATTTACTGTTATTAACTATCCGGTTAAACATGATCCCACCACTATACTAGCTTTCCTTATAAGATGAAACATCATACAGTCATACTCTTTGAATTCCTCGAACTACTTGCATTATTTCATATTTAGCTTACTAAGGAAATATATCCGTCCACTTTTGATAGTCCATTAATATAACATTTCAACTTGGTCCCAAAATAAAATACACAATCCGCTAAAGAAATGCCAATAAAATCACAATCCATCCCAAGTCATAGATAGTTCTATTTATTAAACGTTAATCCTCGAAACATATACAAATACTTTATCACTCAAAAATCGTTACATACCTCTATCTCCCATTGGAAACATCACTATTGATAGTGGTTGATCGCCTTTCACTAAAATGGAAAACCCGACTTATCTCCAAGAAAACATAACACTGGTTATACCTTACAAGATAACAGTGATACTAGCTAGATTCACAAAACAATATCAATACAGAAATTATCATCAGTCTTTATTTTTTTTAAAAAAAAAAAAAAAAATCGAAAGCTGATTTCACACTTATCGGTTCTTACTAAAATCAAGAAATCCCAAAATACACGTATCTCATTTTACATATTTGTCTATACTTGCAGAGATCAATTAATACCTCAAGAACCCCATTACAAAACAATAAATCCTCTAGCTCATGTTAAAACTTGCGAACCCTTGCTCCTCCAAGCAATTTTAAATAAAATCCCAAATGGGTAATAATTCTCAGCCTACAACTTGGTGTGTATCAGTATAACATTAAGTCATTCACTCCCAAAATCAAATTACGATTTAAAATAACAATCTTCGATAACACTATGTCATTTATCCTTCCAAATGATATAACCAAGAATTCAAAATAAACGAACCCCATAATAGAAATTGTCTTCGTTATTTCCTCATATTCAACCTTTGACTAACAATAGCCCCTTATCAATCAAACTCTGACTAAACCACTGATCAACTGCAGGAATTTACTAATTCACCAATATAAGATAACAAACACTAATTCACCATAGTGACCTAAATGAATTTTCTGAAAATATCTCCTTTAGACCCAAAATCACTCAACTCGAAGATCGACGAATTAGATAAGAATCTATTAAAACTCAATCCACACTATTCAATCAAGCTTCCCAACCACTCAGAGACCGGTCGGGATTATTTACGAATTTAGTGACCAAAATGAAATATCCGCTCATACTCATCTTTAAGCATTCTTTCAAATCTCTACTACACCTTTCTCCCATGAAGATTAATATAACTTCTCACCAAAGATGCACCCACTTATAACCCATTATGCCTCTAAGCAAAGTCACACAATCAGTATAGAAATACTCACCACAAATCAATGACAACCAAGAGATTCGGACCGCATAGAAAGCTAAACCATACTACTTAACTTGTCAACACTCTATGTAGGCGGCATAACCAAATCACCTTACCTTCATCATTATCAATCATGAAATTTCGTACTCGGGGTCACACCTCAACATAAATCACCTAATGAGAACAAACATACGAATATAGCACAAGGCATTTCCACTTTACGAAATAGGTACGCCCAAGTATTCAAAGACTCACACTTCGATTCTCAAACCAGCCGACCCCAATGGAAACAATACTATTAACACTAGTCCTAGGCCTCAAATACCACAAGAGAAGGGCCAATCGACGCCAAAATCACCTCCATAACTCAACCAATTAAGGCCATAAACTCTATCCAAACTGATAGTTAACCTGAAACCCAAAATTTCGAATCAAAACAATTCCCATATATCCAAAAGGATATGTATCAAAAATCCTTGAAACAAGGTACAAGATATCATTGATCACCCCAATTTCTCAATAACTTAATCGTCTAACTTCTTCGATCTCAAACCTTACTATTAAAGGCAACTAGTTGACCTCAAATAAAACTTAGTTTCTCTAAACCGCACAAAATCATAACACCCAAGTGTTGAAACCTATTCAATATCAGAGTTCTTATTCCTTTGCAAGGTCTAAAACCATTGCTCTGATACCAACTGTCACGCCCCGAAAAAAAAACAAAAATCCATAAATATAAAATTCACATACTACCCATCTCCGAAACGCTAAATACCAAACCGGGCGCGTGAATTCAACCATAACACCAATATCCACAAACAACTCTCAACGAGGAGATAACTCGGAGATTAAATACAATTGCGGAAGCAAGACTTAACTAATTATACATTTACTCAAAAGACAACAGTCTTTGCAAAACACTAAGCAACCACTACCTCTCAAAAATACTTAAAGGCGCCGGAGAGCAACTAGTCGAAAGGAGATCAATCTGCTCAGAAGTTTCCCGCTACAACGAACCTCAAAACGCTACCACATGCTTTCCTGGGGGGTTTTGAGAAAAACAATTTGAAACAAGAAAACGGGGTGAGAAAAATCTCAGTAAGTTACTAAATGCAACTAGGTGCCATGCTATCATGATAATCACAAAGGAACAATATCAATAAGAATTCACAATTCATATAACATGAAAGGTATGGTCCACTCATCATATAACACATAATGCGGAAATAAACACTCATAAGTGGATACTGAGCCAAGGTTCTAGAAACGGAGCACAATCCCTCGAGAAGAGTCCGTTGAGCAGTATGAAAGAGCTGAAGCCGGTTCCGGAACCAAGTAACAACAATAACCTGTAGTGGGGGAAATAACACATAGTCATACCCCCAAGCGTGTAGCTAGAATACTCACCATAGGAGCTAGCTCATCCCAACCACGATCACGGGAAGGGGCATCCCACTCAAGGCCACTGAACATGGGGAAACTGGGTTACCAGTGAAGTACATTATACTGGACTTGGCCCGTGCCATTATAATATACATCACTGCCCAAAACAAACACAACAATGCCAGCTGGACTCTATACAAGCACACAGTAATAAATACTCGCTTGAAACAACAACGGGGCAATGATTCCAAAGTAGGGAACCAAGCCAAAATCATCACAAAGGATGCGAACCATTTCTCATGAAGAGATCAACAACAACATCAACACATGAAGCTACTCAAAAAGAGTCAAACGGTTATCCCCATTCATACATTACAAACATGGTCACAAACGGACCAAACCTAACACTCTCAAACAATACTTAGTCGAATACCATAACACGTTTGTTCACAAAGGAACCATACCCAATAATTACCTTAAGGATGCAACTATTACTCAAGAAGAGTCAACAACAACGACAACGGGAAGTCTTTCATAAAAGAGTTCAACCACGATAAACAGAATTGCTCATAAGGAGCCCAACAACATTGTTCATTAAAACAAATGATTCCAAGACAAGGTTCCATACCAAACACATCCTAAAGATGATACCCATAAGTTACTCATTAAGAGCACAACCCAAACGGTCACTCACAAATAGTACCACGACCATTACCAAGAAGACCCTAAAAGCCTACTCATAGAGGGTAATTATGGTCAAGCACTCAACCATCTCCTTATACCTGGAATTCCCAATAGGAACTCCGAATAATTATTCCATAAGGCTAATCACACCGTAGGTACCCAATCACTATTTTACATCTTACATCCGTTCATAGACGGACCAATTCCTAACACTCAACCGAACTAAAAAGGTAACACATTTCCATACATGATCCCAAATGTACCAATTCAACACTTTGGTGTCCCATAACAATCCTCTAGGTACCATAGGATATCACTTAAAATCTAGACCAAGTCTTATCCTAAAATCAATTCGATTGGAACCAACATGAACACATCATAAGATTACCAAACATTCACTAATAATACTTAGTTACATTCCACCACACATTTGTTCATAAATGAACCATTTTCACACACTAGAGTGGTCCTTGACCCATACAAACAGATACCCCAAACTTGATCACAACGGACCGGTCATAACATTTTGTGTTATAGAACACTTACCGAAAACTCAACACAATCTAAACCAAAAACCCCACTAAATAAACCCACTCATCTCATAGTACTCGAGAAGAGCTTTAAAACGATAGTTTACATGCCTAAAACGGAGTCCGGATGAGAAAGTTATGACCTCCGGAAGATTTCACGTAAAATGTACAAGTGCAGAAATGGCCCTTACACGAGTCGTGTACCCATACACGAGTCGTGTAACAGCTGCTACACAAGTCATGTATCAGTACATGACTCGTGTAACTTTTCACCCTTTCAGTAATTTTTCTCTACACGACTCGTGTACCCTTACACGAGTCGTGTAGGCAGGCCTGGAGCACGAATTTTTACCCAAAAATCACCATTTTCAACTCAATTCAAATCCCAAACTTTTAACAAGTGTGCAAGGGTGTCCACAACACTTATAACACAACAAGGGGACTCAAACAACCTTTAAACAACCCCAAAACAAGGTGTGACTCAAATACCCAATTTTCACCATTTTAACTAAAATCAAATCCAACACTTCCTACAAGTTCACCCAAGTGCCAAAACAACTTCTAAGCCTAAAATGACTCATCTAGCAACATTTAAACAACACAACCAAGGGATGATTCAATTACCCAAATTTTCACAAAAATATGAATAAATTGCAAATAGGTTCCAAAACAACCAAGAAAGCCATATAAATCAACTAGAACATCAATAGACTTAAAGATGACCATTTTTAGCATAAATGGGGGGAAAGCAACTTACCCGGATTTTATCAACGGTGACGGAACTCGAAATTTCTTTGATCCCTACGACCCTATCGACGATCTAAACATTTATCATGTTATGAGAAATGAGAAATAATGGGAGGAAGATGACTCAAATGAAGAGAGAAGGAGGAGAGAACTTACCTTTTTCTTTGAAATGGGGAAAGAGGGAGAGAGAGTTGACTGGGAGGTGTGAGAGGAGAAGTGAAGGAGAAGAAGGAGTAGGGAAGGAGTAAGTAAGAGTCATTTTTAATAGTTACACTTAGGACCACTCCTCTACTATTTACCCAATACTAAGATACTCCCCACTAACAAAGATCTAACCCTCTACACTAGCACAAATAACCATTTAAATGCTAGGCATAAATTATTATGAAACACCAAATACACACGTAATTATTTAAATAAATAAATAATTTAAATAAACCATCAAGCAACAAATAAATACTTAAATATTTATTACTAAGAAAATAGAGACGGTTTTCGGGTCGTTACACAGCCTTAGGCCTATTTTATAGTGCCCATAAAACATGAAAAACAATCCTAAACCTTCTAGAATTACTGCTAACCTATATAGTAACCTAATAGGACTTAAAAACTAGTAAACTGACTCAAAATCTATCATAGAATCCTCTAAAATTAACCTACTAAAATTAATGACAAAAATAACAATAAAAATACGAGCGAGTCTTGTGAAAAACGTGTTTTTCCTTAAGCAAAGGAAAAACGTGCTTTTCAAAGACGCTGGGCATTATTCTTCAAAACAAGCGGTGGCATTTTCGTAAATACTGACAACCATAGTAAATGCCAGTGTTAATATTACAAAAAGCCAGTGATTTCATACTGGCGTCTATAAACATGAACTGGCACTTTTCTTAAGTGCCAGTGATTACACTGACACTTTTTAACATTGATACGGGCACTTATTAAAAGTGCCAGTGGTAGTGTTAATAACTGTCAGCCATTACACTGGGACTAGTTAATATTGATACTGACACTTATAAAAAGTGCCTGTGGTAGTGTCAATAAATGCCAGTGTACATGTGCTGGCACTTTTTTACACTATTACCGGCACTTTTTAAACTTAATGCTGGCACTTTTTTAACTTAACACTGACACTTTTTAAAACACACACTGGCACTTTTTTTTTGACATAAACTGAGACTTTTTTTTGACATAAACTGAGACTTTTTTTTACATTAACTGGCACTTTTTATCCCCAAATCCAAGATTGTTCTTACACTTTTTTATTCCCAAATCAAAATTACTTCAAAAATATGCCCCAATTTCAGATCCTTTTGTTACTACTGCTCAATGTGGTTAGGGTTCTTACCTGGGTTGGAAATTTGGGTAAATTGAGCATGAGATCCCCTCTTTATTGTCATTGCCCTTCTCGATATGTAAGTCGGAGTAGCGCCGGAGAAAGAAACATAGGAGGATGATCGGAGCTTGGGATGGCCGGAGAAGACGATCGGAGCTTGGGATGGCCGGATTTCAGATGGGAACTGGTCGGCGGTGCAAGAAGAAGGCGCAGTCGCGCGAAGAAAGGGGTAGAGCGTACGCCAACAACAAAAACTCGTTTTTCCTATTGTTTAGGAAAAACGCGTTTTTTACTAGTTTTTCACTAAAAATACTAATTAAATCTTAACTAATAATGGGACACCAATATAATTATAATATTTGATATAATCAAATATTCTCCTTGCATCATAGACATAGGATTCACCACCAAATCATCAATCACCATATAAGTTACCAATCCTTTAACATAACCTCCTCCTTCCAATTCCATGCTACTCTTTTCTACCTCTACTTCACCCGCCGGTGGACCCACACGATTCACAATCTTGGTCATGAAATTCCTACAAACCGGGCAATAAGAATTCTGATATTCACTCACATGGTTGCGACAATTCATATCATAAGTCGAAGAACACCTGAAAAGTCTTTTTGGAGGAGCTATTGATTCATCTTTAGTAGTACCGTCATCATCATCATACGATAGTAACGGAACATTTGGATCAAAATTTGGTGCTTTCGGGTTGAGAAGGCGATCGACGTTCTTGCTCGATTGAATGTAATCTTCGCTCAAAGTTTTGATGCTTTCTTTGAGTTTTCCTAAACTACCCACCATTTCTTTGGAGAGGAATCTAACTATAGTACTAAGGGGTAAAGAAAGAATGTGGAAAAGAAAATCCACAAAGTCTTTTCCGGCTTCTCCAAACAAGACTCTATGGGATTTCTTGTCTATAAGAAGCTTGAGGCTAACTTTGCCGGATTCCATGGAGGTGGCGGCGGCCATTAATGAATCGTCTCTTTTCCTCTTGGATTTCTTTCTTGGCGCCATTGTTATATTTGGATGAAAGAAGAAGAAGTTAGAATGGTGTTTAAAAAGGGGCTAAAATTGATGGTTTTTGCATTCCATGCACCAATGGAAATATGAAAAGGCTCGATATTGAATGCGTAAAATCTGCAGGTATATCCTCATATTGAATATAGAGTAAATATGTGTACTTATCTTTGATTTTGAAAAAGGATAATTAGTTAAGGATAGTAATTTTTATTAACAATATAAATTAAAGTTGTATTTAATTTATTATTTTTTTCATTGAAAATGATGAACTTTGCCTATATGTAAGCAAAAAAAGTATTCTAGTTATATTTTGAATGTGTAGAATATGAATGAGGATAATTAGTTAAGGTGAAAGGCCATGTTTAGGGCTCGTCTGGTACACAGTTCTACAAACGGAGAGTTTTATAAACGGAGCAGTTTTTTAAATAGAGCTTTTCAAAACGGAACATTGTTTCTGTAAACGTGTTTGGTGCATCACTTTAAAACGCCAAATTAAGTATTGAATATAAACACAAAATGACATTTGTACCCTGTAACATTATTTATATTATACTTGTTCAAATGAATGTACAGTCTATACAATTCAATCTTATACGCCGCAAATTATACTATGATTTATAGTCAATTGATATTTTTTTTTAGCAAAGTCAATTGAATTTTGTTTTGTTTTTTTTACTGACAAGATTATTTTCACGAGTAAATTGATTTAAAAAAAGATCAATACTCCCTTCGTCCCACTCAAATTAGGATAAATTTTCATTTTGGGTGTCCCATTCGAATTAGGACAACCCAAAAATGGAAATGTTTTATTTAATAAGACCCACCTTCACACTCACAACAACTTTCCACTCATTATTCTCTACCCCATTTTCTCTTTCCTACTTCACTTTTCATACTCACAACCAGTGTTCTAAAGATCGCTAGGCGGCGGAGCTGGGCCTAGGCGGGGCCGAGAATTTAGGGCATTTTTTATTTTTTTTCGTAAATCTATATATATTTATCAAAAAATAGTGTCACTTAATTTTATTTTTTGTCAAAAATTAATAATATATTTAAATTTAAACAAAAAATAAATCATAACTTGAAGTATTCTATTATGTAAGTGGAAGGTACAATTGATATACTAACATTAAAATGATTATTCAGCCCAACATTAAAATGAGGCCCAACCCATTTAAGATTTTCCAGTTTGAAACCCTAACCCTAAAAGCTTTAACTCACAGCCTCTCCCTTACTCAGTTTCAATTTTCTTCACTCATCTCACGCCTCTCTTCTCTCCACTCCACTCCACTCCACTCCAGTACGCATAGAAAGAAAGAAAGGCCGCCGCCATCGACCAACCCACGGCTCCACCATCCACGGCTCCACGTTACCGCCTCCGACCACCACAACTGCATCTCATTCTCCTCCGGTCAACTCCGCCCAACTCCGCCCAGCTGCTTAACGGATCTCCGCGTCGCTGAAGCCGCCTAGAGAGCGCCTCTCCCGCCTGGACCGCCGCGCCGCCTAATGCCGCCTAGCGCCGCCTAGCTCCGCCTTACCCGCCTAATGTGGAATTGCAGCGATTTGAAGGAAATAGCGGCGGAGGGCCACCGCCCAGCGCCTAGGCGCTGCCTAGACCGATTTTTAGAACACTCACAACACCTACTCCACTAACAATTTTTCCTTAATCCCCGTGCCCAACCCAAAAATCCTAATTCGGGTGGGACGGAAGGAGTATACAACATTGTGAAGAAAGGAAAACTGAGGAGAGAGAAACTAAAGTTTTCTCCTTTCTTCCCCCTTTGTCCCTCAGCACGATGCTCTGTAAATTACAAGTGACCGGCCATGGAGGCTTTTTTATTTCTCCTGCTTCTTCCAGTAAGCTACTTATCTGCTCCATATTCGATTTTCTAACCTTCAAATATAAACATTTTCCAACTCTCAAATACATACATTTAAAGACCCTCCTCATTCTCCTCGTCTTTCTTCTTGTTCTCTCTGTAGATCCAAAATTTCAGATTTGGAGCCCCATATCCATACCAAAATTAAGAGGTTAATTTGGCAAAAAAAAGAAACTAGTTGCTCCGTTCCATTTGCTGGGTTCCGAAGACGCTACAAATTAGAGCGTTCAAAACGGAGGGTCCAATCCGAAACGAGATCCGTTTGAAACACACTATTCATACGCTTAATAGGAAGCAACGCTCCGTTTCGACTTCCGTTTCATGTTGAAACGCGCCACCAGACAAGGCCGAAGAAAAGGTTGTTGATTTGGACACCGCTAATGTATGGCCGTTTGAAATCCGGACATTGATCGTTACCACACAAGCTAAGATTCAGCATCTGTTTATTTGGGTTGAATGAAAATCTTTCAGTGACTCAAAATACAGCACTTTTGAGTCATTCCCATTCTCAGACCTAATTCCACTCTAACAAATAATCTCTTAATCAAATTTGTCATATTTTGAATTAAACACTGGATATTATTTGATTTGGGAAAATTTACCGATGAGTCCCTCCATCCCTAAGTTAGTCTCTTTTTTTCATTGTTAGTATAAATAAATTTTAATATACTTTATATTACTTTTGATTATTTGATTGAAAATCTAAATAGTGTTATTAATAAAATTTATAATGGAGTATCAATAACACGTTTTAAATTTTAATTTGAATAATTAAAAGTAACATAGAAAATAATTGCGCGTGCTTCATTTCAACTAACAACAAAAAAAAAATGGTACAATACTAAATACTGAGGAAGTATAACTTAATTTATTTACTTATTTTGAGTTAGTTTCTTGTAAAACGCGTTTTTCCTAGTGATTAGGAAAAACGTGTTTTTCATAATCATCTGGCGCTCCTCAACACACTCGTTGGACTTTCGTAACACACCAACTGGTCACCCTAAACACTATCACTGGCTATCTATTAACACATGAACTGGCTATCTATTAACACATGAATTGCTCTTCAAATTTTTATTCAAAAAAAAAACTTCTGGCTATCAGTCTCAAAGATTTTTTTCAGCTTATTTTTTTCTCACTGGTGATGCTTGATAAATTATATTCAGAAGACTTTATTATCTATATCCAGAACCTCTTGAGCTTGATATCCAGAAAGTTTATTGGCCAAGGCCTTCTTCAAATGTGCTTGAAAAACAGAAAACTTGTTATTGATATCCAGAACCGTTTGAAAAGTTCCAATTATTTACAAATATGCCACCACGCATTTTTTTTAAAGAAGTTCCACATATTTTTAAAAATATCACCAAAACACGTTTTTTCTGAGAGTTACGTAATTTTACCCAAGATTTTGTGCTTTTTTTTTCCCGTATGATTTGAAGATGTTGAAGACATCATTTCAGAGCAAAAATGTACTTACTGAAGTCTTCCTTCACGGTCTAACACCAAATGACTACCTTCATGCCTCATTTGGCACGCGGGACTCGTTTGGCACGCGGGAGATGTGTGAGAATGGTCATGTAATACTTAGGTATCTGAAATTCAGGAATGATCAAATTAAACATGCCCATTCTCATGTTTGGGTGTGTTCTTGTCTAAATTAAGGAATGGATATTAAGTTACCATTCCCATGTTTGGTTCGGATATCTATCTAATTGGTAATGTACATGGTATAAAATTTCTTTTTCTATTAACTATCTCTTATATCAAATTTTGAAAATTAATAAAATTTCATATATTATGCTACTTTCTTTTCAAAATGAATGTTAACTTATACTTTTGATAAAAATTAAATATTTATTTTTATTTATTTGAAATAAAGTAATTAGTCATATATATTAAAATGGGTGAATTAACTTAAAAAAATACTCCCCCGTCTCAAATTAGATGTCGTTTTGGGAGATAATTTTTGTCTCAAAATACTTGTCGTTTAACAAATTTCAAGGATTATTTATTGTTGTATACCAATTCTACCCTTATTAATGATAATGAATTAACTCTTGCACAAGCATTTAATAGTCTAGGTAGTTGGATTACTTTAGGGGTATATAAGACATTTTCACATACATTAATTGCATTTCTTAATATGCGTGAAAGTGTCTAAAACGACATCTATTTTGAGACGGATGGAGTATCAATTAATTACACTTTCTTCTTGAGCCTCGCAAGAAAAACATTTTTTTTTAAGACTTTTTGATTTTGGAGCAAAAAAAACTATTGTGCCCAGAACTCAGTTATAAACCCATGATGAGATGATACTGGGAGAAATGTTAATAATAAAAAGGCATGGCTATGAGCTTATCTAGTTAGTTATGAAATTAGGAGAGAGAATGATGTTAGTTGTGCAGATATTATCAATACCACGTAGTCAATTTGAATTTTGAGATTTACATGGATTAAATTTTTTTAAGTCAGGTTTCCCACCTAAGCATTCCTAAGCAATGGATATCAAAAACCCATCTCTCATCGTGGTTATCGGATGACGTTACATAATGGGTATTTGATTCCCATAGAAATCAAATATCCATTCCCTTGTCCATTAAAACTCAATTCCAAACCAGTTAAGTGTTGCTTGTTAGGGTGAAATGGGTGTATTTAGAAAATGGCTTTAAATAAAATCGGGACGGAAAATTTATTTCTGCAAAATAAAGTCGAGGCAAGAGTTTGACTCTTTTTTTGTAAGACAAGTTTGCCCCGTATAACTGTGCTAACGGTCTTCGGCAATTGTCTCCAAGATACAACGACTTTTTCTGGCTTCTAGATCGCAGCACTACGAATTAGGAGTCTTCGGGCGAACTACTGAATATTTGGGATCTTCTTGGACTTGAAATGCAAAGACTAGAATGTTAGGATGCTATGGAAGAATTTGCTAATGCTTTGGATTGCTGATGGAATGCAAATGAGGGGGAGGGGCTTTATATAATAGTTGAAGAGGCAAGGAGCCTTTTGGGGTCGACCCGGCGGTTACACCCGAACCGATGCGTCCCTTGCCGCTCCGATCTGCCTAGAAGCTTCTGGAATCTTCTAGGCTGGGCCGCTCCAGCCTGGCCCAATCCGCTCCAAACCCAAGTCAACCAAGCCGACCCAAGACCACACCGAGCCCACCTTTGCCAAAAATTTAAGCTCCACAACTCCCACCGACCGATGCAAAGTGCGCGCTTCGCGGGTCATGTGTCCATTTGGAGCTAGTTCAAATTTGGCACATTTGGGCCACTAGTTGCATAGAGGCCCAATGGTCCACTTGGTTGGCCCAATGAGGGAACCATTTGATAACTCCTCCTTAAATGACCACATTAATATAATGCCTTCATTTCCCCTTTCTTAGCAATGTGGGATATGGCATTTTCATTCTCATTTCTCTTCAACCATTTACACTAAGTTGCCACTTTCAATAATTAATTTCTCATTCACCCGAAATTGGTTTTGAGAAAATAAATATATCACATTAATCTACTCCAAATGTAGATTAATAATTTGCAACTTATTTCCATTTTTATTAAATGGAACTAATAACGAAACTTGGTCAAATATTGGTCAAACCAATATTCTTAAACCAATTTCCAACATTGCTTAGGAATCGAATACCCATTCCTAGACTTAGATTCCCACCCACCAAACGAGGCCTCATGTCAAGACAAAATGGAGGCAAGAAAAATAATTTGTACCCTTTAGTAACGCATACTATTAAACCTATTTTGTTGTCTTCATATTAAGGTAATTTTGGCTTTGGGTTAATTAATTTTGATCTTTGTTGTGTGTTTATTTGTGGAGTAAAAATTCCATTAAGGGTGACTACTGGCCACCAAATTAAGAATTGTGGTATGTCCGTTTAATTAAACATTGTCTAGTTCAGGGAATAAAATGCTACCCCTCCAGTTCAAAATATTCGTCCTTTTTGGACTAAAATATTAATCCAAGATAATTGATGCTTTAGGTTAAAAGTATTTTAAGTTTTTTTTTTTTTTTGAAACAAACATTTATTTATAAACAAGCGCAAATCGCTAAAAGTTGGCTATCCACAAACAATGGAAGCTCAACCCAAGTAGTGGGGCTCGCATGAACAAATGTTGCCATAGAGAAACAGTCCGCCAAACTATTGGCGTTACGACAAACCAAATGAACAGAAAAGGACGGGTGATAACGAAGGAACACCTTACAAGAGCTACTAAAGAATCTAGTTCAGAATGGCCTTGAGTGTCACAGTGAATCCAATCATACACAATCTTCGAGTCTATTTCAAAGTCGACATTTTGAAGCCCTAAATCTCTTGCCCAAGACATTGATAAAAATAAAGCAGTTGCTTCCCCCTCCTCCGGACGTATCAGGCCCATGCTACACTGCGATCTTTCTGAAAGAGTATGAATATACTCTAAAATAACCTCTTTATTATCTTTGTAATTCTGATTGTGTTTTATAAGTAAATAATTAGTTTAAATATTATTTTCATATTAGTGTAAATTATTTAGGGATAATTCAGTTTAAGTTATTTATTTATTTGACTAACCTATTAATAAATCTCTTTGGTAAGTTTGTGATTTATTTTAGGAAAAGGTGGACTCTCCTTTTATTGGTTGATTCGTAATTGATAACTTCCCAAAAGAAAAAGGATTTACACGGCATCTCAAAAATACCATGTATATATGGTGGAGTTTGCGGCTGTAACTCAGCTAACGCTTTGACAGATCCATTGAGAGAGAGTTCCTTCTATTCTTGAAGTTCTTATTGCTTAAGAGTTTAAGAGTTTTGATGTTTTTAATTGGTTCTAGTACTCTAGAATAGTTTTGTTCTTTCAGAAATCTTGTAATCTGCAAGATCCTTTGGTAATGAAAGTTTTCCAGCAAGAAGTTTCTTGCTGAAGTGTTTATTCTTCATTTATTCCGCTGCTATTTATTTTCTCTGAACGTGTGCGTGTTGTCGTGTCAGTTGTTAAGACAGTTGTGATCAGAATCTCTGATCACAAGTGGTTTTTCCCAGAAACAGTCCTAGCTAATTTTCTTTCAATTGGCACTAGAGCCTGATCTCGATACACTGAGAAGTGATCCTTGAAAGTAGCCATTATGGACTGTTCTCATACTCGTAATAAGCCGCCTACTCTGGATGGTTCTAATTATACCATTTGGAAGGCTAAGATGATCATGTACATCAAGAACATTGATCATCGGGCATGGGTCAGCATTCTAGTGGGATATTCATCCCCTACTATGGAATGGGTTGATCCAAAAGGTAAAGCGTCTGTGTCTGATGAAGAGTAAAAAGAAAAAAATTTGTTCCTAAACCTGAGCAAGACTGGAATGCAGAAGAAATTGCTCTTGCTAACTTCAATGCTAAGGCAATGGCTGCAATTTCTGATCATGTCGATCATAATCTGTATAGGTTATTCTCTAACCATACTGTGGCTAAGAATGCTTGGGACATTTTACAACTTCATTGTGAAGGGTCAGATAGTGTTAAACAAACTAAACTAAGAAGACTAATGACTGAGTTTGAAAATCTAAGGATGGGAGAAGATGAGACTATTCAAAATTACTCTGCAAAATTAATGGATATCTCTAATGAATCCTTCGCATTAGGAGAATCTATCTCCAATGCTAGGCTTGTGAGTAAAGTCTTGAGGACTCTCCCAGAAAAGTTTAACATCAGGGTTTCTGTCATTGAAGAAACCTGTGACACAAGGACAGTGAGTCTTGAGAAGGTTCTGCGTATTCTTACTACGTTTGAACTGAACCTTGAAGTGCAAAAAACTAGCAAAGCAAACTCAATTGCTCTTGCTAGTGCTCTAACTGTGTCCAAAGATCTTGTGGAACTGTCTAAAGACATGGATGAGTCAACCTTGGAGGAAGATGAGTGTGCCATGATCACTCAAAAGTTTAAAAATGTGTTGAATAAAAAACGACAACAGAGATTTCCTAACAAAGGATTCACTCCTTCCACCAAGGCTGAACCATTCAAGAAAGACTCCGGTATGATAAAACCGGGGTTTGAAGGTAAAAAACCGATTGAGTCGGTTCAGTGTAGGGCGTGTCAAGGATACGGCCACTATGCAAATGAGTGCGCTAACACACTCAAAAAGAGAGGGATGAGTTTATCTGCTACCTTGAGTGATTCTGATGATGACGATGAGACTGCTAATCTGTCATGTTATCGTTTTTCACAATCATCCCTTTCTGATAGTGAAACTGATAGTGAGGTTGTGATGTCAACTGACAGCTCAACTGACTATGAACAAAGAAGGGTTTTGGTGTTAATCATTGTTTTTGAAAATATGAAAATGAAGGAGAGTGAAACAATAATTGATTTTACTGAAACAATAGAAAAAATTGTGTATGAGTTGAAAGTATTAGGGGAATCATTTTCTGATGCTAGACTTGTAAACAAAGTGTTAACATCCATTCCAAGAGGTTTTGATGTGATAATTTCTGTGTTGAAAGAATTCTATGATATAGAAAACATGAGTTTCATGGAACTTAGAAGAAGATTAATTATTCATGAAACATCTTTTTTGAAATCATCACCTCCTTCATCTTCGAATTCTAAAAGAAGATCATGTGTTTATGCGAGTCATAGTGATAGTGAATATGACAGTGAATCTGACAGTGACGATGAACAGTCAAGTGTCAGCACAGAAGAAGTTAATGAATATAATTGCTTGAATTCTACATGTGCAGGTAAAGCCGATGAATCAAAAGAAGATGAAGAAGACTGTATCACGTATGAAGAATTACATGAGAACTATGTTGAGTTGTACGCAGATTGGTCCAAAAGGATTGAACAACTCAAAGAGTTCAAAAAGGTAACTGAAAAACTCACTGCCACAAATTTGTCTCTTAAATCTGAAAATGAGAGATTGGTGAGTGAAAATGATTTTCAAAAGGACTCCATTGGCAAGTTAGAAGTCATGCTTACTAAAAAGGAAATAGAGTGTGAGAAGTACAAAATCAATCTTGAAAAAGAAACTGACACTCTAACAAAGCTTAACAATGGTAAGGCTAAGTTAGAAGAAGTTTTACAAATGGGAAATGAAGGAAAATCAGGTTTAGGCTATGGAGATCCGGTTTTTGTCAAGAAAGGAGAGAGTAGTTCAAAAAACAATGAGAGATTTAATGCTAATCACGTATCTCCTCACAAAAACATAAGAAATAGAAAAAGGAGATACGTGTGTCACCATTGTTTTACTCTTGGACACATTCGTCCATTTTGTTATAAGTTGAAACAGGAACTTGGCGTGGAGAAGAACAGCGGCCACCTGAGCAGACAGTTGTGGGCACAACCTGAGACTCAACTGCCACGAAAACTTCAGTCTGCAACAAAAACTGTTTGGGTAAGAAAGGAAACTCTTAATTGCAAAGTGGCTCTTACCTCTTTCAAGAGTAGTGTGGAAAGTGGCTGGTACTTTGACAGTGGCTGCTCTCGCCATATGACCGGAACGATTGAGCACCTCAAGGACTATGAAGCTTTCAAAGGTGGAAAAGTCAACTTTGGTGGAGGAGCTAAAGGTCAAGTAATTGGCAAAGGTATGTTGAATGTTGATGGTTTGCCCAACTTGCACAATGTCTTGCTTGTTGATGGGTTAAAGTCAAATCTGATAAGCATAAGCCAGTTGTGTGATGATAATTTGTTTGTCAAATTTGATAAGTCCAAGTGTGAAGTCTTTGATAACAAAGATGTGTGTGTTCTTACTGGTATTCGATCCTCTGATAATTGTTACATAATTGGTAGTGTTGAGACTTGTCTCACTACTAAAGTGGATGAGTCTGAAATATGGCATCAAAAACTTGGTCACGCCAGTGAAAGGAAAATCAGTGATTTAATAAGATTTGGGGCAGCAAAAGGTTTTCCCAACTTGGACTTGAAAAAGTTAAATGTGTGTGGACCATGTCAAAAGGGAAAACAAACAAAGTCCAGTCATAAAAAGGTTAAAAATTTTGGGACCAGTAGATGTCTTGAGTTGATTCATACTGACCTAATGGGTCCGATGGAAGTGGAAAGTATGTCTCGAAAGAAATACTGTTTTGTGTGTGTTGATGATTTCTCGCACTATACTTGGGTCATATTTTTGAGAGAAAAATCAAACACAATTGAAGAGTTTAAAATATGGTACAAAAGGGTCAAAAATCTTTATGGTTTAAAAGCTGTTAGAGTTAGATCAGATCATGGTACGGAATTTGAAAACTCTACTTTCTCATCTTTTTGCGATTCAAAGGGGATTACTCACGAGTTCTCAGCCCCCAAAACTCCGCAACAAAATGGAGTAGCAGAAAGGAAAAATCGCACATTACAAGAAATGGCTAGAGTCATGTTGAGTGCTAAAAATCTGTCTAAAAAATTTTGGGCAGAAGCTGTTAACACAGGTTGTCATATAGGGAATCGTGTCTTTCTAAGAATTGGAAGTACCATGACACCCTACGAAATCTTACTTGGGAAGAAACCCACCTTAAAGTACTTTCATGTTTTTGGGTGTATTTGCTACATCTTAAATGATCGTGATTATCTTTCCAAGTTTGATTCTAAGAGTGACAAGGCCATTTTCATTGGTTATTCTCAAAATAGTAGGGCATATAGAGTCTATAACCTGAAAACCAAAACAGTTATGGAATCTATAAATGTTATTTTTGATGATGCTACTGATCTTAATGTTAAAACGGCTGAGGATGATGTTACAGGTTGCACATGGGAACATGAACTGGTTGATGACGAATCTGAACTGAAGAACTCAAAAGAATCTGCAGATCCAGCACCTGAGCTGTCAGTTGAGTTACCATCTGAGACGACAACTGCCACCACAGGTGGTCAAACAGAAGCAGATCCTCGTTCAGATTCTGAAACTGAGGAAGATCATGTAAGCAGAAGTAATGATGTCTATTCCAGAATACAGGGAGATCATCCTACTTCCCAGGTCATTGGGGAAGTGGATGAACGAATGAAGACAAGAGGAAAAAGAATCAATTACCGTGACTTAGCAGGTTTGTTGAGTGTGCAATCTGCATACCATCAGGTAAGTTCTTGTTGCTTTGTGGCCAACTTTGAGCCCAAAAATGTTGTGGAAGCCTTGAAAGATGATAATTGGATTAATTCCATGCAAGAGGAATTAATCCAATTTGAGAAGAATGACGTTTGGTTCTTAGTTCCTAGACCTTCTCACATTAATGTTATTGGGACTAAATGGATCTTTAAGAACAAATCTGATGAACAAGGCAATATAACTAGGAACAAAGCACGTCTAGTGGCTCAGGGTTACACTCAATTAGAGGGTGTGGACTTTGATGAGACCTTTGCCCCGGTAGCCCGCATTGAGTCCATTAGACTGCTATTAGCAATCTCATGCTATTTAAAAATCACTCTACATCAAATGGATGTAAAGAGTGCGTTCCTAAATGGTTTTTTAAATGAGGAAGTGTTTGTTGAGCAACCTAAGGGGTTTGAGGATCCCCATAAGCCAAATCATGTTTTTAAGTTGAAAAAGGCACTCTATGGTCTAAAACAAGCCCCACGTGCTTGGTATGGAAGATTGACAGATCACTTTATTCAAATTGGCTTTAAAAGGGGAGAGGTTGATAAAACCTTGTTTATTTTGAAAAACAAAAAGGATATTCTCGTGGCCCAAATTTATGTGGATGACATAGTCTTTGGATCTACTTCTAAAACTATGCTTGACATGTTTACTGAGAGTATGACATCCACATTTGAAATGAGCATGGTAGGGGAATTGAAATTCTTTCTAGGATTACAAATATCTCAAACTAATGAAGGAATGTCAATCTCCCAATCTAAATATGCCAAAAATTTGGTCAAAAAATTCGGCCTCGAGAATGCTTCTCATTTGAAAACTCCCATGGGATCCTCTCAAAAATTGTTTAAGGGCGAGGATGGAGAGAATGTTGATCAAACTCTCTATCGGAGTATGATAGGCAGCTTGATGTACCTTACAGCGAGCCGCCCCAATATCATGTTTAGTGTCTGCCTCTGTGATAGATATCAAGCTAACCCCAAGGTATCCCACTTAACTGCAGTTAAGCGTATAATTAGATATGTGAGTGGTACCACAAATCTGGGGTTAAGCTATACTAGGGACACAAACACGAATCTAGTTGGATTTAGTGATTCAGATTGGGCTGGGAATACTGATGATAGAAAAAGCACCACGGGTGGGTGTTTTTATCTTGGGAATAATCTTGTGTCTTGGTTTAGTAGGAAACAAAATTGTGTTTCCTTATCAACTGCAAAATCTGAATACGTAGCAGTTGGTAGTTGTTGTACCCAGTTGTTATAGATGAACCAAATGATAAAGGATTATGGTCTTAAAAGTGAAATCTTGACTGTATTTTGTGATAGTTTGAGTGCCCAAAACATTGCCAAGAATCCGGTACAACATTCCCGAACAAAGCACATTGACATAAGACACCACTTCATTAGGGATCTCGTTGAACAAAGAACCATCACTCTTGAACATGTAAGTACAACGGATCAACTTGCTGATGTCTTTACCAAGGCTTTGGATTTCGAGAGATTTTCTTCCCTCAAGAAGTCTCTCGGACTGTGTGATACCAGTTGACTGCTCAAGTGAGTAGACAACTGTCTGCACAACTGTATAATTGTATATTACAGTTTTCACAAAAAAAAAAAAAAAAAAAAAAATGCATTCATTCTCTGCATGATTGTCTCTTGTGATCACTTGGTTGACTTGTTTCTTGACTCTGTGTTTTGACCCTTAAATGTGAGATCCTTCTTAACTTGATAATAAAATTATCCTGTTAATTCCTCCGTGCTGTTTATCATGAAGTGAACTTTTAATATAAGTTTGCGGGGAAAACAAGCTGCCTCCAATCTTTGAAGTCACTACTCATTTAGGCAAAATGCCGACGTTGTTTAAAAGAAACATTACTTGAGAAGAAAAGTATGGTGACACTGTATTGAGAGAGTGAAAAGCTCCTCCCCGTAACTGGTTCACTGCGTAAAGTGCATGTGTTCCAAGGCTTCATGATTGAAGGGTATCTCATTGAATTTCTGTGTGTTGAAACCGAGTCTTAGATCTTGTTTTCCATACCATGTCACACTTTATTGAGACTAATCTTCACCTGTGTGTTTCTAGGCATATTGTTATTAGGTTTCTTCTCTCCTTGGTATTCCCATCAGAAAATTGAACTGTTGTCCTTAAATGTTTAATATTGATGACGTTCATGTGGTTACCGATAACCTAATGTTTTGGTGTTTCAGTCCTCTTGTGTGCAGGTTGTGGAATTTTTTTTACCCTGGTGGATATTATGGATTCTGTTGAGACTGGCAAGTGTGGTTTTTGGGAAAGATATCTCATCACAAAATATGGGAAAGATCTAATTTTTAAAAATTACAATCCCAAGTTAATTTGGAAGTCTGATGGGTGTCCAACACTAAGCATTCACTTGTTTTCTCCGTCATTATGTTTTTCGGGTCTAAAAGGAATCCGATTTTCCTCTCTTGATTTATTGCTCCTTTCAATATCTATTTCCTCTTCTTCTTCTCTCGAACAATTTCTCAGAAGATTCAGTTGCATAATCTTTGTGTAATTCTCTTATACAGGTCTCAATGGATTCTCCGTCGACTCCGTTCCTGCCGACAGTCACCGCCGCCCCCATCTTTGTTCCTCCGCCGTCTTCCTTGCCGGTGGATTCTTCGGCTCTAGGGCTTGCCGAATTTGCCATTGATGTCGACAATCTCAGGCAACTGCAAGCTTTGGAGGCGGATCGTCTTCCCTTGGCGTCTGGGTCCCGCCGCTCGACCCGTCTCCATAACCTGGGTAAAGGGGCCTCGTCCGGTTCCTTCAAACCCGCCGTCGCTCGGGCTGCCCTAAAGGCCAAAAGGCTGGCTCCTCCCCCCAAGCGCCGTCAGCTAATCCTCCGTGACGAATCTGATGAAGATGCTCCGCCATCCGCTTCTCCGGCCTCTGAAATTCCGGCGAAACCTAGGGTTCCGGCCAAATCTACTGTGACTCCGGCGCCACCCACTGCTCCTATTCCATCTCCTCGGATTCAGACCAGAGCTGCTAAGAGAAAGTCTACATCCACTCCTATGGTTGAAGAAGGGTCATCTTCCCAACATGATGACTCCAGCGATGCCGATGTCTCTCTCGGCTCTGATGACACTCTCAGTGAGACAGAGATTCCTTCTTCAGTTCTCAAAAAGTCTAAGGCACCTCAGGTAACTCCATCTCCTTCATCTGAAAAGTCTCCCAATTCTGTTGGTGGTTCATCTGGGTCGAAAGTTCGTGTTACAAAACCAGTTGCTAAAACACCCCCTGAACCTTTTAATCTTGCTTCTAAATTCAGTTCTAAATTCTATACTTCTGAGGCTAAGGACAGGTTCCAGAAAAATGCTAGTAGGATTCTCATTGTTGAGAGGAACATGGATGAGGGTGTGTTCCAAAATTTGAAAGTAATGGGTTTTTTCTCTGATAGAAGGCTAGAGCACTCTTTACGGTTTGCTACTCCGTTCTCTAGGAAGCTGGTGTTGGAATTTTATGCTAATTTAACTCAAGATGTTAAGCTGGACCATTCTCCTAATTTCCATAAGGTGTTTGTTAGGAGTCAGATTGTGAATTTTTCCCCAGTCATTGTCAATGACTTCTTGAAATTTTTGAGTCCTCCTCTTGAGCATTCGCCAGTAGATGTTGATGGAGCAGTTCGGGCCATTACTGGTGGCCAAGTTGATAAGTGGTCAAAACCTTTTTCCACTACCTTGTTGTCTAGGATGAATGTCTTCCTTCACCAGATCCTGAGAATAAACTGGTGTCCCACAACCAACTCCTCTTCTGTCACTAAAGAACAAGTACTTTTGTTACATGCCATTCATAACAATAAGGTTAATTTGGGGGAAGTAATTTTTAATAACATTGTAAGCTTTGCCGAAACCCCTAATCCCTCCTGCAGGTTTCCAAATCCTTGTCTCATTTATGGGTTGTTAAAATCTCAAGGAGTAGCTGAAATTGAGGGGGAGTGTTTGTGTGCCTTACCCGATCCATTTGGTCAGCCCCTGTCCATGTTTGCATCATCTAGGTTCAATGATGTTGATGAACCTGTTCACCCTTCTGGTTGGTTTTCTGCCTCAACATCTACCGCCTCAAGCGACAACAAAGGTCTCCTAGCCCAGATTAGTCAAACTAAGTCTCAGATCAACTCTCTCAAAGCAGAAATTACTTCTCTTCAGGTCAGCATTTCAGGTAAACAAATCTTGGTTGACAGTTTGGAAAGCTCCCTTGTTCGACTAAAAGAACTACTGGGTCTTAGTGGTTCTTCCCAAAAAGGGGGAGAAGAAGAAGGTGGAGAAGGTGGAGAAGCTGAAGCAGAGATTGATCCATCATCAGTTTCAGGGGGAGAATTGGTGGTGTTCAGAGGTGGTAAAGATTGCTGATCCTATGTTAGTTTAATGTGTTTTGATGACAGTTAGTTTTTAATGTTTGTGGATGGTTGAACAGAGTATTCTGTTTTTGGGATAAGACTCAGTATGTGGATGTTTGTTTTAACTATGTTTGATATCTCTCAGTGCAAGTCAAGGTGATGAAATGATTGTCTTGGGACTAATCGTGTTTTGCAGATTTTGATCAGAACCACAAAGATAGGGGGAGATTGAAAGAGTATGAATATACTCTAAAATAACCTCTTTATTATCTTTGTAATTCTGATTGTGTTTTATAAGTAAATAATTAGTTTAAATATTATTTTCATATTAGTGTAAATTATTTAGGGATAATTCAGTTTAAGTTATTTATTTATTTGACTAACCTATTAATAAATCTCTTTGGTAAGTTTGTGATTTATTTTAGGAAAAGGTGGACTCTCCTTTTATTGGTTGATTCGTAATTGATAACTTCCCAAAAGAAAAAGGATTTACACGGCATCTCAAAAATACCGTGTATATATGGTGGAGTTTGCGGCTGTAACTCGGCTAACGCTTTGACAGATCCATTGAGAGAGAGTTCCTTCTATTATTGAAGTTCTTATTGCTTAAGAGTTTAAGAGTTTTGATGTTTTTAATTGGTTCTAGTACTCTAGAATAGTTTTGTTCTTTTAATTAGTTTTGTTCTTTCAGAAATCTTGTAATCTGCAAGATCCTTTGGTAATGAAAGTTTTCCAGCAAGAAGTTTCTTGCTGAAGTGTTTATTCTTCGTTTATTCCGCTGCTATTTATTTTCTCTGAACGTGTGCGTGTTGTCGTGTCAGTTGTTAAGACAGTTGTGATCAGAATCTCTGATCACAAGTGGTTTTTCCCAGAAACAGTCCTAGCTAATTTTCTTTCACTTTCCGCCAAGAAAGAACCGCTATCGTCTCAAAGTACAAAACCAAATCCAGATCTTCTCAACCCATTATCAAAAGAAGCATCTGAACTCATCTTTACAAACCCAGTCCTAGGGACATGCCACTTTCCGCACTTCCTGGGATTTCCAAAACGGAGAACTTGACCCGCCTCCTTAGCTGAACTCCATTCAAACAAAGCATTCCTAGCCAGTGGCGGATCTAGGCCCTTTGAGAAGGGTACTTCGACCCCCCTGACTTCTATAATTTTTACAAATTTACCTTTTACAATTTTCGAATTTATTATATTGACCCCCTGAAAAGAAAATTTCAGGGGGGTCTAGATTCGCCACTGTTCCTAGCATCTCTGAGTAGAAGAGATGTAGGCTTCATGCAATGACGCCATATACGATCATTACGCTCCTTCCAAAGTGCATACAAAACCATAGCTAACAGTTGTATATCTTCGGGATTTAGATCAGGAAGAAGGGCTATTATCCACTCTGAAATCGAACCATAATTTCCAGAAAGCTGCCCAACATTGTTAGCGAAAGGTGTTAGCGACCATATATCAGAAGCCACCGTACATTCTGCAAACAAATGTAAACAAGTTTCTGCATGAAGGCCACACAAACCGCATTCCCCAGGAACACTAACGCCCTTAGAAAGAAGTCTGTCTCTAGATGGAAGACAACCACGTACCAAGCGCCAAATGAAAAGCTTTATGTTTGGAGGGATTTTGAGCCTCCACAGTTGATCCCATGGACCCATAACACTGTCTGTAGCTTCCAATGCCATTGATGTTGCAAGGTGATAAGCAGTCTTCACTGAATAAATTCCATTGTTAGAGTAATGCCAGATTAATGTGTCCATCGTAGTTGTGTGTGAGAGAGGTATAGATAAAATTGACTCCGCATCCGCCTCCTGAAAATTAGCACGAACTCTAGCCACATCCCATTGTTTAAGGCCTGGAAGAAATAAATCACGGACTGTTGTGTATGGAGATAAATGGCAGTTAAGGCCATTAACATAAAATTCCCCGTCCCGACGTAGCCAAGGATCAGATAATACATTAACCCTACTCCCATCCCCTAAACGCCACCGTAAGCCACACTTGATGAAATCTTGAGCCTCCATAATACTCCGCCATACATAGTGGTTTTGATGTATTTAGATTAATTTTGATGTACTTTGGGAAAAATATGTAATATGGGTTTTAATGTAATCCGGATGCAACATTTATTATGAGCTTGAAAGTGAAGTCCCAAGGATCAAGTCATAGTTAAAGTCAGTCAACGTCAATCATGGAGAAGGAATAGAGGATTTTTTTTCTTTTTCTCAAATAATTCCTTTTCAAAATAATAATTCCAAAAATAACAACCCTTCAAAACTATTTGTCAAAATGACCAATTTTTGGAACTCGCCACTGCCAGTAGCGAATTTATAAATTTCTCGCCTAAACTCTGAAAGAGCATGAAATACTCTTAGTTTAATATTGTATATCTTTGTGATTCTGATTTAATAAATGTATATATTTAGTTTATTTATTTTAGGAATTAGTTGTAATTATTTAGGAATAGTTTATTTTAGGATTATTTATTATTTTTATGATTTACTTGACTAACCTACTAATGTTTATCTTTGGTAAGTGGATATATTTTAGGTGTTTTATTTTAGGAAGACTCTCATATGGAAAGAAGGATTTCTTGGAGTGTAAGGAGCGGCCAAGCCTTGTATAAATACAAGCCGATTCCTTCATTGACTCGGACGGATTCACAGAATATTTTGAGAGAGTTTTGTGTTTTTTTCTTGAAGTTCTTGTTCATCAAGAACTCAAGTGTTTTTGGTGTTTAGTCTATTCAAGATAGAATAGGTTTTGATCTTTTCGTTGTTTTGTTTCTTTCATCTTTTTGTACTCTTAAAGAGTTTTAGTAATGAAAGTTTTCCAACAAGACGTTTCTTGCTGAAGTGTTTAATCAGTTTTAATTTCCGCTGCGTTTGTTTCTGTGTTTCTGAGTTTCTGGACGTCGCCAACTGACAGGACAACTGTCTGGACAACTGTAAGCACGGTTGAACACACAGTTGGTCAGTTCCCAGAAAACAGTCCTAGCCGCTTAATTTCTTTCAATTGGCACCAGATCCTGGTCTCGACATACTGAGATCGATCTTTGAAAGTGGTCATTATGGACTGTACTCATACTCGTAATAAGCCGCCTACTCTAGATGGTTCAAACTATACCATTCAGAAGGCAAAGATGACTATGTACATCAAAAACATAGATCATCGTGCTTGGGTCAGCATTCTAGTGGGATATAAATCCCCTACCATGGAAGTGGCTGATCCAAAAGCTAAAGCTTCTGTGTCTGACGAAGAAAAGAAAGAAAATTTTTTTATTCCAAAACCCGAGCAAGATTGGAATGCGAAGGAAATTGCCCTTGCAAATTTCAATGCAAAGGCAATGGCCGCCATTTCTGATCACGTTGATTTTAATTTGTATCGGTTGTTCTCAAACCATACAGTGGCCAAAAATGCTTGGGACATTTTGCAACTACATTGTGAAGGGTCCGATAGTGTTAAACAAACTAAGTTAAGAAGGTTGATGACAGAGTTTGAAAATTTAAGAATGGGAGATAATGAAACTGTTCAAGAATATTCTGCTAGATTAATGGATATTTCAAATGAATCATTTGCATTAGGAGAATCCATCTCCAATGCAAGGTTGGTTAGTAAAGTTTTAAGAACTCTCCCAGAAAAATTTAACATCAAAATCTCTGTCATTGAAGAAACTTGTGATACTCGGACCGTGAGTCTTGAAAAGGTTCTAAGTATTCTAACTACGTTTGAATTGAACCTTGAAGTGCAACAAACTAGAAAAGTAAATTCAATTGCTCTTGCTAGTGCTCTTACTGTGTCCAAAGATCTTGTTGAATTATCAAAAGATATTGATGACTCAAACTTAGAGGAAGATGAATGTGACTTGATTTCTAAAAAATTCAACAATATGTTGAACAAAAAACGTCAACAAAGGTTTCCCAATAAGGATATTGCTTCTTCCCCTAAGATTGAATCATTTAAGAAAGAAACAAGTAAGAACAAATTTTTTTCTGAAAACAAAAGATCTATTGAGTCCGTTCAGTGTAGAGCGTGTTTAGGATTTGGACATTATGCCAATGAGTGTGCTAACACACTTAAAAAGAGAGGGATGAGTTTTTCTGCAACCTTAAGTGATTCAGATGATGACGATCAGACAGCAAACCTATCATCTTTACGATCATCACAATCCTCCCTCTCTGACAGTGAATCTGACTGTGAATCTGACAGTGAAGATGAACAGTCAACTGTCATCACAACTGTCAGCTCAAATGGTACTAATGTGTATACCTGTTTTAACTCCACTTCTGCAGGTGAATCTGAAGAATCCTCACAGGAAGAAGAGGATAGTGCCACGTATGAGGACCTCCACAATACATACGTTGAGTTGTTTGCAGAATGGTCCAAACGAATTGATCAACTCAAGGAGTTCAAGAAGGTAAATGAAAAACTCACCTCTAAAAATCTGAAATTAAAGGCTGAGAATGAGAGGTTGTCGAGTGAAAGTGATACTCAAAAGGACTCCATAGCTAGGTTAGAAGTCATGCTTACCAAAAAGGACAATGAGTGTGAAAAGTATAAAAGCAATCTTGAAAAAGAAACTAACACACTCAATAAACTTAACAATGGCAAGGCTAAATTGGAAGAGGTTCTGAACATGGGGAACCAAGGAAAATCAGGTTTAGGCTATGGAGATCCAGTGTTTGTTAAGGAAGGTGAGGGCACTTCGAAAAACAATGAGAGATTTAATGCTAATCACGTGTCTCCTCACAAAAACAAAAGAAATAGAAAAAGGAGATACGTGTGTCACCATTGTTTTGCCCCTGGACATATACGTCCATTTTGCTACAAGTTGAAACAGGAACTTGGCTTGGAGAAGAACAGCGGCCACTTGACAAGACAACTGTGGGAACAATCTAACAGTCAGTTGCCCAGTCAAGTGCCCAGTCAACAGCAGCAGGTAAGAAAGGCCTGGGTAAAGAAAGACACTCAGCAATGCAAAGTGGCTCTTACCTCCTTCAAGAGTAGTGTGGAAGAAGGATGGTACTTCGACAGTGGCTGTTCTCGCCATATGACTGGTGCTCGTGAGCATCTCATAGACTATGAAGCCTTTAAAGGTGGAAAAGTCAATTTTGGTGGAGGTGCTCAAGGTGAGGTAATTGGCAAAGGTACTCTGAATGTTGATGGTTTGCCTAACGTGCATAATGTCTTACATGTTGATGGGTTAAAGGCAAACCTAATTAGCATAAGCCAATTGTGTGATGATGATCTACATGTCAAGTTTGATAAGAAGATATGTGATGTCTTCGATGATTCAAACAGATGTGTTTTGAAAGGTGTAAGATCCTCTGATCATTGTTACAAGTTGGTTGAAAATCATTCACGTTTTAACCCAATTTTTGATAATGCTCCTGATCTTAGTTTCAATTGTGTTGAGAATTGCATTACAGGGTGCACTTGGGAGCATGAAAAGATTAATGATGAATCTGATCCAAAGTCCACAACAGAATCTGTAGATACACCAACTGTGAGGACAACTGACAGTTCTGATGAACAGTCAACTGCCACGACAGATAGTCAGACAGAAGCAGATTCCAGTTCAGATTCTGAAATTTTTGAAGATCAGGAAATCAGAGGCAATAATGCTGCTTCAAGCATACAGGGAGATCATCTAACTTCCCAGGTCATTGGGGGAGTGGATGGAGGAATAAAAACAAGAGAGAAACGAATAAATTACCGGGAATTAGCCGGTTTTGTATGCATGCAATCCGCGTACCATCAGGTAAGCTCTTGTTGTTTTGTTGCTAAGTTTAAGCATGATAGTGTGTCAGAAATCTTAAATGGTAATAATTGGATCAATGACATGCAAGAGGAAGTGGTAAAATTTGAAAGCAAAGATGTTAGGTTCTTGGTTCATAGGCCATCTAATGCTGAATGTATGGGAGATGTTACTTGTTGTACTCAATTGTTGAAGATGAACCAGATAATAAAGGATTATGATCTTAAAAGTAAAACCTTTACTGCATTTTGTGATAGCTTAAGCTCTCAGAATATTGCCAAGAATCTGGTACAACATCTCCTAACAAAGCACATAGATATTGGGCATCATTTTATTAGATATCTTGTTGAACAAAAAATCATTACTCTTGAACATGTAAGCACAACGGATCAACTTGCTGATATCTTTACCAAGGCTTTGGATTTCGAGAGATTTTCTCTCGGACTGTGTGATACCAGTTGACAGCACAAGTGTGCAGACAACTGACTGCATAACTGTATAATTGTATATTACAGTAACCACTAATTAAAAAAAAAAAGGTCTGCATACATTCTATTTGCACGATTGTCTCTTGTGATCACTTGGTCTTCTTTAGTTCCTTGACTCCGAGTTTTGACCCTTGAATGTGAGACCCTTCTTGACTTGATAATAAAATTATCTTGTTAATTCCTTCGTGTTGTTTATCATGGAGTGGGCATCAAATCTAAGCTTGCGGGAAGAACAAGCTGCCTCCAATCTTTGCAGTTACTACTCATTTAGGCAAAAAGATGAAGTGTTTTCATACATAACTTGAGATCAAGGGTAACACTGTATTGTGAGAGTGAATAGCTCTTCCCGTAACAGATTCATTGGAGATATGCCTTTAAAAAGGGGGGTGTTCTAAAAGCTACATGATTGAAGGTGTAATCTCATTGAATTCTTGTGAGTTGAGACCGAGTCATAAACGGAGTTGACCATTCTATGTCACACCAAAATTGAGACAATCTTCACTTGTGTGTTTAGGCATAATTTTTCTAAGCTTTTTTTTCTCCCTTGGTATTTCCATCAGCAAATTGAACTGTTTTTCTTCTTGTTACAGATTTAATGCTTTCATGTGATTAATGATAATCTAATGGCGTGATGTTCAAGTTTTATTGTGTAGTTGGTGGAATTTATGGTACATTGTGGATAAATGGATTCAGTTGAAGTTGGCAAGTTCTAATTCTAGGACGGACAATTTATCACAAAACATGGAAAAAGTTTGAATTTTAAAATCAAAATCCTTGTATGTTTTGGAATTCAAATGGGTACTTCAATGTTTCTCGGTTCTCCCAACTCCTTGGCCTCTCCGAGTTCTTAGGAAGAATAATTGTCCTCCCTTAATATTTCCTCCATGTCGAATTGGTTGTAAATTATGGTTTAGTATATCTTCTTCCTCATGCTTTCTAGCTTCATTTCTCTCATCTCATCTTGTCCCTATTCTGCAAATGCGCTCTCTCTAACATTTTTGCAGATAAATCCGAGAATTCTGGAGAAACTCTAAGTGATTATGTGTGACACAAAATGATTGTTTGCCACAGCTCTGATCAAGCTCAGGTATTTTTGTTGTTAAGCATCCAGCTGGTGCTAAGCAACTTGTTCGTGCAACTGTGCGGACAACTGGACAGTCAACTGTACAGTCAATTGTACAGTCAACTGGTAAGTCATTTGGTAATTCTGCAGAACTCTCTGTTCTGTTATGGTTTGATGCGATGTGAGTTGAGATTTATGATGCTCTTAGAGGTTTTTGGGTTGGGGGGATTTAAACTTAGGGGGAGTGGAAGATATTCAATTTTTTTTCGTTCGTTGAGTTTGTTGGTTGTTCTCAAAAAGGGGGAGAAAGATGTGGTCGTCATATTCAGGGGGAGAAGGATGTATTCTAAAAGTTATATTTAAGGGGAGTAGTATCCAATGTACAAATTCAGGGGGAGATTATTGTTTTTGAATGTTTTGATTAGAACCACAAAGATAGGGGGAGATTGAAGAGTATAAAAATACTCTATTATATTTTAATCTTTGTGATTCTGATTTTAGTGTATATCTTTGTGAATATTTGATTTAATTAATGTATATATTTAGAGTTTATTTATTTTAGGAATTAGTTGTAATTATTTAGAAATAGTTTATTTTAGGATAATTATTATTATTTTGATTTACTTGACTAACCTACTAATGTTTATCTTTGGTTAGTATTTTGTATTTTAGGTGTTTATTTTTAGGTGGACTCTCATAAGGAAAGTTTGATTGGTTGCTTGAAGATCTCTTGGATTGGAGTGGCGGCCAAGAAGACTTATAAAAGCCAGTCGGCATCTCCTCTCTCTTTGACGAATTCACAGAATATTTTTGAGAGAGTCTTTTGTTTTTTGAGGTTCTTGTTCATCAAGAACTCAAGTATTTTTTTGTTTAGTCTATTCAAGATAGAATAGGTTTTGATCTTTTAATTGTTTTTATTTTCTTTCATCCTTTTGTACTCTGAAAGAGTTTTAGTAATGAAAGTTTTCCAGCAAGGTATTTCTTGCTGAAGTGTTTAATCAGTTTTAATTTCCGCTGCGTTTGTTTCTGTAATATACAATTATACAGTTATACAGTCAATTGTACAGTCAACTGGTAAGTCATCTGGTAAGTCTGCAGAACTCGCTGGTCTATAAAGGTTTGCTGCGATGTGAGTTGATATTGATGATGCTCTTAGATGTATTTTTGTTGGGGAGATTCAAATTTAGGGGGATGGAAGATATTCTTATTTTTTTTCTTTGAGTTTGATGGTTCTTCTCAAAAAGGGGGAGAAAGATGTGGTCTTCATTTTAAGGGGGAGAAAGATGTGTTCTAGGGGGAGTAGAATCCAATGTACAAATTCAGGGGGAGAGTTTTGTTTTTTGGTTGTTTTGATCAGAACCACAAAGATAGGGGGAGATTGAAAGAGTATGAAATACTCTTAGTTTAATATTGTGTATCTTTGTGATTCTGATTTAATAAATGTATATATTTAGTTTATTTATTTTAGGAATTAGTTGTAATTATTTAGGAATAGTTTATTTTAGGATTATTTATTATTTTAATTATTTACTTGACTAACCTACTAATGTTTATCTTTGGTAAGTGGATATATTTTAGTTGTTTTATTTTAGGAAGACTCTCATATGGAAAGAAGGATTTCTTGGAGTGTAAGGAGCGGCCAAGCCTTGTATAAATACAAGCCGATTCCTTCATTGACTCGGGCGGATTCACAGAATATTTTGAGAGAGTTTTTTGTTTTTTTCTTGAAGTTCTTGTTCATCAAGAACTCAAGTGTTTTTGGTGTTTAGTCTATTCAAGATAAAATAGGTTTTGATCTTTTCGTTGTTTTGTTTCTTTCATCTTTTTGTACTCTTAAAGAGTTTTAGTAATGAAAGTTTTCCAGCAAGACGTTTCTTGCTGAAGTGTTTAATCAGTTTTAATTTCCGCTGCGTTTGTTTCTGTGTTTCTGAGTTTCTGGACGTCGCCAACTGACTGGACAACTGTAAGCACGGTTGAACACACAGTTGGTCAGTTCCCAGAAAACAGTCCTAGCCGCTTAATTTCTTTCAAACTCGCTACTGTGAATAGCGACTTCTATTTTCCTAATTTTTTTTGTATTTTACGAAAATAATTTCAAAAATTTTGGAGAAATTTTATTAAATCTAAATTCGTTAATAGCAATAGCGAGTTTAGGAAACCTGAATTCGCTATTACCATTACCGAGTTTATTGAATTCCCAACGGCTAGACGGTTGAGGTTGTCTTGTTGTTTCTTGACTCCTTGTAACTTACTCCCTCCTTTTCATGTGGAGTCAATATTATGAAAACCCCGTTTTACACTAAGGGAAGTGTAAAACCTGTTTTACATTAAAAGATTCTATTTTACATTGAGTGATAAAAACAGGTTTTACATTAGAGCGAGTGTAAAATAAGTTTTTCTCTAGATTTTCACTTTCATGTGACTTGAGACCAAAAAATTTGGCACACAAATTAAGGAAACGTAAGAGAGGGAAATAGTGGGAGGAGGTGTTTGTGAGTATGAAAAATTAAATAGGAGAGAGAATGAGTGGAAAGAATAGTAAGTTGATTGGTGTTTTTTAGTATAAAAGTAAAGTAGAAGAGAGAATGAGTGGGAAGAATAGTAAAGATTCTTTACCATTTTGGCAGTTTCAAGTCACGTGAAACAGACGAAAAAAGAAATAAGTCTCAAGTGACATGAAACGGGGAGAGTATTTTATAGGGCCTCTTTAACATCAGCATGGTATCCTAAGATAAATCATTGAACATAAAGTTCAAATGGATTTTAGAACGATCAAACTCTTCTCATAAACTAGTAGTGGGGAGTTTTGAAAAAAGTCATTTTGGCAAATAGTTTTGAAAGCTTGTCATTATTGAAAGTATTATTTTAAAAATGGTAAGACTTTCCTATTTTAGTGCATATAAGTCTCATTCTAAAAATGGTAAGACTTTCTTGTTTTTATATTAATATAAATAAATAATTCTTCTATCCCAAAATGATGCTTCTTCGTTTTTTTTAAACAGTAATATAAACAATATGAAGAAACAACATTTTAAGATGAATCAGTGGAACTCAGGTTCAATATCGATGAAACCTATAAAATATTGATACATCATTGTGTGAGCAAGAGTTTGTGACCTTATTTTGTGCCGCTAGCATTCCTCATTCAATTAACTCATATGTTTGCAAAATGGGAGTTGATTGGATGGAATCTACTCTCTCCGTCTCATAATGTAACTATGTGCACAAATTTTCTTTGAGTAAATATAAAGTCACAAAATTTGGTCTACAAAATGAAGTGTCAAGATTTTATTGGTGTTTTTAATTAGAGTGTGCCGGGTTCACAATCGATACAATCAATAAAATATCATCACCTTAGTTTGGTTTGTATCCATCGTTTTGTGAACTTCTTTTGTGCCCCTAGCATTGCCCATTTCCTTTTTGGAAGTCTCATTGATAAGTCTCATTTTCCTAAAATAGCAACGAATCTTTACTATTCCTCCCACTCATTCTCTTTCATACTTTACTTGTATACTCACAACATCAATTTATATACTATTCTCTACCCCACTTTCTCTCTGTTACTTCACTTCTCACACTCAATGCAAATTTAAAACAAATTTAGGAATCTAATTGTAACGTGTAAACAAATAAGATAACCAATTTCCAAAAAAAAAAAATATAAAACAAACAAATTTAGGAATCTAATTGTAACGCGTAAACAAATCAGATAACCGATTTCAAAAAAAAAATACTCCCTCCGACCCACTTTTTTTCGTTGTTACTACAAGGGAACTTTGAGCAATTATAAATGCTACTTATAATTATGTTAATGTGAATCTAAAAATTGATATTAATAGTATTTATAATGGTGTATCAAGAACAATTTAAAAAATTTCATTAGAATAATTAAAAGTAGCCTTAATTATTACTCAAAGTTCCTTCGTAAAACCCATGAAAATAGGGGGACTATATCATTCTTGGACAGAGGGATCTGGGACAGAGGGAGTATAAAACTCACGTAAAGAAATTACAATTATCACTTTAAAAATACTATCAGTTGACTACAATGATCACGACTTTGAATCCGCGTCAGAACACTTCCCCGAAATCTGTACAACAGTTTGATGTCTATTGCAAAAGAACAAGAAAAAGTAGCCATGGTTTGTAACAAAATAGACCTACTCCCTCCGACCTATTTCAAATTGCAAAAGTTGCCAAAAAGGATGTCCCAACTAAAATTGCAAAATCCAAAAATGACAAGTTTTAACCCACTTGCACACTCACATCCACTAACCCACTAACTACTCTCTACCCCACTTTCTCTCTCCCACTCAACTATCAACACTCACAACACATCACATTTTTCACTTTTTCCCTTAATCCCCGTGCAACCTAATATTTGCAATTTGAAATGAGACGGAGGGAATATATACTCACATGTCCCGAAATAAATGTGACATTTCCAAATTAGGAAAGAATTTTAGAGCAATTTCACCATTGTAAAAATGCAATGTACACATAAGTAAACCACATTCGTTAAAAATATTGAACTACGACGTTTATTTTGAAATGAAAGGAATACGAAGCAGATTCTCTTGAGTGGCTGCATGCAGGCATTAGTTGAGATATGCATAAACAGGTACAAAACAGCGTCATAGCAGCAACAAAATTCCGCTAGATGTAACTGCTTAAAATGGATTTGTAATCTGTTTAGGTAAAGAAAATGTACAGTAAAACTAATGCACCGAAGATGTTAGGATCAATGTTGTGGTTGAGAATTGGGAGAGATGGGTGTCACAACGCCGCTGTACAAAGCAATAGATCTTCACCACTAACTTGCAAAGAATTCATCTCCTACAAATAGATGAAAAACGAAGTACAGTCAGAAGGGGAGAATCGCAGAGGATTGATAACAAAGAAACAAGCATATGCATAGTTTAGAAAAGAAGTGCCCAAGTGTCCACACTAACAGTCCCTTAGCTCTTACCAACGAGCCCATTTTGAAAGTTACCCCCTCCATCCCAAAATGGTAGTTTCATTTCCGCTTTTTATTTTTATTTCTCCCAGAAAGTTGCTCACACTTCCAAAATGAAGGCTTAAAGTCACAGAATTTCCAAAATTTATAATGTAAACCTTAATGTTTGAAAAGTCAAATGAGACTATCATCTTGAGACGGAGGGAGTAAATAATTTCCGAATTAAATTAAATTTCAATGTGTACCCTTGTTAAAAGAATCAAAAGAGATCCACTTCCAAAATGTAGTGTAATACTGGTGACCTTTGAATACCCCGGAAAAATATATATATATATATATATTTTACCTTTCCATATAGAGTCAAGCGCATCTCATTCAACTTTTAATAGATAATATTGTCCTTATAGGGGTACGAAGGGAGGAATAAATAGCATTCACAAAAAATGTCTACTGCTTATCACTGAAAGCTTAAAAAACTGATAGCGGTTTAGGTTCCATTATGAAGTTCAGAGATTAAGCTCAGACATTGTATACTAGTAAGCGTTCAAGACTTCAAGTAAATGCCTGTTTCCATGAACATGATCTGAACACAAGAAGCTCATGGAATACCTTACCAACATAAATCTATAGATACTTTTGTCGAAAATCCATGATAATTCCATTTGACAGGGATGAGAAATAACACAGGAAAAAATTCATGACAATCTACAACACTATGGGAATAATAACCGACAATGTACCAATAAACGATCGACCTCATTACGGTTAACTTAAGTTAGTACCTCTAGTTGTTTCTAGCCGACGTTCCTTCAATTGCCGGTGAAAGTTGTATAAGCAGATTGGGGAAGCAGAAGAGGGAGGAATGAAAGCAATTTATTTAGCATTGCGAGACCTCTGCTCAACTGCTCTACTGCTACAAAGCACCCAGCAGTTCGATGAATTCCATAGGTTCTTCTTCCTCCTTCACAATCTGCTCATTTTCATAATTCATAATTGAAAAGTTAGAAAGACAGCGGTGTTTAGGAGTTACATAAGAATATACTTCCTCTGTCGCATACAGGGGCGGATCTACAATGTCAGTAGGGGGTACACGTGCACCCTGTCAACCCAATTTTTTTAACTAAAAATAAAAGTTTTTTTTTACTAAGTGCACCCCCAAAAAATTAATTAGAGTGGCAATTTAACTAGAAGGGGTGTGAACTTAGTACACGCTTGGAAATTTTTTGGTATGAAGTTAGTTAGTGTAAATTGTGCACCCGGTGCTTGGAAATCCTAGATCCGCCACTGGTCGCATAATGATAGTCCCGTTTGACTATTCAAACATATTAACAACATATTTTCATATTCATTGCTACCCTTAGTAAAGGTGATAAGGTCAAATTATTACTTCCACTAAACTATCTCTTGCAACAACCATGCGTTACTCAATTGATTCATCATACGGTTAAGTTTGGAAGTTAAATCATTCTAACAAACCAAATTTTAGAAATAAGACTATCTTTATTGGTGCAAACATAAATAGAAAGAGGGACTATCATTTTGGGACGCAATGAGTGGAAAAGAAAATCAAAACAAGTTCCATGCATATATTATCAAGGAATCAGTCGTTTCTGATCTCTTTGTTTTTGTTTTAAGTAGAAATCAAAACAAGTTCCATGCATATATTACGGTTAAAAAGAATATCTTCATGTGAATAAATTCTATGGTTTTATGCAAGTAACATATAAAGGCTAATGGATATCAAGACTCAAATAGAGGAATCTGAATTTTGGCAGCTAGATCAGCTAATATGAAATCAGCAGAGAAAACCTCTAAAAGAGCACCACACCACATTTAAATTAACATTAATCCGAGACAGGTAAAATCATTTTTTCATTTTCCCCTTGCGGGTAACTTGCAAAGTAAAACGTCCCTTTCAGCCACTACCTCGCAAGTTCATTTTAATGCTTATGGTATCAAATGTAAATAGTCCCTCCAACAAAGCGAATCACCCATATGTGTGTTTCGTGAGTGTTCCTAGATCTATCCGAGTACCTAGTATAAATATAAGGAAAATGTAACCCTATAAACTTAACTCAATTATATAATTCGCAAGCATTAATTCTACGAGCACACACACAGACAGATACACAAAGAGAGCAGACCTGAAAGTGGCTCCGGAAAAATTAATGTGGTAAGAATGTCAGCCCAGTAGGTTCGCTTAAAAGAAGTAGCGCTTCCAGGGCATGTATAAAATAGGATGGAAATTTTATCAAGTGTCTCTCAAAAGGTAAGAATCCATGCCATTCAATTATTGTTAAATCCAACCTACTAGTAAGGCTGTAAACGAGCCGAACCGAGTAGAGCTTTGGGGTGTCAAGCTCGAGCTCGTTTACAACTTATCGAGCTCGAGCTCACTTGTTTGTTAGAACTCGAGTCGAATCGAGCTCGCGAACAACTCGAGCCGATATCGAACTCGGGTTTTAACAAGCCGAGCTCGAGCTTAGGATTTTTCTATAAAAATGTGTTCTTAACGAGCTTATCAAGTCGAGTTCGAGCCGGTCGAAAACAAAAATTCAAGTTTAACGAACTTATCGAGCCGAACTCGAGCTTTTAACGAGCTAAACGAGTCGAACACGGTCGGCTCGATAACGAAACGGGCTTGACAATCGGTTCAAGCTCGAGTTACAGCTCGAGCTCACTAGAGCTCAAGCCGAGACCGAGCCGAGCTCGGGCCAACTCGAATCGTATAACAGCCTACTAGTAAGTAGGTGTTAAACTGGACATCACACCATCAGCAAGATGACGTGGCATAAGCATGAAAGTTCCACAAAATAATTGTCCCTCGCATACAATGTCACCAGAAGACCGAAAAGAGATTACGGCCAATCTCACATTCTCCAACAAATCACCATCAGCAAGATGACGTGGCATAAGCATGAAAGTTCCACAAAATAATTGTCCCTCGCATACAATGTCACCAGAAGACCGAAAAGAGATTACGGCCAATCTCACATTCTCCAACAAATTCCACTAAAATTTATTATCGGAAATGAACGATCTATTCCATTCTTGTATACCAAATTTATTAGAAGATAGGAAGATTTGTCTCCCACTCTCTCTCTATCCATAAATTTTTTATCTATCCCTAGTGAATTAGGTGTAAAAATCTTCCTCTAAACTTGCAATAATGACTACTTTTCCTCCTCATCCTCTTCTTGGAAGGGAATTTACAAACATCCGAGTTCACACAGGCTGGTCAAACTAAAGTTAACACAAGAGCCACATGATTTGAGCACCTATTATTTTGGCTAAGCTTGAATATTTTATCTGGCTTCATATTAACACTAGGTTTGCCTCATTTGAGGCCCTGAATCAAGTAGTTGGATTGACTTGATTCATCTACAAGCTCTAAATGCAAGTATCACCACAGGTCCATAACCAGCAGCGCCTAGTCACTCACATGACCAGGATCATTACCATCGGAGACAGAGAACATCTATAATGAAAAGAAGTATGCACTCAATCATCCGGGATAGATTTTCTAATGCACCATCTGCATTTATGAACATTACAGCACTGAATGGAAAACATAAGATATGCATTATGCAGTATATAGTTTATATCATGTTTAACGAAATCCTGTTTTCCTTAAGTTAGGGAATAGGGCGATTAGGCTAACAACAAAATTGAGAAATTTTCCTCCTAGGGTATGGAGACGAACTAGATTATTTTATGTAATTGTCTACCTATCCCTAAATTTCTTTATTCAAATAAAATTGAATAGGAACAATCATGTACGTACATGTGATATAAACCAACAGTGATGAACAGTAATATAGTTATTCAATCTTAGGTTGAATGTTCAAAACATCAACTGTAACCGTCACATAGGAAAAGGGCGATTACGCTACCAAAAAGTGGGAAAGTTTCATCCTAGGGTATGCAGACGAACTAGATATCTACTCTATGGAATTATCTACCTATCCCTAAATTTCTTTATTCAATTAAAATTGAATAGGGACAAGCATGGACCAAAGCTTAAACATACGTAGATGTAATATAAACTAACAGATGATGAAACAGTAATATAGTTACTATATCTTAGGTTGAAAGTTCAAAACATCAGCTGTAACTATCACATAGGAGGAAAAAAAAAAAAGCAAATCAACTGAAATGCATGCTGAAAACATTAAGAAAAATCTTGAATAAACATAAAACACTAAACAGCAATACAATGCTAACCATGAATATATAAAACTGATCAACAAGGAAATAACAACTCTATATTAAGATAATGTTGTTAAATGTAGCGTACCTTAATGTTAGTATCCTCGGGTAGGCCAATCTGAGTGAGGACATTTGAGCTTACTGTCTTCCAGTTGACGTTTTGCAGCTCGCCAAACCCTTTGCTTGTCTCTAGCCTAATCTTGTTATTATCACTGAAATTTTTGCCAATCCAGATATATAAAGTAGTACCCACAATTTTGTCTAAGCCTGAAGACGAAGCTATGAAAATGAACACACGTGCGGAGTCCAAATCATTTGCACTGAACTGCAGAACCTTCTCCAAACTAGGCCACTGGTAGACCAACACCGACTTCTTTACATTTGGGCATGCTGTGTCACTCCCTACAATTTCAGCGAAGTCAGTTGACTCCTTTTCTCTCAAAGGATGACTTTCTGCTGGCTCATCAGAAGTTCTTTCAAAAGCACAGCTGCCATGTGAATTTTCAAAGCGTACCCTAGATGAAGAACCCTGCATTGTGGGTTCTTGAGCCGATCCATTCCGCTTGAGTTGTAAAACTTTATCTCTATTTAAACTATTATCTTTACAAAGATCAATCCCCGAACTACTGTTGTCATTGATCCTGACAACATCTTCTTGGCAAGCAGGAGAAGGGGCATCTTTTCCATGAGAATCATCAATCGACATTGGCAGCCTGAGACACTTTGACATGCTACCTCTACGCTCCGCAATAGAAAGCGGAGGCTTTTTAGACAGGGAGGGGACTGAATGAGATGGCTTTGAACTAAAATTGACATCTATAAATTCCGAAGTTTTGGATATGGAGCGAGGAGAAAGCTTGGTTGGGAGAATCGATAGGTTCGAAAGGGTAGACAAGGTTGAAGAAAATGCATGACTGCATGACGCTACTGAAGGAGACACTGCAGGTGAATCTGTAAAGCACTTGGAGCTGATGCTCGAATCAGAAGCCATGGAATCTGGAGATAAGTAAGGAGGTGAAGAAGATGAAGATGACGATGATAGTGAATTTGCAGGGACAAGCTGTGGTTTAGTCATAGAGTTATCTACACCAACAGCCAATGCAGAATCTGGATAGACTCTGGATGGGGACGACTTGGAAGCTAAGACGAACTCTTTCATGCTTCCAACAGCAAATTTACGCCTTAACATGCTCCAACTGCTTTCCCTTACAGGAAGGTGGGTCTCATGCTCAGCCTCTGATGAGGTAAATGGAGGCACAAAACCCCCAACAATTGCTTTGTTGAAAATATCAAAATCAACATTATATGAATCCACCTTTCTGTCCCCCGGGAGAACCTTAATCGACGACTCAACAACATCCATCCCATTGCTGGATCTGTCCATCAAAGGCAGCAGATTAGAAAAAGCATCCCAAAAATAAGAAGGCTCTTCCCCTTCCTGAACAGCTACAATAGGCCCCTGCACTTTCTCGTACCGAGCAATCTGGCAAACAGCTCCTCTTGCGTCTCTTTCCATAATAGATTCACATCTTTTACCAACCCAAAGATAGATTGCTGAAGGGATGTGTACAATAAATGCACCTCTAGAATCCAGAGCAGCCGGGGACGGAGTATTCAACATTTTTGGCACAAGATGCAAAGGGTCATATGGTGAATGAGGAGCAATTCTATACAACCGCAATAATGAACTGGGACTCAAAGGAAAAGCATGGACCCTTTTCTGACACTGCAACAACTGGCAGGCAAACCCCATATTAGGATCAGCAATTCCCCGCGCGGCCTTAACAAACCGAAATGCATCATCAAAGCTTTGCCCTTCCCTCCACATACGATAAGCAATTACCAACGAAGTGGACCGTGAGACACCTTGACAACAATGTACAAAGACATTTCCATGTTGTTCCCTAACATATTCAAAGTAGTCAAAAACATCATACAATATGCTAGTAATATCTTCTGACGGGCTATCCTGTAACCACAAAGTTCGATACACAAAATCGGCCTGGAAATATTCAGGGCAGACAAAACCTACACAATTGAGAATATGAGTGATTCCATGTTTCTTAAGAATGTTCCTATCTTTCGCGACTGCGTCACCACCAAGATAAATGTGATCTGCAACCTTCGAACACTCCTTATCAAAAAAGGCAATCTTCTCCCTCTTAACAAGCCCAGCATTCTTCTCCGGGATTCTTTCGATTGAAGACAAATCAAGCTTCAACCTCTCCCCACCATTGTTCAGATCTCTACCACCAGGAGTGCAGGGAAGTGGCCACTCTCCAACATCATCGGAACCAGCTTTTGGCCACTCATCCAAACTCCGGCGAGCGATAGACAAAGGAGGTAAACATGATCGAGCCTTACCATGCGATCTAGGCGTTAATGGAGGGAACTTCCTATTAAACCCCCCATTATTCCCATTCGGATCTAAACCATCTTTCCCACTTTCAGGGTTAAGGGGTGGCAGAGACGAGCGCGAAGATGACCATGAAGCAGACCGCCAATAGGTTTTCCGATTTACGGAATTGGGAACCTGTAAAGACTCTTGAGAACCACCACCACCACCACCCTCTTCACAACCACCAGACACGTCCTCCTTCCCTAACATTCCACTCCACAGAAGAGCACAAACACAAATGTTTGCCCCAAATTAACACTCAAAAATTCACCCAGTCTCTTCTAGTTCTAATTGAAGACTAAAAACAGTTAAATCCACCTAAACACAAGAAATTCCCACCCAACAAAGCACAAGAGACACGTACTTGCATCAAAAATACAGAAACCTGATCTTTACCACATAAATTTCACCTGCGAACCAAAAATCAACCAATCAACAAACAAAAAAAATCCCTAAAAAATGAAATCAACGCCGCAAGTTCAAATCTGCGGTCAAAACCAGTGATTTACCTAAAAACCTAGGATCTCAGCCAGACAGACAATTTATACACACAACTCAAAAACACACTAATTTAACGTTAAGGCTAAATTAACCGATTCAAACCCAATAAAACAAAACACGCCCACTCTATGTGTATGAATATACATATACAAAACCGAGAAATGTTAGATTTGCAACTTACATCGAAAATTTCCGAACTGAAAGCCATTGTAGAAACGGAATTAGCGGCAGAGAGTAACAGAGAAGAAGAATTTGAGGGGGAGGGACAATTGAATCGCAATTTATGATAGTGAAGAAAACACACACTAACACACACTATGGAGAGAAGTCATGTGAAACGGGCTTTGAAAATAAAAAGGGAAGGGGAAAAAAAAAAAAAGTCATGTGAAACGTCCTATCTTAGTTATTGTGCAAATCCTGTTTTAAATTTTGGGTAATGTACAAGTGGGGAAGCACATGGTACGACTCTGTTTGAGATTACAATGGATTTTGACAGCTCATGTGGTCAAGTGGTCAACTGCTCTGTTGCATTCCATGCAGCAATTGGCATTGAAATAATTTTGTATTTGTGTAATTCACTCAAAATTATTTTCTCGGTACGGCAAAGTATGAATAGTTTTTTGAACAATCTTCTCCTCATAAAGTTCATATATTACAAAAAAACCATCACTCACTCATCTACTTTTCACTCACTTGCTTTATGAATGGACAATTATATCTTTCACACACTGGCGAAGCCAAAGCTAAACCAAGGGGGTCGGTCGACCCCCTTGAATTTTGGAACGTGTCAATTTTAGTACTTTCAAAATTTTGAAAATTGACATTTTACTACTAAAAATGATGAATTTATTCATCTTGACCCTCTTAATTTTGAGAAAAAAATGCACTAAATTATTATTTTGACCCCCTTGTATACTAAATTTGTAAACCTCAACTATAATACTTATTCCACAAACAATTTTGACCCTCATTCTAAAAAATCCTGGCTTCGCCACTGCTTTCACACATTACTATGTTGACTCAAATTTGCCTTTGTAATATCAAAATAAGAAACTTAAACCGGGACGGAGGGGGTATATTCTTTCTGTTCAAATTTCCGTTCAAAAATGATTTTCTCATTTGACTATTCAAACATTTAAAGGATATGAACACTTGCTTCATTAGTCATGTTTTGTTTAAACAATTTTAAACCTAAATTGTAGATATATGAAGATTTTTTTGGGATAATGAGAAATGGCAAAATAAATTATTTTAGGACGGAAAGAGTATTAGAAAAATGGATGTCACGACATTAAATACAATAACATTACATTCGTCGACAGTATGAACAATTTCAAATCTGAGTTATAATCTTTCTTTTATGATATTTGAAAGGTGATATTGTTGAAATATCTAATGTAGATTGCTTCATTTTTAACCAAAATGCACCATTTCGTATAAATTAATTCGAGTTTTATGTAGTGAAGTTGTGGATAATGAAAAGTGAAAAACATGGTAATATGTTTTTTGTTTTTTTTGGATAGAAAAACATGGTAATATGTTAAGTGTCACATTTTACTTATTTAATAAATGTGTATTATTTAATCAAAATTACTTGTAGCCTACAAAGCAACTCAAGTGATTAAAATCATGCCAATAACTATTCAAAGAGCTTTCTTCGGTCAGCAAATGTATCAAAGTCAACAAATTGAATTCAAAGGGCAAATTTAGGCCATTGGATTCAACCAATTTCTAGTAATCCCTTGAAGATTTTTAGATTAATGTATTATTCTTTAAATCTAAACATTACGTCAAGGGAGGGTTTATAAAAAAGAAATGTACCTTTTAATAAAACATCCTTATTCCCGCTGTCAAAAAAAAAAAACATCCTTATTCCTAGAGTCGTCAATTTGGGATCGTCCGGTCGGGACGAATCCGTCCCGCCATGTAAATGGACGGGATGGGATAGTATATTCTAATCCCGTATAAAAGCGGGCCTATTTGGGACATCCCGTTTGGGAAACGGGACAAAGCGGGACGGGACGTCCCGCATTTTTTTATTTTAATTTTTAACCTCAAAGATATTTTAGCACTTAATTTTTAGTTTTTTTTCTTTCAACTATCCATTGTTTTTTTTTTTGTTGTTGATTAAGCTATTTTATGAAATAATAGTTTTGATCTTGTTGGATTGTAAATGATTAATCTTATATTTTAAATTTAATGTTTTGACATCATCTTAGTTAGATTTTAGTTTTACAATATTAGCGTCTTCTTGTCCCGCATTTGTCCCGAATTATCCCGCGTCCCGAGGTAGGATAGGACGGGACGAGGATTTTCCGTCCCGCGAAGAATTTGGGACGTCCCGTAATATTGCGGGATTTCATAGTTTCGTCCCGTCCCGCTTTCCCAAATTGACGGCTCTACTTATTCCCATCATTTTCCATGCAACTAAGCAACAAAGTCATCTCATTTTCTAGTCAAAGTTTTTTACCATATTTAAGATGATAGTCTTTTGCTATAGATTTGTCTATATGTTTTTTTTTTACCATAATTATGAAAAAAGATTTGAGGTTCTATAATTTGACCATCACAAAGAAGATAATCAATGCCCGGATTGCATGCAAAATGATGACGCCACGGAAATCGGGGTCAATATATTGGATGGATATCTGGCTTTTGATCTCCGGTTCACCTGTTAACACAACAAAGATAATGAAACCGTCAAGGTCAATGCCGAGTTTGATCCCAGCTTAAACCTTCGGGCGTAAGAGTAAGATTCTCTTGGGAGTCTAAGAACAAGGCGTGGAATGCCTTGGGAGAGAAGTTTAGAGTTCTCTGTGTGTTTTTAGTGTGTGTACGGGGTATTTTCATACCTGAGAGAGAGGCGGAAAAGAGCTTATATATGTCTCCTTTTACCCAACGGTCCGACCGCAGGCCTAGGAATAGCCTTTACCAACTTGGCCACGTGTTGCCTGGGGATAGGTCAGCACTTCGGGCTTGTCAGGCTCTGACCAAGGGATGTCGTGATGGAACGCATTCGGCGCCGCGCATGGTAGGTGGGCAAGGAAGTCCATGGGACGTTTAATGCGATAAGATGGCTCTGACCATGCCATTAATGCTGCCTTTATTCCGGACTCGCCGAGGAGGCCCCGAGCTCGCGGAGGTGGCGGACCCCGGAGGCTGAGAGTTGGTCTGAGAGCTCATTCCGGCCCGTGACGTCTGGACAACCTTGATGTCGCCATAGAGGAGATGAGGTCGACGATATTTGCTTGTACTGAAACGGTTCTGGACCGACTCCGGTTTTCTAGTATCCGGTCTAGCTTTTGAGCCCGGCCATCTGGCGTGGGCTCTTCAGTGGCCCCTTACTCCGAGCTCGTAATTATTTATGATTAGAGCGAGGAGTAACCCTTTTGGTTTTTACGAACTCGCCGAGCTGGGCTTGGGGTGTAGTGGGATACACGTGTCGGCCATCGGAGGTGTGGGCCCCTTCTGTCGGTTGACGGTACGGCGCGTCAGATTCTGAAGCGACGTTTTGCATCGGATGAGAGGGGCATTTATTACCGGCATTTATGACTTTCAAAATAATGGTTCCCGCCTTTTCGTTTTCCAATAAAGTGCACCTTCGTGGCGGTTGATTTTGGGTAGACCCAACCCGTTTCTGTAGTATAAATAGAGCCCAGCTCATGACTTCTCACTTTTTAAAACTTCTTGTGCTTCAAAAGACCCTTAGAGAAATTTTTGCCTTCTCGAACTCGCCTGTCAGAGCTTGATAATCTTTCCGAAATCCTCCACCAATCATTTATCAGGTAGTGCTTTATTTCGCTTATCTTGTCTTTAGGCTTCGATTTTTCTTTTGATAAGATACTCTGTCCCGCAGGATGAGCCTTCTCCCCCCTTCTTACGCCGTCTGTCTCACCACCGGCGGAATTTATCAGCGGGTGGTTTACCGGTGGGTTCGCCTCAAGTTAGATATATTGCGAGTGATTGCTACGGCATACTCATGGGGCTTTTGGACCCTACCCCAGTTGTAGGAGTCCGGGCCCCTAATCGTTCCGGCGGGTAGACGAGTCAGGATTTTGGGGGTGAGAAAGAATTAGGGCTTTTTGTTTGCGCCGTCTTAACCCTTTTCCCAAATTCTGTAAATATGGCAGATTCCGCCAAACGTTTGGCTTCCCGGGCGGCTAGAGCTACCGAGGACATTGATTGGCTCGCCATAGGCCTCGAAGATGACGTGACGTTGCCTGAACCCTCGACTCGAAGGGGTAATATTGTCCGCGCCGTCGTCTCTAGTGATGAGGAGACTGGGTCCCCCGATTTACCCTTTGGGCCCGCCATTGAGAGTGGGGCCGTTGAGGGCGTAGAACAAATTAACCCCATCTCTATTGACGATGATGACTCTGACACGGAGGAACTGGGCGAGGCGGAGCAACTGCGGAGAATGGCCCCGGGCACCGCTGCTTTGGTGAGGCAGAGAGTAGAGATTGTGGACCGTTTTGAGGAACCTCGCGTCAGACGAGCCAATCTGGGGCCTCCTCCTCCTCTTCTGACCTTGCCAAGTTGAAAGGAAAAGCTAAGGCACAGGATCCCGAGCAAGATGCCCGAGGTGGGGCTAAAGGCGAGGGTGATTTTGCCAGCCTTTACGGTATTGACACCAGTCTATTATGTTTGTCGGATCTTGGGATGAAAGTTTTTTATGACGGTACTTCTTGTCCCATGGAAGCCAAAGAAGCCCGCGACGGCAATAAAGCCTGCATATTTTTTCAACCTCAATTTGATCATGGCCTGAGGCTTCCCTTGGACCCTTTTATCTGCTCCTTTTTTGACTTTTGCCAATGTCTGCCCATGGATTTGAACCCTAATACTCTGAGGGTCTTGACTTCATGTGTCGTAGTATCTAGGATTTTGGGGTACGAGCCCAATTTGTCCGCCTTGTTTAAGTACTATAATGTTCAGATCACCTCCGGCTCGCTGAGTCTGAAAACCAAAGCTGCCACAAAAACACCCATTCCTAAGATCTTCACCAAACCTTTTAACAAGTTTGAGACATGGAAAGTGAGACCAATCATGGTGGAGTGCCGAACGGGATGGGGCTTCGTCAAACCTGAAGGCAAGGTGCCCGTCCGTCCCTCAGAATTAAATTACCCTCACAAATCGTTAGGGGCTGATTTGACGGCGGCAATTGAGAATTTTTTGGAGATTGATCCAGATTTGAACGGTAATTCCGTTTTTGACGTGGCCTCCATAATCGACGATGAGAACTTATTAATCCGAGGTGGAGTGGCTCCGGCTCGTAGACCATATCCTTCAACTTCTCGGGTTCCAGTTATTCCTTCAGCTCGGGATCCGGACTGAAGGGTTCACCAAGGGCTAGTTTTTTCATTTGAATGCGACTTTTGTGCCAATAATACTCCATGCACCAACCCCGATCTTGCCGGTCTTTACCCATCTCTATACGCTTTGTTTTTGTATCAGAGGCTTTTGCTAAGTATTCGTATGACTGATTGTTTCTCTTTTGGCTTTGAACTTTTTGTAGGACCAAACCCTGAACCCAGCATGCCGCCCAGTAAAGTCATCAACTACGGGGCCCTCAAGAACAAGAAAACGGCAGCGGAATTGGAAGCCGATGCGGCTCGTCAGGCCGCGCTGGGGGGGAGGCTGGATGGCAAGCTGCCCATAATTAACAGGGCCGGCGTGTCTGTGCTAGCGCCTGTGGGCGGTGCTCAAGGTTCAAGAGGGGTGGATGCATCTGTGCAGCCACAAACGGTTCCGGTGGTCTCGGCTCCTCCGCCTTCTCTTCCTTTACCTCCTCCAACGTCGGGATCGGGCTCGGCCTCTGCCCCGCTCGTGACTTCGGGCAAAAGGCTTGCTGCTACTGAGCCTGAGTCCCCTGCAACCAAATTTTCTAGGCACAGCCGGGAGGATTCCCCTATTCCTGCTGCACCCTCTTCACAGAGCTCATAAATTCCTCGTATCAGATATCCTATTGTCGGGCGAGCGGCCGCGAGGAGGCGAAGGCCAGGGGCGGCAAGCTTGGGAAGGCGATCCCGGAAGTGAGTGGGGTGGACTTCTTTGATCGGAGCGCCAAGAATACTTACATAGGCAACGGGTTGCTGTATCGCTTACGCGCCCAGGACTATACGGAGACCATTTTGGCTGATAAGAATTTTTATTCTTTGGCTGGACAAGTTGGTCTGAATTTTGCCGAGGTAACCGCCTTGCTCACATTTTCCATGTTTTTTCCTAACTCGATTTACTGGCTGACAAACGCTCTTACTCTTCAGTCTGCGAGTTGTCTTGACCTCATGAGGCGTAAAGGTGAGGCAGATAGGAGGCAACTTGACTTAGTTAGTAATCAGTGTGCCGATGTGACCTCCCAACGGGACGATTTGAAGAAGATCAAAGACGTCATGGGCAAAGAGCTGAAGAAAGCCGAAAAAGCCCTCCTCGAGAAAACCAAAGAGGCAAATGAACACGGCAAACGGTTGGCCTCCGCTGTGGATGAATGAGAAAAATCCTTGTCCGAAGTCCGCCAGATGACTGCCGAACTGCACAAGCTTACAGAGCAATTGGCTTCAGCGAACTCCGAGTTGGCTTTAAAGAATGCCGAACTGGAGGGGTCAAAGGCTAGGATCAGCGAGCTGGAGGCCCTGCCGAGGGTGGCTACCGAGGAGGAGAAGGGACGGATTGAGCAGGCTTTCAAAGCCAAATTCCTGGCGTCCGATGAATTTGACGGGCTGGTCACCGACGCCTCCATCTGTCAATATGAGCTTTCCAATCAGCAATATGCTCGCACCATCGCTCATCAGGGTGGCTTTAGTGCCTATGACTTGATACGGTATGGGGCTCCTCTTGTTGCGGATCCTCAGTGCCGCGATGGCCATACATTGGTTCCTTTTGATGATGAAGATTTAGCTGCTCAAGTTCAAAGTGCTGCGGAACGGGGAGAAGTATGGGTGCCTCCTCAGGTTGCCGAGGTCACCTATCAGAGTTTAATGGAGAAATTACAAGAATTACGCTTCGTGGATGGTGAGACATTACCCCTTCAACCGATTTTGGACCTTATCTTGCAGGATGACCCTCGGCGCCAGCGATTAGCTACTGAGATGCATCTGGAAGAAACCTCCAACTTAGCCATTAGTACCCCTATCGTTGAGGCGAGCCTGTAAGGATCCTCCCCCTCGGGGCGAAACGAGTTTGTTCGAGGAAGAAAATCCAAACACGGGAACTAAACATATTTAATGGAGTCGCCACATTTGTTAACTTTTAACCCAACAAATGAAAATGGTTAGAGATTAATGAGTTCAGAGGTCACATTACGACTTGGCAAGAGTTTGACGTCACCAAAGTCGCCTCGGACAAAGCCGAGTCTCCCTTATGTTTGTTAACAAAAATTGCATGTGTGTGTGTATGTTTTTAACGGAAAACTGTAGTTTTAACTGGTTATTGATTTTAACAGAGGAAAAGGGGTTTATTTGCATAAACATTGACAAAACAAGACAGAAAAGAAAAAAAGTCCCTCTGACCCAACTTAGCCGTACGGCTAGGAAGGGTCTTCCCGGGGATTTTGACAGTTTATCAAGAAACAGTCCAGTTCCAGGCAGAAACAAAGCATTCTGCAGGAACTGGACCAAACTGTTCTAATTCCAATTTATGTTTTAACCAAAATACATAAATAAACTCATTCTCATGCTCTTTGATCATCAAATGAACCTCAAAACATGGATTTAAGAGTGATCAAGGCAATCATTGGAGAAATATCAAGAAGGGTGCAAACATGCCCTTTTGAACCAAAGTGACCATTTGATGAGTAAAGATTGAAACTTTACCATCAAAATGGCCCTTTCATGCAAGATTAATCATTTAGGGACAAAAATATAACATAAAGATTGAATCTTTATGACTCAAACTTGGGGATTTTGGGCTAAATAAAAAATGAGGATGATAAAGATTAAGACTTTATCCCCAAACATGATCATCATGGCCAAGATCATTTAATATAAACATAAATATATATATGCTTTCACCATATAAATGGATCCTTAAGCTTTTTATAACAAGGAACTAACAAATCATGATCATCCTAGGTTTTAACCACTTCTCATACCAAGATGGAGGGCACCTTGAGTCATTTCATGATTTGGATCACAATATGTATATATATGTAGCAATATATGTGCTTGAATGGACAAGTCTTACAAGAATATAAAAGTGCTTGAATGGAGGCTTGCAAGGTAAAATAAAGAGAAATACAAGAACATAAACAAGATTATCAAGAAATAAAAAGAATTTTGAGATGGAGAGAAGAAGGGGAGAAGGAGGCTTCACCTATGGTGGGGTTCTTGCCTATCTTCCTCTCTTTTCACTCAATTTATATGGTGGTTTTCTCTCAGTTTTCAATTCTGCAGAGTTTCCACTCTTTAATCACAATTTCTCCCCCCTGAAATGATCAGCAAGGGTCTCAATTTATAGGGACTGGGGGTGCCTAAACCAGCCGTACGGCTAGGCCCCTCTAGTACCCAAACCATCCGACGACTCATCCTGGCGAGCTTCTAGATTTTTCCAAATTTAATTCCAGAGCAGTCCTGGAATTTTCAGTTTATCCTAGTGAGGTCCTAACCTATCAGTTTATCCCTGAATGGTGCTAAGAATTCCTCTAAAGTTGGTTGGTTTCAGATTGGGTTACTTACAGAGCCCACTAGAATTCGAGGTGGCCCGGGCCGTAGTCGAGGAGGAAGTAACCCACGAAGTCGAGGTGAGCGAGGCAGTAGCTGATGTGACTGCCACAGAGGATATCGTGCCTGCTTCGGTTTCTGCTGTATCTGAGGTTGACCCCGCCGCTGTTGCTGATCCCGCTAATTCAAACCAGGCTGCGTCCTGAGTATTTGTCTTGTAATAGGCTAGTCTTTTGGTGGACAACTTTCAAACAATTTCCAACTTTTTTCTTTCGCTTTGATCCTTGTAATGATTTGTCAAACAAGATCTTCCTCCCTTTGGACTTGGGCTATCTTCTGTTATGTTGTTATCCAGTTGATGCTTTAAGTGCTTTTGACTTTGCCTTTGTTATTTTAAAGTTGACATCGTCCTTGGTGGCTCTTTCGAGGCGGGGCTGAGACCGCCGAGGTCGCCGAGGTCGAGGCCACCATTCCATGACCTCGTTTTTTTTTTTTAGACATGCTCATTTATTTCACGCCGCCGTCAGGAACCATTTATGGCCTGAAGTGACCGCTCCAAGGCTTACTCACTATTTGCCGCCTTCGTAAGCTGTGCCCTATTAAATACAGGTCTCTTCACCTTCCCTTCATCAATGCAAGTCTTTTCGACCTAATGGCTCTTCACCTTCTCTTACTTAATCTTTTGACTATAAAAAGGGAAGCACGCCCTCTTTATCTTTCCCTTTTTCTCTCACCGTCTTTACTCTTCTCAGCCATGGCTCCCAAAAAAGATTGTCTTGGTTTCTTTCCCTCAGACTATGATACCCCCGACTCGGATCAGGGTCCTGGTAGCAAAAAAGCAACGGGCGACAGTGATTCCACTAACTCTTCTGCTTCGTCTGAGCCTTCAAAGCCCGACGACGATTCCCCTACTGACAGTAACGGGGAAAAATCTCCCAAAGTTCTCTCCGAATCGGATGACGCCCCTTCGAGCGAAGAGAGCTCTAAGAATGGTGGAACAAAAGATGTTAGCGACAATCTTGATGAATCCGGAGGTGATTCCGACGGTGGTAATGAGGGCGGCGCCGGCGGAGGCGGTGAAGATGCCGATATGGGTGGAGAGGAGTTTGGTTACGAGTCTGAGTATGATGCTGGAGATGAGTGTGATGATGGCGGGGATGACGAGGAGTCAGTGGGCTCTTCTTGAACAGGACCCTTAGGTTTTTATTTCTCTTTTTGCATGGCTATGGCCCCAGCCAGTTGTGGGGTTGCTCTTGAATATGCTTGTAGATATAGGCACTAGGATGCATATAGATAAACTAGTATGTACATTACATCTTTCAGGAATGAAACTTTTGCTCGTAAGTTTATTTCATAGCTTTTCTATCTCGTACTTCTATTACAAAACTTTTACATTAATTATAGTACTTTTTGAGATGGTCACTATGCCAAGAATTCTTGATGTCTTTCCCGTCTTTATCTCGGAGGCGATAAGTGTCTTCTTTGATTATTCTGGCAATCTGAAAAGGTCCTACCCAGTTCGGCCTCAATTTACTGAATCTGGGCTCTTTGCCTGTGACCTCGGCCTTTTTTAAAACCCAATCTCCGACTTCGAAGCTTCTCTTACGAACTCTTTTGTCATGGTGGAGTTTTGCCTTCTTTTTGTAGTTCTCCATTTTCGCTCGGGATTCTAACCGTCGCTCCTCCAAGTAATCTAGATCTCTTCTTCTCGATGCCTCATTGCTCGCTTCGTCGAAGTAGGTTACTCGGATGGAGGGGAGCCCGACCTCAACGGGCGCCATTGCTTCGGACCCATATGCGAGAGAGAACGGGGTTTCTCCGGTGGAATTCCGACGAGTGGTCTGAACTACACATAACGCGGTGTTGAGCTCGTCTAACCATTTACCACCTCGTCCTTCCAAGTTTTTCTTGAGTTCCACCTTGATGAGTTTGTTTGCTGCCTCAGCTTGTCCATTTCCTTCAGGTCATGCGACTGATGACTTAGCATGCTCTATTCGAAGTCGTTGGCACTCGGCTGTGAACCTTGTCTGGAATTGAGTTCCATGATCTAATATAATTACTCTTGGTAGTCCATATCGGCACCATATGTAATCATGCACGAAGTTGATCACATTCTCTTATGTTAAACTGGCCAATGGCTTTGCTTCAGGCCACCTCGTAAAATAGTCCACGGCGACCACGACGTGGGTCATTCCATTCCGGGCTCTAGAGAAGGGCCCAATCAAGTCGATTCCCCATTTATCCCACGGCCATGTTGGGACAAGAACTATCTGCTCAGTGGCTGGTAGACGAGGAATGTCGGCGAAGCGTTGGCATTTGTCACATTTTCTGACATATTCTTCGGCATCTTTCCTCATAGTGGGCCAGTAATACCCATGGGCTAAGATTTTGTCAGATAGAGTGCGAGCTCCTGGGTGGCCTCCACAGATCCCTTCATGGACCTCGTACATTAAGTTGGTGGTCAGACGGTCATGCACACATCTTAATAAAGGTTTGGTGAAGGACCTTCTGTATAAAATCCCATCAACCACTGTGTACCTCGCTGCTATTTTAGGAGTGATAAGAGCCCGGTCGGGGTGGTTAGGTGTTGTCCCTGCCTCGATGTATTCCTGGATCTCATCAACCTAATCCTTTTCCACCTCGTCGATGGGTCGGATTGCGACGCGCGAAATGGCCGGCCATTCGACGAACTCGAGCGAGCAATTGATGTCGAGCTCGGAGATCTCGCTTTCAGTTATCCTGGAAAGCCAGTCCGCCTCGGAGTTCTCTTCTCGGCAGATCTGATTTAGCTCGAAGTATTCGAAGCTTTGAAGGAGAGTTCTCACCATGTCCCTATACTGGGCTAAGACAGGGTGTATAGCCTCATATTCCCCTTTGACCTGATAAACCACCAGCTGAGAATCGTTGTTTATGATTATATTGGGTATATTCATGTCACTGGCCAACTCTATCCCTCCTATCAATGCCTCATATTCTGCTTGATTGTTTGAGGCCTCAAATTTGAACCTCAACGCTCTTTTGAACCGATCTTGCTCCGGGGAAATCAGCAGTATTCCTGCCCCACTAACTGTTTTGCTAGCTGACCCATCAAGGTATAGGGTCCAGCACTGGCCCGGCCTGCTCGATTGCGAGCTGGACGCTTTATGGTTTGTTGAGTCCGCCTCTTTGGCTTTTCCCTTTTCTTTGTCAAGCTGGGCTTCTTCGAGCCGGAATGAAGTTTCCGCGATGAAGTCGACTAAGGCCTGTACTTTGATTGCTCGTCTCGGGGCGTACGTTATTTGGAACTCTGTAAGTTCAATTGCCCAAGTCATAAGTCTTCCTGAGGATTCAGGTTTATGTAAAACCCTTCTCAATGGTGAGTCTGTGAGAACAGTTATGGGATGAGCAAAGAAGTAAGCTCGTAACTTCCGAGCTGCAATAAGCAAGGCGTATGCTAACTTTTCAACATTAAGATAACGTCCTTCTACGGCGGACAAGGCCTTTGATACATAATAAACTGATTTTGGGGAGTTATATTCCTCCCTTACAAGAACAGCAGCTACTGCCAGATTAGTAGCGGCTAAATAAAGAAAGAGCTCCTCTCCTAATTTTGGGCTGCTCAAAAGTGGTGGCTGGCCTAAGTATTTCTTGACCTCGTCGAAGGCCACGTCGCATTCTGGGGCCCATTCAAAGCCTTTACCCCCTTTCAAAATTTTAAAGAATGGCAGGCATTTCTCCACGGATCTTGAAATGAAGCGACCCAAAGCTGTGATCCTCCCGTTCAGTTGTTGGACATTCTTGATGGATCGGGGCGGAGTCATGTTAACGAGGGCCTGAATCTTTTCCGGATTGGCCTCAATGCCTCTTTGATTAACCATAAACCCTAGGAATTTCCCAGCTCGGACTCCAAAATCACACTTGCTCGGATTCAGCTTCATTTTATTGCGGCGCAAGTTTTCGAAGGTCTCTTTGAGGTCGACCTCGTGGGAGCTCTCTTTTGTCTTGATCACCATGTCGTCTATATAAGCTTCAATGTTTCTTCCCAACTGATCTTTGAAGACAATGGCGATCATTCTTGAATACGTTGCGCCCGCATTCTTGAGTCCGAAGGGCATCATTAGATAACAATAGGTTTTGTCAGCAGCGTAGAAGCAGGTTGAAGCGTAATCTTCCGGCGCCATTTTGATCTGGTGATAGCCTGAATACGCGTCTATGAAACTCAAAATCTGATGCCCCGCTATTGAGTCTACCAACTGATCTATGCGAGGTAGGGGGTAGCAGTCTTTTGGACATGCTTTGTTCACATCGGTAAAGTCGACGCACATTCGAAGCTTTCCGCTGGCTTTAGCGACCATGACGACGTTCGATAGCCACTTAGGATACAAGACCTCTTCGATAATTCCCGCTTTGACCAACCGTTCCACCTCTTCTTTTATGGCTGCCTTTCTATCCGGGGGGAAATAGCGAGGTTTTTGCGGAATTGGAGTGAAAGCATCACTGTCATTAAGTTTATGCACAATTACTTCCTCGCTAATTCCTTCCATGTCCTCTACTTTCCACGCAAAAACATCAAATTATTGCGAAGGACCTCTATGATCAGCTTTCTTTCTTGTGGGTCAATTTCCAGACCCACTTTGATCATTTGCTCTGGGTATTCCGGATTGATGATGACTTCTTCCAGTTCATCGTTTGGCAGTATGTCCGGGGTCTCGCGGTCGATTAGGGATTCGAGGACGACCTTGATTTGCGGCTCGTTCCTCTTCTGCCTCCTGCTTTTCCTCACTTCGGCTCGGGAGGAGTGGAAAGAGATGGTGCCGATGTGCATAGTTTCTTTTGTGTTGACCTCGGGAGTAACTACTACCGTGGTTTCATTGAGTTTTGGCTTCACCGAGTTGGTTGCTGCCGCCTATGCTCTTTTCCTTTTAAGGATTCCACTCAGTAGATCCTATGGCTTATTCTTGATACAGGCCACTCCGGCAGGGGTTCTGAATTTTACTTTCTGATGGGGGATGGACGCTACAATCCCCAAGGCAACCTGGGCCGTCATTCCTAAGATGGCGTTGAATTGTGACTTTATATCTATCACCATAAAATTTACTTTGGCGGTTTTGGAGAATTCCTTCTCTCCGATTGTCACTTCGAATTCAATCATTCCCATGACTTTGATGGTGTGGTTGGTAAAACCTTCCAGCAGGCCTGCATAGGGGGCCAGCTTTGCCTGTTCCATGCCCATCTTTTTTAAGCAATGATAATAGAGGATGTCCCTCGACGCACCGGTGTCTATTAGGACCCTTCCGATGTCGGCACGCCCAACGGCGATGTCGATGGTGAGTGGTTGAGTGGAGTGAAATAAGGTGGCAGCAAGCTCGGACCGTTTGAAAGATATTACTTCTTCCTCTTCCTGAGGAATTGGAGGAATTAGGTATATCCTTTCCAGCCTCCTGATCTGAGTTTCCAACTGGGCGTTACTAGCCGGCTCGATCCCGATAAAGTCAATTCGGAGTTGTTTGTTATCTCCTTCGGGCTCGGGCTCGGCGGTCCTTTTTCCGGGACCTTTGTTGCCCCCAGTATTATTTGTCCTCGCTACCCACTCTTTCAACTTTCCCTGGTAGATCTGACCTTGCAATGCCCTTTTCAGGTTCATGCAGTTTTCCGTGGAGTGCCCGTGGTCGCTATGGAACGTACAGTATTGGTTCGGGTCACGCTGCCATGCAGGTTTGCTCAATGGAGGGGGGGCCGGCAATTCCACCGACCTCATTACCACCTCTCTAGGGGCAGTGAATGGGGTGAAGTCTTTGAACGCGTCAGTTCGGCGAGTGCGGTTTCTCCCAGGCCGCGAGCTCGTTTCAGGCTCTGCCTTAGGCTCGATTCGTTCTTTTACGGGTTTCCGGGCTACCTCAGGCACGTACGGCTCTTCTGAGCCCGCCACTGTTATAGCTCTCTCATACATCTTTTCAACTCCGCTTGGTTTGCGAAGTGAGAATTCCTTTTTGAGGGCTTGGCAAGTCAAACCTCCCATGAAACATAACTCTATATCCCTCTTTTCCAGATCGACTATTTGCTCTGTCATCTTCTGGAAGCGGGTGATATAGGATGCAGTGCTTTCCTGGGTTTGCTGGCGGATTCGGATCAAATCCTCTTTCGGCCTCGCTGTTACTCCGGCCCCGGCAAACGAATTGAGGAAATTGCTTCTCAACATGTCATAGCTCGTGATTGAGCCTTGATTATAGGCCAGGAGCCAAGATAAGGCTTTTCCTTGAAAGGTTGAGGCCAGTGCCTTGCACTTGATGGCTTCAGACTCCGTAAATATGGACATCTGGACCTCGAACCATCCCACATGGCTTTTAGCACTAGTGGCACCGGAATACGAATCCAGGGAAGGGAGGCGGCGATTTGTGATGGGCGAGTTCTTGATTTCGTCGGTGAAGGCGTCTAGGGCCGATGCGGATTTTTTCGGACTCCCTTTCTGCTCTTTCCACAGTTCCTTGATCATTTTCTCCATAGTGGGGGTTATTCCGTGAGTTCTCGCGGTCCTTCCGCTTTGGGTCGCTCGGGTGATTCCTCCCGCGTTGGATTTGGTGGGAGTCCTATGATTTTTATTTTTTGAGGAGGGGGGATTCTTTCTTGGCTGGGATTCTCCCTCACCTTCGGGCTCACCTAGTGATTCCTCCTCCTCTTCCTGATCATAGTACTCCTCGTCGTCATCGTCAGAGATGTCCTCGACATTTTTGCTCTGGAATTTGCTAAGGCCTGGCTTGTCCACATAGGACTTTCCAGCCTTTTTGGCCCTGTTTTCCTCTTCCAACAGTTGAATGGTTTGAGCGTTAATATTTAACTGTTGGGCCACCAGACGTGACTGTTCCTGGAGGGCGGCTAACATGAGCTTCCTCTGGTTTGTCGCGGGTGGTGGTGCTTTTGCGCCTTTAGAGGCAGTGATCTGTGTTCTCAGATCTGATTCTCTTCTTTTTCGAGTTGGGCTTTTAGAAAACCCACTCCTATTTCCCAAACGGTCATGAATTGACCAGCCCTCAGACGCGGCCTTAGGCCTGTTGGCTGAAGGGGTCACTAGTTCGTGCTCTTGAGTTGGCTTTTTTCCATTTCCAACCATTTTGAGTTTTGTGATGAAAAGTTGTTTTTTATGTTCGTGAGGAACTGATTAGTATTTAACGGTATCAATAGATACTATTTTCTCGCGAAAAAGATTACTAAAGGTAGTAAATCGTTTCCCGGCAATGGAACCACTGATGACGCTACGGAAATCGGGGTTAATATATTGGATGGATATCTGGCTTTTGATCTCCGGTTAACCTGTTAACACAACAAAGACAATGAAACCGTCAAGGTCAAGGCCGGGTTTGATCCCAGCTTAGGCCCTAGGGCGTAAGAGTAAGATTCTCTTGGGAGTCTAAGAACAAGGCGTGGAATGCCTTGGGAGAGAAGTTTAGAGTTCTCTGTGTGTTTTTAGTGTGTGTACGGGGTATTTTCATACCTGAGAGAGAGGCGAAAAAGAGCTTATATATGTCACCTTTTACCCAACGGTCCGACCGCAGGCCTAGGAATAGCCTTTACCAACTTGGCCACGTGGTGCCTGGGGATAGGTCAGCACTTCGGGCTTGTCAGGCTCTGGCCAAGGGATGTCGTGATGGGACGCATTCGGCGCCGCGCATGGTAGGTGGGCAAGGAAGTCCATGGGACGTTTAATGCGATAAGATGGCTCTGACCATGCCATTAATGCAGCCTTTATTCCGGACTCGCCGAGGAGGCCCCGAGCTCGTCGAGGTGGCGGACCCCGGAGGCTGAGAGTTGGTCTGAGAGCTCATTCCGGCCCGTGACGTCTGGACGACCTCGATGTCGCCATAGAGGAGATGAGGTCAACGATATTTGCTTGTACTGAACCGGTTCTGGACCGACTCCGGTTTGCTAGTCTCCGGTCTAGCTTTTGAGCCCGACCATCTGGCGTGGGCTCTTCACAAAATTTGGTGAACTCAAATTTAACATATCGGGTGAATGAGGATTAGGCACAAATACATATATCGTGCATTTTTCTTCTTTATAATCTCATGTCATTTCCTATTAGCCATATTCTATCCGGCCCCGGCTTCCTCTCGGCCGATCACAGCCTATGATAATTGATGCTGCTTAAGCGTAATGTGTCAAATCAGTTAGTTCACATTTTTTTACGTCGTACGCGAATCACCATCTGCGCAGCTGTTGCACATAGTGAGCCAATAACTATTCAGTGTCTCATTCATCCAATTTCTCTTTCAGATCCTTAAAATGTGACATGTGGGCAATGGTATCCAACATCTTAGAATTAGAGATGGGTTAAGAAGAAGCGAGAGGCCCGAGTGTTAGCATGGGCTGGACTGGGCCGACTATGGACTGTGTTAGAGGTTCCACCTTAAAACCAATTGGTGATAAGGGGAGTAACTCCTCAAGTCTATGTATCGATCCATATTTCTCTCTTTAGAAGATGTGGGATAATTGTCTCTTACACTCCCCCTCACGTGTAGCCGGGCTTTGCCAAGGCTTACAACGTGGACTTGTTAATCGGGTGGCACGGAGAAAAATCGTGGGTCGTTGGGCCTGCACGTGTCCCATGTAAAAGCCGCGGAAAAACCAATTGGCCATAGGAGGAGTAGCCCATGATCCTTATATAGTCAATGCATGGCTAGTTAATTCCCGGTGTGGGATAAGGTCTCTAACACGCCCCCTCATGTGTGTAGCCGGGCTTTGCCAAAAGCTTACAACGTGGACTTGTTACGGGTGGTGCGGAGCAACATCGTGGGCCGTCTTGGACCGTTGGGCCTGCACGTGTAACGGGTCAGCTCTAATACCATGATAAAGTCTGAGGTTCCATCCCAAAACCAATTGGCCAAGGAGTAGCCCAGGATCATTATATAGCCAAAGCATAGCTTGTTAATTCCCGATGTGGGATAATTGTCTCTAACACAACAGATGTTAAAATTGTCCCGCTTAGCTAAAACTGTCCAACAGACATTAAAAATTCTAAAGCAAAATGCAAAGAAATGTTAAGCTAAATGTAACATTTCAGTTATTTATTATTGTTGAGAGAATATAAAATAATTATTATCAAAAATATAAAATAATTAAGCCAAAAGTTAGCCACAATATATTCATCCCCGCCTCCCCCAAACTATATAAATTAACGTTTATTAGCATTTTCCGTTAGAATTTTAAACTTATGTTGGAAAGAGTGGCTAAATGGAACACTTTTATACATGAGCTATCAAAGTGGGACAAAATGAACTTTGGTGTATAGTTGAGGGAGGTAAATATATATTGACCTTCACTGAAACACCATGTATTTAAATGTATCTAAACAAATATCTTTTACAGTATAATATTTGGTCAAAGTCTTACCAAATTGACCAAATTAAACCATACAAAAATTAATTTAGAAATGGAGGAACTAGAGTGAAATTGTAAGCAACAAATGACTGGAGTAAGTAAGAGAATCAAGGAGCAGATGTAATTTAATTTAATTCTTCATTGTAATTTGAAAGAATGATTCAGATAATGTCTTTACCTCTTTACAACTTCCAAGGGAGAAATGCAGACAGTAATCTTTTTTTAGCACTGTTAGGGCTCGTTTGGTAGCCTGATTAGAGCTGGAGATGATTATTAGCCCAATAATTTTAGTGTTTGGTAGACTAAATACAATCCGATTAATAATCCTAGGTACAATTCAAATAAGCTTCTTATCCAATCTTATCCCCTCTAACTCTAACCCCCTTCATATCTACCCATAAAAAAGGGTGGTGTAATTAATCCCCCGATTAATAATCTTCCGGCTATTAAAACGGGCTCTTCCTATCAGGCTACCAAACGAGCCCTAAACGTATTAATAATCCCCTACCCCCCCCCCCCCTAACTCCATGGATGTCGCAAATTAATCGACCCAGAGATCAATTCCGGCTCTTTCTTGAACTTTGTGGGACGTCATGGCCAATAGATTATGGGTCGACAAATATGCAACATCCAGGTAGCATTTCCGTTAACTTTTTTGGATGAAAAGGGGTAGGTGATAATGAATGCGTATCTATCATAAAGTGGTTTAAAAAAAAATGGTTAAAACCGAAACTTAAGCAAAGTATGTTGGGTCAAAACTGCGATAGGTTGAAAGCAAAAAAATAAAAAATAAAAATTTCAAAGCTAGCATTCGACATAATCAGAAAAGATGCGACTTTCAACATTATTTGCCGAACGAGGTTGTGCCTGGGTAAGAGCTTTTTACCATTTGCTGGGCAACGATGTAACTTGTGAGTAATATGATATCTACACGAGGCTTTTGATGCATATATAACTTGGCAGGCACCAAGGAAAGATGTGTTATTGATCGTAGCATGATCCCGGGCCATAAGGTTGAGTTCTAGCATAGTAATTTGTAAGTGGATCAGCTGGAACTCCACGCCTTGTCAATAGGCACCTGAAGTATTGCAACCTGGGTAATGCAGTCCTCGTGGAGTTAATTGCTTCCCTTTTGCTCCACAACCGCTCTAGATTGTAAACTAAGTGTGAGTTGCATTTCAATTAAAAAAAAAATACTACTACGTAAAAGATATTTTGAACATGGATCAGATGATTATATAGACTGACGGAAAAAGAAAAAAAAGGTGTTTTCATAAGCATTAACAACTTCATATGGGAAGACCGGAAGACTAATGATTTTTTTCTGCTGTAACAATGTCCTAACGAAAATTACAGCGAAAAGTGATTTGACCAAAACAATAGTATCTCGTAATACCTGCTGAATTTATAATAGGATTACGGTTGTGTGACTGACTGTAGTCATCATTATTGCTAGTCCGTGGATTGGCGCCCAAAAAAAAAAAACAAGAAAAAGTTCATCATTCATCCGCAAGTAGTTGCTCTTTCTCCTATGGTTGGGTCTAATCACCGTTACTTATTTTGTCTGCCCCAAGAATACTCTGATTTCCAGTCCTAATATAAATGATAGGTAACAATGATTGCTTATTAATGTTGATAAATTCTACTCCCTCCGTCCTAGAGTAGGAGTCACACTTTCCTTTTTGGTACGTCCCAAAGTAAGAGTCTCATTCCTAATATGGTAAAGGATGAATAGTTTTTTCGACAACTTTGTCCTTCTAATGCTTGTACAGTTACCATAGTTATTAAAGGCCCAAGCCGCACCAAGGCGCAAAAGGTGTGCCCGGAGCCTAGGCGCGCTTGATAACTATGGTGCGTCCCATAGTTATTAAAGGCCCAAGCCGCACCAAGACGCAAAAGGTGTGTCCGGAGCCTAGGCGGGCTTTTAATAACTATGACAGTTACAAAACAAATACTTTACCAACCTAATTTTACCCACTTGAATGTGAATAGTGTTTTGGACGATTATATTTTCAACCCACTTGAAATATTTACTCATTTCTTATTGTTTTCTTAATAAGCGTGCAAAAATAAGATAAGCCTCTTACTCTGGGACGGAAACAGTATCTGTTATGGGGTGATTTTATATTTGAAGTATTTATGTAGTCCAGTTTGTTGCTTAGTTCAATCTTTAACCAATAAATGTTGCGATGTATGCAACCGTAATTAGGTTTGGATTATGTTGATTGATATTATTAATTAATTGTAGGTTGCAAATAATCACATTCTTCCAAAATGGTCAATCTTAATGACCCTAGACGACCACGGGCGGACCTCATAGTCTTTAATATGGATCTTATATACTCCCTCCGTCCCAAAATGATCTTCCTACTTCACTTGTCGTTAATACGAATGAAATATAAACAATAATTTTAGGTTGATTTAATTAACCCATTTAAAATCTGAAACTTGTAATTGATAGTATAGTTGATGGTGTATCAATTACAAGTTTTAGATTTTCATTAGTACAACTAAATCAACCTATAATTATTGCTCAAATTTCATTCGTAGTAATGGCAAAAAAAAAAAAGTGGGAAAATCATTTTGGGACATAGCGAGTAGTCAATTCCTGATTGCTAACATGATACAAGCGTCCAAGTAAGATAGGTTTGCTTAATCTATATCTAAAATGCGGATAAGTCATACCTGCAGCAGCTGCAGTTCGAGGCCATATAGTTTGCTGAACATTTGAAGCATCTGTTTTCTCACTCCACATGCAAACTTCTCCTCCAAGTATTAGCGCCTGCTCAGAAGGATCATTTATTCCTTCTAGTGGCTCACCACTATAGAAATCGTCCCAAAGTAGATTTACATGATCAAGATACCAATAACCCTGGTCACTGTAAATGCATCTAAAGCCTTTCGCTACAGCACTTCGACAAACACCACCACGATACCTAAAAGAATTCACAAGTGATGTTATGCACGAACAAGAAAATGTCAAGAAAAATTACTGTTGTGAAACTAGAATGTGATCTCCAATAAGAATTAAGAACTTCACCAATTATGCACCACCGTCTGCGGATTGAGTTTTGATGCAAATGTCTCAAAGGTTTCTTCCCTGCGATAAGAGATTTCACTTATCACATTTAAAAATATAAATCCACGTTATATCAAGAAAAAGTACTCAGTAACAGGTAAGTTTAGCAACACACGTCTGACTAGCAGGAGATCCTACTTTAATCATTGAACTACTGTGAGGCATGAATTTAACTGGATGATTAATTAATGATACAGTGATATAAGATGCAAGTCATATCATCTAATCACACTAATTTCTAAAAGCGACCAACTCTTTGAGTTTTAAAGCTATAGAGATCTATAACTATATCTTGCACTTTGAAGACAAGTACTATATACACTTGATACATACTCCCTCCGTCCCAAAGTGATCTTCCCATTTGCCATTTCTCATTGTCCCAAAATGTTCTTCCCATTTATACAATTTGATCGTTTTGGGAAGAACTTTTTGGGTCAAGATCATTTTGGGATTGAGGGAGTATGTTAATGTTACACATCGTGGAGCATAGGAACTCTAATCACATTGATCATGTAGTAATCTATTTTAGTAACTTTCTCAATCCTTAGAAACTAGAGAAAACAGGAATCCTTTAGAAGCTAGCCATGCAGATCATCTAAAGGCATAACCTACTTTAAAACTGAATCAGAATTTACCAGTTGACAGGGATCCAATTTTTCGATACTGCAATTTCTTGAGCTCGAACTACAAAGTATTGATATGCATCCTTAGCAGTCATGTTTTGTTCCCGTAGCCTGCATGTAGAATGTTTAAACGATATGAACCTAGAATACATGGATCGATAAAGCCTGCATGTGATCTCAGGTTCAGAGGCGAGTAGATAGACTGATATCAACTCGAAACACTAGTGACACAACATTCTAGTCTTTCAGGACTATTTAATTAAAAAGCATCACTATAAAATTTGACAGAAGATATATAGAATATCAAGTCATCAAGCTCCTGGGGAAAGAACATAATTATCCATAGCACGATATCCAAGAAAGTTTAATCAGAGGACATGAATATACCCATGATTCTAACAGAAAGAGTGATATCTCATTTACAAAAAATCATTTTCCCCACTATCTTTCTCTGATAGTTTAGAAGACCCTCCTTCAACTCTAAGATGAGTGTTAGGAACCATAAGTGCATCCCAAGGTTCATCACCCGCGTTCCAGTTTCCTTCTATCAAGGATGTACGAGCATCTTTCAAGACAAAAGGATACCCTAATGGCACCATGAAGCCTTGATTCTCAAGATTTCTATAATGAAATCACAGCCCTCGTTAAGTTTCAAAAATATATTAAGAGGGAAGCCCGGGGATTGAAGTTTAGGGTGGGTGAAGTAGAAAGAACAGAGGACCTTTACGTGATTGGCATGCACTAACGAAGTCCAAATTAGCAGTTAAAAATGACTACAACAAGTGTAACTGACGAAAATGCTATGATGAATGTGACGTAAACTAGCTAAAAAAAAAAATCTACAAGTCAACTTAAACGATTACACTAATGAGACGGTAAATATTTTACAGCCTTACTAACAATTACCCTGTGCGACTTGGAACTAGTTTTTTGTTATAAACATGCATTCCATTGGTTCATGTTGATGGTCATGGGTTTTGACTCAAAAACAATAGATACTTAAAGAAGTCTTTCATTGGCAATTGTTAGCAAAGGTTATTTTGATTTCCGTTTTTAGCTTTGCACCACCTAACCAAGAAGTGCTACATAAGATAGCCAAAAAAAAAAAAAAAAAAAAAACCAACTATTCACTTTCTGTGGATTTGATCACCCAACTCATTTTTTTGCATCTAACACATCCAACTCATTTTTTTTTGTGTCCATAGTCACGTTCACTAACTCCGTCAACTTTTTTTCCGTTAAATAGTCATGTGTCGTGCATATGACTGAATTTATAAGGGTAAAATAGGAAACTTAAAATAAATAAAATAATAAAGGTTCTATTTGTTAAAAAAGAAACCCAATTCGTCTCCTATTCTATCTTGTCCACTCCCGTCAGACACCTTCCTCAACTCCAGTGCTACACCAACCCCACCTTGTCATGTCTACTCCTGGCCAACCTTCAACCCACCTCAACTAGCACCGATCTAAGTTGGAAACAAAATCTTACCTTATGATTTGAAGGAACTTTACCAATACAAGTAAATTCTCAATCCCCAATTGAATAATAAAAAAAGAAAATTAAAAACAGAGATAAAGAATTTGAAGAAATTTTGCGCATCCATTATGTTTTCTTGAAGAAAAATCAGGCTTAAGAACATCAACTGGAAACAGCAATCAAAAACCAATCCCCACTTGGGCAAAGTTAGTTACTTCCTCAAACAACACCGAAAATACAAAAGGGGCAGGGGTTCACGTGGGTTTCGGGGGGCAAGTTCCTTGGTTGATTTTGTAATTGATGCTTTACCCACTGAGGCAAAAAAGAAATCCATGTGAAAAGGGGAGAAAGAAAAGGGGCGCGCTAGCTGTAATCAAAGCCAAGCGCTAACGACACCACAAAAAAGGTAACAAAGGTAACATTAGAAAGAAGTTAGCCACTAACCGCAAAGATCTTTTTCGTTCATTCAATGTGAACATGCAAGGCAATCTTAATGCAGTAGCCATAATAAAGTTAGGCAAATAACAGTAAATTGGCCAATTACTTATTTTTTTCTTTCTGATTATTGTAATTGCAATTTCCTTTCAATTTACTCAAAAACCCCAAATTCAAGTTCTACCAGGCTTGCAACAAGTTGATTTGATTACTATTTAATATTTAGTATGTAAGGTAGTATGCGGATGATGCGTTTTTTTCGGGTGGAGAAGGATGTTTTGACCGGACGGCATAGGGATACTCCATAGGTTACCGGTGATTGTTGGATTTGGTGCGGGTTGGGGTGGTAGGGGAGGGAGGCAGCCATCTGAGACTTTGGGAGGAAGATACAAGTGTATGTTTCTTTTCCTCTTTAAATCAGGCCCCTAGATTTTATAATATTGACTATTCCTCTTTAAATCAGGCCCCTAGATTTTATAATATTGACTAAGAAGTCCTTTTTTAGTTGTTTTCTTATTTTTCCCTTCAAACTCTGCTCACATGCACAGCACATGACTATTTAACGGAAAAAACTTGACAGGGTTAGTGGAAGTGACTACGGACAAAAAAAAAAAAAAAGAGTTGGATGTGTTAGATACAAAAAAAAAATGAGTTGGGTGATTATTTTTTGCAATTTTTCCAAAAGATATACTGCCCAATAAATACGACAAATGAGTTGGACATGAGAGGATTTAAAATAAATGGTTGAGAGCTATACCATTGCTTTACATGGGGAGTAGAGTTCCAACAACCTGCAAAATGGTGGATGATCCGATACAAAATCCATTTAGCCAATTGGATAACAAAAAATTATAAGCAGGAAATCATCCAGCTGTAAAAATAGTAGATAAGATCAGATTCTCTTTGGACAGCTTAAGCTTCCGGCGCAGTTGACAACTTTAATGAAAGCTGGCAGCATTATGGAATTATAGTATAAAAAGACAAGGACAGCCACAACTCAATCAACTTAATACTACCACGCTGTAAGAGGAAAAGAAGGAGCTGTTCCTAGCATCGAATCATGGATTCAGTTGATTTTACTTGTCCAAACTATCATTGTACAACACTATACCTCAGGTGTTAAGATGGCTTGTTCTTTCTACCATGCTGAACAAGAAACTAAATTGCTCTTTGCTTTTTCTCAGTAAATGGGAACTAGGTTAGAAAAAAAGAAGAAACAACATGATAAGAAGGCTGTCCTACTAACTTGTATTGACTTCGTCGCCGCCGAGATGAAAGAGCTGAAATGGAAATATTTGCCTCATGTCTGCAAAACAACATTGAACTCGATAATCTCGAAAAAGAAGCATATTTACCATCCGCAAAAGCATAACAATGCTACAAATAGAATGTTTGTAATATTGATCTTTTGACCATAACAATCCAGTACTTAACTTCACAAGCTACTCACACGAGTTAATATATATGAATGCTTTGTGAAGCAATACCCAAGCGTGCAAGCAAGTTTAAAAATCACGGTGAAATAGAAATATTGCAGGAAAATGCTAATCAAGGACAGGAAAGCTTATTAATGAAGTTTAAACCTTCCAAAATGCCAGCTACAAGATCAAAAGTAAAGTTTTTGGAAACATCGAGAGGTTCTCTACAGGAAGCTGACGGCCAAACATCAGGATATCCAGAACCCCTGCACAGAAGCAAATCAAGAATCTATTATTTATGGCCTGAGGTATGCCATGTAGTACTACTGCACCAAGGTTAATGCCAGAGCACCGAGGCAAGACAGATTAAGAAAGTGGTGGCCTAGACTTGCAGTTGTTTGTTTTTCACATTACAATGTGCTTGCCATGATTGGTTATTGCGTAGCACTCTTTTATTAATAAACTAGCGCGCCCTATAAATGCATCCTGCTTTTCATATATTCTAAGGCCTAAAGGGCAGCCATTGTGAGGCGCAAATGTAGGAGGGAAACGAACAAAGTAGCATGACGAACCATTTCCCAATTCATAACTGCAATGTGAATCTGTTAATTCACGGTTTCATCGAATTAGGCTCCGTTTGTTTCGCGTAAAACAACTTACGGAAAATGATTTCCCGGAAAATGTTTTCCGGAAAATGACATAAGCATGTTTTTTTTAATAAGAGTGAAAAGAAGTTTTTTTTTTTGGTGGGGTAGGTGCGGGTGGAATTGGGTGGTTGGTGGGGTAGGTGATGGGGTAGTGGGGTAAGGAGTGGGAGTGTGGGAGTTGTTAGAAAATAATTTTAATAAGAGTAAAAAAAAATTGGGGGTGGGGTGGGGGTGGGGGTGGTGGAGGGGATGGGGGGAGGGAAGGTAAGGTTGGAGGGTGGGTGGGGGTGGGATAGGATTGATGGAGAGGGTGGTGTTGGAGGTGTAGTGGGTAGGGTGGGGTTTTATGGAGAGTTGGGTGTGAGTGAGGGAGTTAACATTTTCCGGAAAATGACTGACTTAGTAAAAATTCGTAAGTCATTTTACTTAGAAAAGAGGGAAAACCATTTTCCGGAAAATATTTTCCTCATTTTCCGGTACGTAACAAACACCGGAAAATGGGGAAAACATTTTCCGGAAGTTATTTTATGCGAAACAAACGGAGCCTTAGTATGAAAAAATTGATGAAGGCTACAAAGCACAAGATCAATAATTGCACTAGTTTCATCCTTCTGTATTGATTTTCATCACATCTACTGTGCCAGTTTATTTATATGACAAACAGCATAAAAGATGCCAGTTTCAAAATAAAACGGTTCTTCGATTTGAAATATGTACAAGGCTTCTATAAACATGAAGACTCCCATGTGCAATGTATATAAGGAAAAAGAGAGTCCGATCAAGGAGAAGCTTCTAAACATTATTTCCCAATATCTAGGTATTGTGCTTTTTTTTATTATTAAAATTAAATTGCCGGCTTGAAGGTCTTCGGAATGCTTGATTTAAAATCAGCGAAGTGCTAATTCCTCTCTTGTTAATTATTCCACAATCATTAACTAGCTGTACATACTATCGACCTTTCCATTAATTATTTATGAAAACGAATACGAACATTTTTTGGGAAAATAATAAGCTGAAAAAAATAATCCAGGAACATAAAGAAAAGACGTCAGCCGTATGTCAAAGTGTTCATTACCATGACTCTGCATGACCAGGAACGTCAATTTCTGCCATGACATTGATACCTGTCACCAAGGATTCAATATAATCAACAAAAGAAATCAAACACCATCACACACACGTGAGAGAGAGAGAGAGGGAGAGAGAGAGAGGCTAAAAAAAAGAAAAGCAAATGGCTTATTGAAAAATTTAAAAGAAAGATACACATACCTCTCACTTTGGCAAAACTTCAAAAGATCAGCAAGACATGAAATAGGAGAATCGCTATTAGTAATTAAGTTAAAAATGAAGATACAAGAAGTAAAAATAACAAAGAAATCCATGAACATGAATTTAGATAATCTTCCGGGACAAAATTCTAAGCTTCTTGTCATGAATCATGATATTCACACACAGAGAGATAGATATATGTTCATACCAAGTAAATTAAATGAATACATTTATTAGTAAGCTAAGGACTTCCAAAAAGGGAGAAGATCAAGGGCATGGTTAACGTGGCTTGGCTTATCATGCATAGGAGTAGAGAGAGGTGGTTTAAACCCCATGATCAGGTTATAACAAATCCTTCTTTCAGTTGAAAATACAACAGCAAACTAAATATCGGCCCCAAAATATCTTGACTATTCTCCTACAGTGACACACTATGTTCTCTTCAGAATAATAAAGAGCCATAACTAGCCTTGCTACCAAAAAAGAAGACTAAAGGAATGACCCATGGTGCAATCACATCATAATAGGGGAAATGAGGGAGAATACTCTGTCAGTATAATTTCTGACATATTATAAAGTTCCTTGCATATCTTTATAGTATACACATGTATATAGACATACACACACATCTCCTCAGGCACGCTAACTCTTGTTGATCGTGTCTTCAACAAATCCCAAATGTATCTGAGCAGATTGAGTTTATTCAATGTAGAGACCATATTATGCACTAAATCACTTAAACTTCCTGACATCCAAAAAGCGCTGGCTGGTTCCATTAGAATTGGTACTAAACTATACACTTTGAATCTGAAGGGGGCAAAATTATGTTCTATTCACCCATATGCAAGCCATTAAGACTTTTTGCAAAACGCCTAACATTATCAAAAGCGTTCAAAGATCACAAATTATCATAGCAGATGGATATAGAGATCTTACTTAACTATTTCACGAGCATCCTCAACAGTATATCGCTCCCATTTTGTATATGCCCCATTCCACAATAATGGATATGTGGGTACTTCAAGAGGAAATGACTCCTCATCTATAATGTGCCAGTGAAGGACATTCTACTGAATGCAATTCCAGAATCAGAAGTAAGTGAAATATTATCAGATGAAGTGAGGAAACATTAACCAGGCAAGTGCATGTAATGAATTCCAATTATGATGAAAATGGAAAGAAGCATATCTTACAAGCTTAGCATATGACATTGATTCAATTATTTGCTTAATTACTTCGATTGGATAGTAGTGCCTTGAAGTGTCTGGAGAATAAAGTTAACACCATATCATGAGAGTCCAGCCAAGGATAATTACATATCAACCAAGTGTAAATAATCTTTATATTTGATTGAGATCAGTATCCAAATCTACAAGCAAAATTGAGGTTTACCAAGCATAAGCCCACGAAATGGAAATCTTGGCCTGTCTCTAATATACCATGGGGTCTTGTATATCTTTACAGTTTTATTTCCATAGTCGAACTGACATAACTGGCTAAACGTCTGCAAAATAACAATAGGTACTGAAATAGTTGAGAAGAGAGAATGCATTATATTTGATGTTGGTTGAAAGAACAGTCAAGATTATCACTGCCACAACTCTAACATTAGACATGTGCTCTAGAAGCCATAAAGGTCAGGATGCAGTATTCTGCCCTTTAATTTGATGAAGGAACTGTATCAATCCCTCAACTCTCAAATGAAGAGGCATGTTTTGACCTTTTATAGACAATTAAAATGTCTTCCAAAATGAATTTTGATAAGAATGTGCTTGTTCTCTGAAAACTTTTAAAAAAATATTCCATACTATCAGTCTAGTTTAAAAGGGTCAAGAAAAAAATCCTGAATATATACAAATGTACATAGTAAGTCATAAATCAACTTCAAATTTGTCAAGTTGACAAGAAAGCATATATGTGCCTCTTCAACTCAGCAAATTCACATGAGAAACGAGGTGATTAAATGCTTGCTATAGAACTTATGAGCTAGAAATTCCTGCTACAAGAACGTCAGAAGCAAGTAAGCTAAGTAGTTGCAAGAGGGTGTCCGAATTCCAGACCACCAAAGATAGTGATCCATGTGTACCCTAAACACTAAAGGTAGAAAGAGCTGAAAACAAGTACCCAACTGGACCTATTTTCAATCTCTAGGAACAGCCATCAGAACGAGCCAGATCGCAAACCATTATAAATAATTGTTCATATGCTCCGGTATAACGGGTCTCACCTATGCCTACTGTTTGTATACTACTCCCTTCATCCCAAAATGAATGTCCAAAAAAAAAATTGCTATTGGACATTCATTCGGGGAGGGAGGGCGTATAAAAAAAGAGAGCAAAAAGAATGATGACAAGCTTAGAATCCAACAGGTAGTGATTGTTCCTATTTTCTCCTCTCTCTCCCTTGTTTTCAGCAGTCACCCTACCAGCCACCAACTAGTCAACTACAATTACCGACACACACATCAATATGTATGTAGATACTTTGACAATGTAGAAGCATTCCACTTTTTCCACTCAATTCTACCAAAAATATTGATATTTTTAGCCTTGTTAAATCAGCATACTGAAGCCTTGAATCTGAAGGTAGGTGCAAAGAAGATTTAACAGTCTTGCTTATTGTGAACTATAACTACATATGAAATAAGCGCCTTCCCACCGACCCACCCAAAAAAAAAACTTGGAGGGATGCTTCTTTTCCGCTGGTAGAATAAGTATTTGTATATTTACACTCTTAAATAGATGTATATCATGCATTCTAAGCCCCATGCAAAGCAGCAAGACACCCATGCACAAACACGAGTTATCCTATTATTTTTAGTTCAGAGCTTACGGAGAATAAATTGGCTAGATTAACTAAGTACGAGTTACATTCAAACTTAAGACTTAAGACATAAGCTTAAAATGCATCTGTTTCCATACCTCTAATCCACGCAATGCACCATAAACTGTATTTGCCTGCATTAAACAGAATACCAATTAAACTTACGTGCGAGATATTCAGAGCATAAAGCTAAGAACATTCAAACATGAGATGAACATCACACAAGGTGCTCTATTATAACTAACAGAAACTTACAAGCAGGTCTCAAAGAACAGTGGTTCTGAAAAAACAAAAAAGTATTACTCAAAAGAATAAGACACTACTCTACATTACTCATAGTACCTCCACTCTTGATGCTAACCCAAACTTAACCCGTCGATTAGGGAGGAAAAAAAACTAATGAAAACCCCATGTACCAGAAACAATAAAATTAAAAGGGGAAACAACAATAGCCAAAAGAGAAGAGATAATATAAAACGATGAGACAGAGGAAGAGGAAACAAGATGTGAGATGACAAGGCATTATTATTATTATTAGGCACTGTTCTGAAATTCGTTCGCCGAGGCCCTAGGCGGTCATAGAACGCCGCACTTAATTCAAATCCGCCTAGGCCAGATATTAAACAAATTGCATTAAATTTTTATTAAAATGACACGATTAACTTCAAATTCAACTACGGCCCGCCCCACCTACAATATTTAATATTAGTATTTTCAGTGAAAAATTGTATTAAATTTACTATTATATACTACATTTAAATTAATCATTTGCATGTTCTGTGACATTTTCAACGCTATTTCACCGAGATGTTATAAATTATGTCTTAATCTCGGCCCTGACTAGGCCTCGCCTAGGCCTCTAGGCACAGGTCCGCCGCCTAGCGATTTTTAGAACCTTGGTATTAGGGAAAGATCATGGATAGAAGTCCAGCCTATGGCAAAGCTTGCTGAAAATCAACATTTATTTAAGGTTACCTGTGTCAGTGTGTATCTTTTAGCTGTTAGATACAACGACAAGATTTGGTCTGGCTAAAAATGAATCATCATATGGAGATATCGGGAAAAGAAATAATAGATGCTCACTGGGGAACCAACCTACATTTGTAAGTACACCTAGAATAGCTCTATGTAGCCCCAAAATAATACTCCCTCCATCCCATTTTAAGAATCAAAAAATGGGCGGGTTCAAGAATTAAGGAAGAGGTGATGTGTTGTGAGTGTTGATAGTTGGGTAGGTGAGAGAAAGTGGGGTAGAGAAGATTTAGTGAATAATTGTTGTGAGTATGACATGTAGGCCCCACTTTCCATTTTAGGATTTTGACTCTTAAAATGGGACGTCCTTTTAGGAAATTTTTTACTCTTAAAATGGGACGGATGGAGTATTCCTAATTTGACTCTCCACTGATAATCAATTCCAGTTTGATTCCGTACTGATAAATCAAGGTGCGATCGTCATGCAGATACACGATAACCCAAAGTTGTGATGATTATTTTGGACTACCACACAAAACATTCACAAATTTGACGAGGAAAAAAAAAACAAAATAACATTATTGGTGTGAATTTACCATGATAGTAACGCCGCTAACTATGGAAACATATTTTGTCCCGACAACAATCAACTCATAGCTCTCATCCACACCAAGTTGAAGCTGCACAACAACAAAAAACAAACCAATCAAAATCACCATCAAAATATTGACCAGTCAACTACACGAGCTCAAATCCAAAAACAAAAAAATAAAAAAAAAATCAACCTCTTCGTTATCTGAAGAAACGATTACACGCAAGTGACTAACATCAAACACACGATTAACAGAAGTAGCAGAATCGTGCTTGAAAATGATGGACTTGTATCTCTCAAACGCGTTCCTAACGATCGAGGAATCGCGATTTTCGCCGCCGACGGAGAGTGAGAGGAAGAGATCGGGGTCGACGGAGAGAGTGTCATGGCCGAATGTGTACTCGGAAGGGAGAGGCCATAGGTACACGAGAGAATCGTCGTCTCGTTTTGAGATTGATTTTTGACGTACAGTTCGGGAACTGATTGTTGGGATGGAGATGAAGATGATGGAAATGAAGATGAATTTGGTGAAGAGGATGATTGAATTAGGGTTTGAGATTGTGAAATTGATTGGCATTTTGGGGAAAGAGTTGACTTCGATTGAGTGTGCTTGATGATGAGTATTCGAGTGGAGAGTTATGAATCCGGGTGTTTGGGGACTAAGGTTGAAGATGGAGATTAAATAAAAACATTGGCGGTTTTCCCAATTTCATTTTTTTTTTTTTTTTTTTTACATATTTATACTTTTACATATTTCTTTAGGGGTCCATGGGCTAACATTTATTTTTTATGAAGACAGATATATTATTAAAATATCTCTAAAGACCCTCGGATAAAAATAACGCCACGCTCCCTCACTAACTAGCGCTTCAAGTGTTCAGAACATTGTTGAAGCCAAGGGTTCAATGTCTCGCTGTAAGGACATGGCTTGCAACACAAGTCATTTAGACTTCCATTCATAAAGTTATGATTATAATATTAAATTATAAAGTATAGTTGATAATAAAATGTGTAGAATTCCTGGATATATATTACCTAATTGTGATGGGCAAAAGGGTAATTTATTATCATAAATCTTGAAAGGGTGTGGTCCCTAAATGAAATGTCACCAAGTCTACTATATAAAGGGCATTCCATCAACCCTTAAGACTACTCCATTTTTCATTAGTACTCTCTCCATAAATCTTCATTAAGTGTTAAAGAAGTAAAAGAGGAAAGACATTCATCATTTAGAAGATCATTCTCCTACATCTTCTTCTTCTTCATTTCTCCCTACTTCATAATGGATTCAACAGGTATTTGTTCTTAACGCTTCCGCTTCATCTCTTCCTCAATCCTATTCTAAAGTGAGTGTGGCATTCAGGGATTAAAATTGTTCCAACAATTGGTATCAGAGCCCCGCTCATTATTTAGTTTGAGTTTGAGTTCTTGTATTAAGAAAAAGCTTTCATGCTTTACTTTGATTCATTTTCTCTGTTGAATCATAAGGTTTTTGATGTCGATTAGGGACTCTAATTCGTTAATAGAGTGCTGATGATCTTCATCTAAAATTAAGAAAAATGGTTTGAAAGTTTTTGTTCATTAAAAGGTTCAAGTGAGACTATCCCTTCATAACATGGTTTTATGTTTTAAGTGCATACCATGTGGATCTACTCACTTGATTCCATTAATTTTAAAAGGCAAGATTATCCTAAATAACATGGTTTTATGTTTTAAGTACATACCATGCGGATCTACTTGCAATTCATTTGATTTTGAGGAAAATTTAGACAAAAATTCAGAAGTGCAGATTATATGGCACGGTCGTGCTCTTTGTTTTGGCACGGCCGTGCGCCTCTATTACCTTGAACCGGTGTGTACATTGGTGCTCCGGACGGGTGTGTTGTTTAAACCGGTCGGACCGTTTCGTTTGGCACGGTCGTGTCTATTATTTTGGCACGGTCGTGCCATCTGCACCGTGAAAACTTGTTTTTTCCCATATTTTGGCACGGTCGTGCCCTTTGTTTGGCACGGTCGTGCTAAGTATGTCGAAAGAAAATCAAGTTCTGCATTATTTTGTTGTTTTCTCTTGAACAAAAAACATTCATTTTTCAAACCTTAAAGCCCTGATTAATTATATGCTTAAATAATTTTATTCATTATTTAAATAATATTATCACCTAAGTGATTAACGTTATTTAAATGCAAAATTATTAAAGTGTTGAATGTTTAAGTTAATATGTGAATGACATGAATTTTCCAAAGAAGATCTTGACATTTGACTAAACTTAGGCATTCATGTGGTAACAAATAAAATGAACATTAGGATATTTTCTTAGGTACTTATGTCGGCCCAAAGGAAGATTAAGTATTTATTAAAATATAAGTTCAAATTACTTGTTACCTAAGGCAATCATTTATGAGTCAACTCGCAATCCAAAGATTAGTTTTGATGTCATGTTGATTATCTTATTGATGGATTTCGTTGATATAATTAATCATTTTTCATTTTGTAGTTTCTTATTCATGTTTTGTTCTCATTCTTTTTTTTTGTTCTCAAAACCCACAGATTTACTTATTGCTTCGTCCGTAATCACTGCTATGAGTTCAATTCCGATGCTAAACGGGACTAATTTTAAAACTTGGAAAAATAAATTGATGATGATCTTAGGCTATATGGACATAGATCACGCATTAAGAGAACCGTTTCCTCTTCCTCTCTCTAATGAAAGCACTCAAGAAGATTGCTTAAATGAGGAGAAGTGGAAACGCTCCAACCGTGTGAGCCTAATGATCATGAATATAGTTGTCCCGGAGACCATTTTGACCGGTATCTCCAAGGACGTTGATGCTAAAACATTCCTTGATATGATTGAGGGATGTTTGGCATCTACCTCTTCTCATGGGACAAAAAGAAGAGGGAAGAAAATTGCGGTTGCAAGAAATAAGAAGCGTAAGAGATCATCTAATGATCATGAAGAATGCTTCTTTTGCAAGGACCTCACTCACATGAAGTACGACTGCCCTAAGTATCACGCTTGGCGTGCTAAGAAAGGTATGTCATTTGGTATTGTTTGTGATAAAGGCTAATTTGGTTTCATTTCCTACATATACATAGTGGTTGAATTCTGTTACATCAACTCACATAATGAATGTCTATGTAGGGTTGCCTGAAATACCGAAATCCTGGAGAAGATGAAGAATCATCTATATGGAAGCTGGGATCTGGTTGAAAGAAAAGGCATCGGAATCTTATAGGATATTGTTAAAAGTACTTAGTATTATTTGTATAAATACTACATTTAATGTATCGTCATTTGGACGGAATTTGATATATATCACAATTTTGAATAAAGAAGGTTGTTTTGTTCATTTTAATAAATGTGATTTTATTTTATTCCAAGGTTGATGGTACTAGTACATAGTCAGGTAATCTTTAATTACTTGACATTATTTACACAATATATAAATTCCATAAATAATGACACCAAAGTGGTAAAAGCAAAAGTTATCAAAGTAAAGTTTATATTTTATGAAGGCATAAGCGTTTGGGTCATATTTTCGAAAGGAAACTGATAAGCTTATGTTAAAGGATATCTTAAACAAACTTGATAAATTGGAAAATACTTTTGCATTAAATGCCTTAAAGTAAATTTACAAACATTGTAGTATTCTCGAGAGCATCAAGTGTCTCAATGAACTAATGCATTCAGATATTTGTAGGCCATTAATTATTCCTTCATGGAAAAGGTCAACAATAGTTATTATGTTCAAAATGACTAAACTCTTAGTTTGAATACATTTATTTGCTTCATAAAATATTGAGTTTGGACGTTGTAAAAGTCTTATAAAGACAAAGTTGGAAATCAACTTTGAAGACTATCAAGAACATTAGGGTCATTCATGATGGTGTATACATCTTTGGAATGATTGTTAAAAGGAACAACGTCTAGGTCCTTTTTACTCGCTATTTTGAAAGAGTGTGGGATTATCTCTCTCTACATTGAGCCGGGTACGCCTAGCATGAATATTGTAATAGAGACATATTGCAATCCTTAAGGATATGGTAATAAGTATGTTTTATACTTGTCTTACCTCACTCATTATGGGCGATACGCTAAAACCGCAACCTTTATTCTCATTAAAGCTCCCTCTAAGGCTACTAATATAAACCCTTAATAATTTAAGGATGCGTTCCTTATTCATCCTTAAACCATATTCATTTATGGGGTTGTCTAGCATATGGATAGACTTTATAAGTCTACTAAGGGAAAGTTAGACGTAAGATTATTAGTAGTTATTCATGGGGTAAGCCGAGAAAACTAGGGGATATATAAATTTTACAACCCGAAAGTTAGAACGTTTTGAAAAACGAGAATTGCTAGGTTCTTTTAAGGATGTTGAATTTAGTGGGAGAATTTGGAGTAATATTTTGAATTTGAAAAGGAAGAGGAATTCATTTGTATGGAATCCATTTATATACCACTTCCCATAGTTCCAATTGGATATCAAGTTTTGAACTTAACATTCAAGAAGAACATATAATTCAAAATAAATATGATTTCCCTATAAGGAAATTCAACAACCTCAAAATTAGTAAGAACCGGTGCCCTTATAGAGATCAAATAGAGTAAGAAGGAATGCAATTCCGGATATTCATTAAGTGTATCTTGTCGAGAATAAAGGACACTTAGGTATAGTGGGAGATAATCTATTTATCTTCCATAAAACCATCAATAGTCCTAATTCTCATAAGAAGATTAATGCCATTAATAAAGAGTTACAATCTTTTGAAAGAGAACAACGTTTGGGATCTTATTTCATTACATAAGGATGTGAAACCTATAAATGGGTCTCTAAGACCTAAAAGGATTCACAAAGTAATGTTGAAAGATATAAATCCCATCCAGTTGCTAAAGATTTTAACTCATAAGAAAGGTATTGATTACAAAGAAAGAAACACTTTTCCGGTATCTTCTAAAAGCTCCTTAGGATCATTATGGCACTAATAGCACCTTTGATCTTAAGCTTCATTAAATGGATATTAGAGAAAAATTTTCTTAATGGAGACATTAAGGAAACTATTTATATGGAGAAATTCATTTATGAACTTAAGTAAAAATTCTCATTAATGGTATTTAGAATTTAACCAAGTCATTCTTTCATTAAGTTTTGAAATGAATCTTGGTAAATATTAAGTATACCATAAGTTCAGTGGGAGTAAATTTATAATTTTGGTCTTATATGTGGATGATATTTTGCTTGCTAGTGATGATATAAACCTTATTAAGGAAACTGAGAAATTTCTTATCTGAAATAAAAGATCTTGGTAAGGCATCTTTGTATTAATAATCCAAATTCACCGTGATCGCTCACGATATGTTTTAGGATTATCACAAAAGGCCATATGGAAAGGTATTACAAAAGGTTTAGCATGCAAAACTGTAAACCACATGACACCCCTAATTTTAAAGGAGACATTCTTAGTCTCAAACAGTGTCCTAAAGGAAAATTTTGAATCCAAGTATATGGAAAATTCCCTCTTTGCACCAGCAGTAGGAAGCTTAATGTATACGTAAATCTTACATTTAACGTTGGGATGCTTTGTCAATACCAAAGCAATCCGGAAAGAACATTAAGTAGCAGCCAAAAGAATGATAGAAGTATTTACAAAACACTAAAGAACTACATGCCTATGTTTTAAAGTCGGATCATCTTGAGATCATTAGGTATTCCGACATTAGTTAAATATATGGCTGCATATGTTTTAATGGACTGTAATTTGTCAAAACAAGTGTCGAAAGACCAATTAAGAAATGACTATCAGGTAGCAGTTCTGTACTCTAACAAGAGTTTATGGATTTAGACATTAATTATCTTGTTATAAAGAAAAGAGTACAAAATGAACGAAAGGGATACAACTTATAGAAACAAACTCTATTTAAAGGATCAATTTATGAAAAAGTTATCATCTTCAGTGTTTCACGAGCATGTTGCTCATATGGGTGTAACAACTTTTGATAACATTTAGTATAGTGGGAGTTTGTGTTGTTCTTTCATTAGTTGTTCTATTATTTAAAGTTTTGATCTCATTTGGTTAAGTTGGACTAGTTGGAAGAATATGTATATATTCATTATGATTCCATGCTACACATCTATACTTTTGATCTATGTCATTTAGTTGGATTTGTATACGTGATTATTGTGGGTTTAGTTGCGAATCAATTACAACGACTGCCCCTTTAGTCCTATACTTGCATGGCTAATGGACGAGATTGTTATAAATGACAATAAAGTGCGCACATAAGGGTTGTCATTTATGTTATGATCATAAATTAAAGGAAGGACTTTGTTTTGCAACCCAAGTGGGAGATTGTAAGGACATGGCTTGCAACACAAGTCATTTAGACTTCCATTCATAAAGTTATGATTATAATATTAAATTATAAAGTATAGTTGATAATAAAATGTGTAGAATTCCTGGATATATATTACCTAATTGTGATGGGCAAAAGGGTAATTTATTATCATAAATCTTGAAAGGGTGTGGTCCCTAAATGAAATGTCACCAAGTCTACTATATAAAGGGCATTCCATCAACCCTTAAGACTACTCCATTTTTCATTAGTACTCTCTCCATAAATCTTCATTAAGTGTTAAAGAAGTAAAAGAGGAAAGACATTCATCATTTAGAAGATCATTCTCCTACATCTTCTTCTTCTTCATTTCTCCCTACTTCATAATGGATTCAACAGGTATTTGTTCTTAACGCTTCCGCTTCATCTCTTCCTCAATCCTATTCTAAAGTGAGTGTGGCATTCAGGGATTAAAATTGTTCCAACACTCGCTCCTATGCCAATAAGAATCGAGAGAGGCGGAGGGTCTAGAGGGTTATCATCATCGTTAACAATTTGACGCCCTTGGAGTTCATCAATAGCTGCAAGGTTGAACATTACATAAGGAGGCGCGAAGTATTTGTCAGGTTGCAGAAGGAAGGGAGGGAGCATGGATTTGGAAACCTTAAAAGAGGGTTACAAGAATAGAGAGATGAGGAAGAGGACAGGAGAGGAGAGGAGAGGTGGCAAGGAAGGAGCAAGAGGAGACGTCGGAATGTGATGTGGGAGAATAACAAAAGTTGTCGATATATAAAAACTTGACATTTTTTAGGATATTGAAATTAGGTTTGGGTAGATAGATAAATTGGATTTTTAGGATATAAGGGTACTAAAGGGATTTAAATTTATTATAAAATTTATTGGAGCCTTTCTAAGGACCCGGGGAGAATAACAAAAGTTGTCGATATATAAAAACTTGACATTTTTTAGGGGCCTTATAAAAATAAACTCATAAATAATTTATCATATTTCTTTCTCAGTAAGAATAGAATATTTTTATTCTTTTTAAAAAAGGTTCAGATTTGTTACAACTTCACTTATGTTATCCGCGCTTGGGATGATTTTAGAGGCGGCGTGCTAGGATCCTGTAATTAAAATTGTGCACTACTACTCCTAACTCAGTTTTGTTTACCTTTACCCGCATAACAGTGACTTTATTTCTTTTGTTATAATTCTTTTTAATTAGTACTATTTTTACTTAAATCTCTCTACTCATTTATAGGTAGATTGACTTCATGTTTCTTTCTTGGTGATTCTCGACGAACATTTCATGTTCGAAAGATACCATTTATATAAATTGGTGTTTCTGTGCTATAAACATTGTTGTTGTTCGTTATTGTTTGGCATACTTAATCTATTATTTAGTTGGTTCGACTCACAATTTTTAAACTTCACTTTTACTCTTATATCAAATTGTTTTGCAATTATAATTGTTTTAAAGTAGTAAATATTGAAATAAAACAATTGACAAGTAATGTATACTCCCTCCGTCCCACCTCACTTGAGACTTATTTTTATTTTGATCCGTCTCATTCACTTGAGACTCCCCAAAATGGTAATCTCTTTATAATTTTATATTCAATCTACCCAACTCACCCATCTCTCTCTTCATTTTTCATCACACAATTCATTCAACCAACCTACTATTAACCCCACTAATTCTCTCTCTTCATTTTCTACCATACATTTTCCTTATTTTATTCTTTTTCCTTAGTTATTGTGCACTTCCTATAGTATACTGTATGTTCACTTCCTAAAATGACAAAAAACTTTATTATTTATCTCACTCATTCTCTCTCCTACTTTACTTTTATACTCACAACACCAATCAACTTACTATTCCATACCCAACCTTCTCTCTCCTATTTTACATTTCATACTTACATCACTTTCACCACTTCTTAATCTCTGTGCAAATAGGAGGGTGGACATATACTATGAGACATAAGTAGTATGAAATAGTTGGTGGATAATTTTTGTAAGTACGACATGTGCACTCATTAAATAATTAAAAAGTTGAGTAGAGTGTTGCGAGTACATAAAGTGGATATAAGAAAGAAGAGTATGAAGTGATTGGTAGATAGTTGTTGTAAGTATGACATGTGCGATCAGCCGATCATTGAATAAACAAGTACTATAAATTTTATTTTAAAATTTTAAATATAAAATAAAATAGAACACTGAAAAGAGAAAATCCAAGCGGGGAATATGTGTGATCAAAATTAAGTCCAACTTGTCAACTATGACATTTATTTTGGAAAGAAGTAGTATAATGTTAATTTTAATGCTTGACTAAGTATTAGCACCACTCTTTTCCTTCACAAATATTGCCTTATAATTGTAAGAGAGTAAAACATTAAAGTTAAGCCAAAGAATAGAATTGGACAATAAAATTAACCCATTTATTATGAGAGGTGTGAGCCAGTTGGGATAAATGATTTTAATCAAGGCATTTAATTATATAAAAATGAATACTTTTAAAATCTTCCATAAGTTAGATAGGAATGGTTACTTTATCCACCTCATAATAATTTGATGATTCATTAGTAATTCTCATTCTTTAAATGTCTACTTTTATATATCCAACCTACACCTACATGTTATACTTACGCACTTAAATTATGAGTTTCATCTCAAATCACCATATTCATAAATTATTTTTTTCACTTATAATATTTTTGAATGTACTTATACTAGTACTCTCTCCGTCTCAAACTTATGATTACTTATTTTCATTTTGGGCATCTGCTGATGATTATGTATTGAGTTCAACTATGAATTAAATTTGAAAATAAAATTAAAAAAAAAAAATAAAAAATGTTAAATTTTCTCTCTCATTCTTAATCACAACAACTATTCACTATCTCATTTTCTCTCTCCTTCCACTCACAACACCTTTTTTTCAATTACCGCGCATTTAATTTTAATAATCATAAGGTTAGGTTGGGACGGAGAGAGTATATATATTTTTAATTTAGTTTCAGAAAAAATAAATGTACTACCTCTGTCCCTAAATGAGTGTCCAAATTTCATTTTAAGAGACATCTGAAAATCTCAACTTTTTGTACAATTTAGTGGCAAAAATTCATATATAATCTTGTAATCTCTTTTCAAACTATTTAGTTTTGCACGTATAAAGAGACCGGTGAAAAAAATCGGAAAAAAAATATTTAAGGAAAAAGTTATGTTAAAAAAAGACATTCATTTTGGGACAAAGATTTTTTGAAAATAGACACTCATTTAGGACTAGAGGGAGGAATATAACTTATTGTATGATAGAGGGAGTATAATTTAGCAAGAGATGAGTATGAGCCAGTTTGGTATAAAGGCAGTTTGGTGTAAAGGAATTATGGAGTAGGTGGTCTGTGTCACAAAACCCACAAGCAAAAGGAATTTATTTATTTATTTATTTTGGTAAAAAAAAAACGAAAGTGAAATTGAATCGTGGTTCATGTGGTTGGTATAATTTGATCTTTTGAGAAACGAAATTGCCTTGCAACACTTAACCGAGTCATCACCGAACACGTGTCTTGCAACCAATGAGTCAGTTTATGAAAAACTTGTTTTACACATAGAGACGTTTTACATTAAGAAATTTTGTGTTACATTAAGGGATAAAAACATGTTTTACACTAAAGCGAACGTAAAACAAGTTTTCTCGAGATTTTCACTAAGATAAGTTATATAATTTCCGTCCCAACACATGTAGGACTTCTTCTTATTTAGGCCGTCCTTAAACAATTGACACTGCCCAAAATAAACATGTTCTAATATATTTATATTCAACCAAACTCACCATTTAACCCCACTCATTCTCTCTCTTCATTTTACACCACTCAATTTATTCAATCAACAATATTATTTACCCAACTCATTCTCTCTCTTTATTTTCTACCACACATACACTACTTTCTCTTAATCATTATGTCCACTCCTCTTGTCCTACTTGTTCTGAGACGGGGAGTATATAATAAAATAATAAAATAATAAATTAATCATAATTATAATAATATAATTTACTTTTCAGTAAAATGATTTTTTCTAGCCATAATAATAAGTGAGTTATTTTTAATTGTGTGAGATAATATTATTCTTTTAGTTTTAATTTAAAATATTTTATTTTACTTTTTTACTTTTTCTGTTTCACTAAAGTTGTATTTTTATTTTGAGCACCGAGAATAAGCAAGATGGTTAGTCTTTATTTATTTATATTAATTCATAGTGTCATGAAAACTACAATTGGGCTTATAACTAGGCTAACCCAAATCTCTCTAAAGTATTTAAAAAAATATTTTGAGATAGTGATTTTTTTAATAATACACTTTTTGAGTAAAATAGTGTTCTACTTCTGTCCAGTAATAAATGTCATAGTTGATAAGTCAATGTTTTTAAGCGTTTACTTATGTTTCTTTTATTGTCCCAATCTATTTATATGTGTAGCATAACACCTCCTATGACATTGCAATCTTCTGCCTATTATAATTGGTAGTATAAGAAGATCACCAAGACGCATTTATTTTGAGACAACCAAAATTAAAAGTAAGACATTTATTCTGGAACAAAAAAGGTAGCTTTTAGTTAGACGAATCTCTATCTATATCTCTATAATAATAACTAGTATAACACCCGTGCGTTAAACGCACGGCCAAATTTTTTTTTGATAAATGACAAAAATAATAATAATATAATCATTATAACTGTCTCATTTTATTTGCATAACTATTAAAAAATTGTTTTTCTTGAAGAAAAGTACCTTATAGCCTTTTTTAAAAATTATTTTAAAATAATAAAAGAAACCATTTGTTTATTGTTTTAGCTATAAACAATAAACAAATGGTCACTAAAATTTAAAGTTATAGTATTACTCTTAAAACAAATGGTCACTAAAATTTCAGAAGGCTACTACATCAATAATGTAGTAGATTTGTAAAAATTTAGTAGAGCAGGGTAAAAAAGATTAGATATACATTTTTAACAAAACAGATTAGATATATATCAAAATATATTTTTGCAGATTCGTTTGTACAATTAGGAAATGTAATATTTTGACTTGACATTTCTATGCTAACAATTGCTTAATCCAGTAATATTTGAAAAATAAAAGCCAAAGGAAAATCAATAAAAACAAATGATGTGTATGTAACTACCGTTTCATAATTATTTGGTTAGTTAAAATTTTTAGTTTTTTTTCACAAATCTTTTAATAAAAAATATGTGTAAATAGTAGTACCTAATGTAAATGTATCAATTAATTTGTCTATTAAACTATTAATGCTGGTATTCATTATGCTGGAACTTATTAAGGACAAAGAAAAATCGAGAAAGATATATTTTTGGGATTTGTAATAATTGTATTTTTGACAATCAAAATTGGAGCTAATGTATCTGGCCAAAATATAGTCTAGGTTAGAGTTTTGGAGGAAAACTAAAATAGAAAGGGGCTCTAATGCCTTGAGCCTTTATATATATCTATAATCTATAAATATATAATATCAGAAGTGCCAAACTTGGAGCCCAAACGGTTTTTGCTTATTCTAAGGGCATTTTCGTCTTTTCACTTTGTGGCATAGGATGTAATTTTTCTTGATAAATGATGGCATACAAAAAGGGCTGACAAATGCGTAAAGAAAAGAGGACCAAAAGAGTGCAGGCGTGTGCAGAAAGACGTGCGGAAGGCCCGAGGCGTTTTTGAAATGCAAGACTTTCTCTCGCTTCCCGTTCTCTCATCCATTTTTCCTTGCTTCCACACCACCATCTTCCACTTCTTCTGCCCAAAAACAGCCATCGTTGCTCTCCCCGCCCCATTCTTCTTGCAAAAGACGCCGTCATTTCTTCTCTCTCCCTCTCTCAAAAACCCATCTTCTGCAACAAACCGACTTTCTCAACTTCTACGCCCCTCGATCTGAACCCTTTTAACACTAATCAAGTTGGATCCGAACCTTTTTAACCCAGATTAGACCATAATTCATGATGGCGTAAAGGAATAAATTTGGAGGTTAAACTTGCAGAATGTAAGTTGTTGAGGAGCAAAGGACCACCGATTGGAAAGGGGTCAGAGAGAGCAACTCTGTGTGTGTGAGAGAGAGAGAGAGAGAGAGAGAGGACACGATGGTTGAGGGAGTAGGTAGCAAATCGAAGACGAGTAGATAAAGTTGAAGTGGTGGTTGGTGGAGGAGAGGTGACCGGCAAAAATGATGAAGGAGGGCACGACGGTTGAGGGAGTTGGAGTGGTCGGTGGTGGAGGAAGACTTGCCGGAGGAGGTCAAGTCGCTAGAACTGGTTAGTGGTGCAGATAGACTGAATTTGGGGTTTGTCACAGGCGTAAAAAACCGGAGAAAAAAAAAGGAACCAAAGGTCAATAATTAATGTTGGAATGAGTGGTATACAGTTGTCCACATTCATATTGAAAATACATTAGCATTATTGAAATTGTGAAGCATTCAAGCGTTCTACTCCGTCTTCAAGGAAATGTATTTGTAGTAGTAATTGTGGGTTTAAACTTTAAAATTTTGTGATAATGTTTAGTATCATAAGTATCACGTTAAAGATCTATTCCAAGTATTAGGAGTATAAAAGTTGAAGGTAGGAGAGTAATCTCTCCATCTCAAAATAGATGTCGTTTTGTGTGTTTCACACATATTAAAAAATGTCATTAATGCATGTGAAGAAGTCTCAATACCCCTAAAGTAATTCAACTACCTAAGTAATTAAATAGTTAGGTAAGAGATAGTTTACTATCATTATTAAAGGTATAATTGGTATATAACAATAAAAAAAAACTTTGAAAATAGTGAAACGACAAGTATTTTGAGACAAAATTTAACTCCTAAAACGATATCTATTTTGAGACAGATGGAGTAGTATTTAAGCTGATCATATGATGTAATAATATTATAATTAAATTGAATTTAGTATTTTATTTATCAATAAATTATTTTTGGAAAATAACCAACTGATACTCCTAATTTTTAAAAGCATGTGACTATTTTTAAGAACATATAATTTCGGTACCGTGTGACATACTCCTTCCGTCTCACTTCACCTGTGGTAGAAAATAAAGAAAAATAATGAATGTGTAGAAAATAGTACTGTTGGTTGAATAAATTTAGTAGTGGAAAGTAGTGGGACAGATCGAATATAAAATTTATTAATTTTTTGTCATTTTAGAGACTTTCAAGTGATTTGGGACGGATCAAAATGAAAATAAGTTTCAAGTAAGGTGGAATGAAGAGAGTATATGTATATACATATGTGTATGTAGGGTATGGAACCGCTGCACCGAAATTAGGTGCACCGCTGCACCGATATAAAAGTCGCACAACGTATTGTAAAACGTTTTTTACACAACGTTTTAGTGCACTACACAACGTAAAAACGATCGAAAAAGTGTTAGCTCCTGAAAAACGTTTTACATTTGTAAGTACACATTTTACATTAGGTAGACAACATTTTACAAAATGTTATACAATTTTCACATCGGTGCAGCGATGCATATAACGTATTGGTGCAGCTGTTCGAAATATGTGTATGTATGTATGTCTGTAATCAAAACCTTGACATTTTTAAGGAAGGCCAAAAATATTTCGTGTCAGTCAAAGATCATTTGAATAATAAAAGTAATTAACAGTAAATATATGAAAAATTAGTTATATACTAAATCTTATAATACAATATTTGAGAAGTCATTTCTTTTTCAGAAAGATATTATATGAAAATTAATTTATTTTATTTTATGCATGATATATAAAACTTTATTTTTTTGCAATTTTTTGAAATTATGAAATTTTAAAATAAAATATACTAATACATACTATGTACTGTAGTAATTTTTGTAAAGGCATTACATACTATTTTCGTTTCAAAATGAATCTTAAAAATTTAATAAAGGAAATGCTTAATTATTTACTTGTATTCTAATGATTCCTACTGTTTCATTTGAATGTGTAATTATTTCATTGTACTTTTTATAAATATAATTTCTATATTATGTGTTCCATTCACAATTTAGTTTTCCCCATTCTTTGTACATTTTATCTACAAAATATTCACTCTGTCCCAGAAAAATAGTTTTATTTTTTTTTGTCAATATAAATAAACTTTGACCAAGCATTGGTGACGATTTAATCATTCAAGTCCAATTCTAAAATTTGTAATTGATAAATCATTAAGTGATTTATCAATAACGATTTTTAGAATTTCATTGCAATCATTAAATTAACATCAATTTTTGGTCAAAATTTATTTTTGTTAACCCGTAAAAGTCAAAATGAAACTATTTTTTTGGATCAAAAGGTGTAATATATTAGTGTTAAATTTGTTCTCTCACCGTGCATCGCACGGGGGTACTGCTAGTATAGATAACAACCAAGTCTTAGTATTCCCGCCTAAAGTAAGGGGTAGCTCGGGAATTTCACTTGGCAAAAGGGGGTTACTTTGGGCATAAAATTCTCCTGATTCTTCTAGACCCACCGACAAACACACACTCTAACCATTTACTCAGATTTACCTCTCTCTATACACCACAATTTTAGAGTGATGTGAGAGCTTCTCTCTAAATTTCTCCACTGCCTCTCGCCTTCTACACTGCCGTCCGCCGTCATCACCACCCGCCTCCACGACGGCAACCGCCGCCAACATGCTACGCACTTCTTCCAGGTTCGTTTTCTCCATCTGTTCTGTCTATTCTCTCTCCGTCTCTTATGTCTTTTTATATTCTCTCTCTGTCTCTTCTCTCTTCTCTCTTTTCTCTATCCATCTCTTCTACCTCTTCACCTTTTCTTTTCCTTTTTTGTGATTTTGGTGGTTGTTGCTTTGTGTCTGCTCTCTTCTTTGATTTTAGGCTTAGATCTAGAAGTTAGTGCCTATATATGTGGGTTTTGGTGTGAATATGTGCTTTAATGTGTGTTTGTTGGCTCAGATCTGATTTTTTATTGTTAACTCAAGGCAAATGATCTTCTCTCCCTCTATTTATAAAAATAGATCTATTTTTTGGGTGATTTAATTGGTTTTGCTTGAAAAAAGCAATGTTTTATTTTATTTTATTATGTGTTCTCTTGGGTCTTGGAAATATATATGGCTTTTGTAGGTTTCGTTTTAATATTTTCCCTTCCTGTGTCTCTTGAACTTTACTCGCGATTTTGTGGCCCATCTCAGGTTTATGAGTCACATTTTGTTACATGGAGAATGGTGGTGGTGGTAGTTACGATGGTCTTTGGAAGTCGCAGGCGGTGATGGTGGAGGCGGCGCGTCGACGTTGGTGGGCAGTGGTGTCCGAAACCCAAGATAAACGAAGGAGAAGCGGATTCAATTGAAACTCAAAAATGAACTTGAATAAATCAAACCCATAATAAATTTTATCAACATAATTTTTACAAAAATTGTACTCAAGGTTGATTTATAGTAAGAGAGATGAGGCGTCGGGGACGGCGACGGCGACGGTGGTGGGCAGTGGTGTCCGAAACCCAAGATCCACGAAGGAGAAGCGGATTCAATTGAAACTCAAAAATGAACTTGAATAAATCAAACCCATAATAAATTTTATCAACATAATTTTTACAAAAATTGTACTCAAGGTTGATTTATAGTAAGAGAGATGAGGCGTCGGGGACGGCGACGGTGGTGGGCAGTGGTGTCCGAAACCCAAGATCCACGAAGGAGTATCTGATTCAATTGCAACTCAAACTTGACATTGAATATATCAAACCCAGATTAAATTTTATTAACTAAATTTTAAAAAAACTATTCTCAAGGTTGATTTATACTACTAGGGATAAAAAAAAAAATCATCCAAAAAGATGAAAGGTGGTTGTTTTCTTCTTCGTGGTGAATTTGATGTGTTCAGTTCTTAAGAAGATGGATCTAGAGAACGGTGGAGAATAACAGGTTAGGTGTGGTGAGTTACGGTGAAGGTAGGTGATTAAGATGGGAGAAGAAGGGTGGATATGGAATTTTTTGGAGAAGTAATCCTTTCCTTGGTTAATGTGACTCAATCCTAAACAACACTTAAATGGAAACAAAGGGAGTAGTATTTACGAGCTTATTTTCTTAAGCAGGTATGAAATATTTTCATTAACATTACACTCTTTAAGGATATTTTCCTTAACATTTTGTTCTAAATATTTTGTTTTGTTGATGATATTAGGTTGTTGTCTTCGCCCTCGCACGCTCAAAAAAAGTACTTAACATTACACTTTCCAATGTTTTTAAGGTATTCCCTAACGATTGTTAAGTTAATTTGTTGGACATGTAATATTTGGATTTATGTTATATTTCCTATGTGACCGGGATGTGGTCACTGAATATTTTGGATTCATGTTATATTTCTTATGTGACCGGGATGTGGTCACTGAATTATTTTATTTATGTTATATTTCATTAGCACTACAAATGATAGAACAAACACAATTCAAATATCTTACAACAATACAAAGTCATTAGCACTACAAATGATAGAACAAACACAATTCAAATATCTTACAACAATACAAAGTCATTAGCACTACAAATGATAGAACAAACACAATTCAAATATCTTACAACAATACAAGTTCATTAGCACTACAAATGAAAGACAGACACAAGATAAATATCTTACAACATAATCCCATTGAAATGACGTGGAATTTGACCCAATTCAAATCTATTCCCTGTTAGTTGGACACCTCCGGCACGTGTGTCCTTCCTTCTTACAAGATGAACAATGGATTATTCGTTTTCCAGATTGCCAGTCCATACTATTTCGAAGCCGTCTTGATTGTGGTCGTCCCTGCTTTGCATCGCGTCGAAGCATATCATTTGGTTCAAATATTGGCACCCGACCATCCACATTCCAATAGTCCTCATGCTGCAATGGTTCGAAAGTCCCTGACCATGTTTTGTAGTATGACCCGAGAGTGTAAAATTGATCAACGTAACTACGACCATCGACATTCATGAATGTGCAACATGCAATTGCATGGGAACACGGCAAGTGATATGCGACCCATTTTCCACATGTGCATGTACGCTCATCAAATCTCACAATTTGAGTATTTCCACCTTTTTCACCACGACGTCCGGTTGTCACTTGAAACACTCCCCTGTTATTTACGTTGAACGGTCGAACATGGTGTGACCCAGCCTTTTTGGTGTTGTAGTTGTATCGACGATGGATCCTTTGGCTAAATTTGTATAGTGCATTAGGGTTATTAGTAACACCCCCTAATGCATTCATTGCAAACCCCAGTCTGCTGTGAAAGTATTCCACACAACGGTAGAAAGAAGTCTCAACAATAGCTGTTATTGGCATACCACGTGATCCTTTCATGACCCCATTAAAGACCTCAGATAAGTTCGTAGTCATAATACCATATCTATAACCACCATCATGCGCCAGTGTCCACTTCTTCTTATCTATATGCTCAAACCACTTGATGGCTTCTGGGTCAACTAAACGGATCAACTCTAAAGTATTTTTCAATTTTCTATCTTGGTGAGCACAACCAGCAACCCAGAACAGACGCTTCAAATCACTACCATGATGCTTCTTCAGAAAATTTGCTCTCATATGCCTCAAGCAATATCGATGATGCACATTTGGCCACCAAGTATCTTCTGCAACTGTAGCAAGAATGCCATTATGACGATCAGAAAGTAAGCATACCTCACAACCCTTGATAATATGTTGACAAACAAGGCGTAAAAACCAACTCCAGAGAACATGGTCCTCTTTTTCAACAATAGCAAAAGCAAGAGGAACGATGGTGTCGTTGGCGTCAACACCCATAGCAATGAGTATCACCCCTTTATAACGTCCATGTAAGAACGTTCCATCAACAGACACGACAGGCCTACAATGAGTGAAAGCTTGAATACAAGGCCCGAATGCCCAGAAAACACGATCAAACTTTTTATATACACCAGGTGGAGGAGGATTATAATACTCAACAATAGTTCCAGGATTGTATTTCTGAATAGCACCTAGGACACGAGGTAACCGAGCATAAGATTCCTTCCAGTCTCCAAACACTGAGCCAATGGCCTTTTGTTTCCCACACCATGCCTTCTTGTAAGAAATTGTCCTACCGTATTTCTCATTTATATCTGCAATAATAACTTGAACATTTAAATCAGAATCATCCTTGACCTTATGGAGAATATGCCGACCAATAAACTTAGCATCCAAGTTGGGGTGATCAAGACTAAGTCCAGAATACAAACAACAATGAGGGCCTCTATACTTGGTCACTTCCCAATATCCTATCTTCTTCTGACTCACACGAGCATAAAAAGGGCATGGATAGTCTTTCAACAAACACTCAATGGCCCACGTTTGGAGTGTGCTCTTTCTTACCTTAAAACGTCGATTGGAATGTATGCGATACTTCTTTATCTCATATTGCACCTCAATCTTCTTAGAAAATCGTATCCCTTTAGCCAATCCACCCTTCTCTCCATCCCATATCGGAAAACTACATTGATTATTAACAGCAATCACATCAACTTCTTCTCCAATATCATGGTAAAGAGGATAGTCTGCTCTCTCATGCATTCGATTCTCTCTCCTTTCGTACGCTACTAAATCTGATTCAATCCTATCATTCGGCCCATCGTCACCCTCGCTAATCTCACTACCGGTGTTGTTTTCTTCATCATCATCATCAGGAAACAACAAACTATCTATTTGTGCATCATAGTCTTCATCATCTTCATCATCTTCATCTAAAACATCATCATCAGCCGGAACATCCTCACGTGGCACTCGTCTACGACGCGGTCTCTGGTTACTTGGACCCTCGTCAGGCTCTCGGTTGTAACTCTGCGAATTATCATAGAATGTCTCTGTACTTGGACCCTCGTCAGGCTCTCGGTTGTAACTCTGCGAATTCACATAAAGTGTCTCTGCCTCTGCATAACGTTCATTCGTCTCTTGATTATAACCAATGTCAGTCCCACCCCCACGGATATCAAACACCTCAATAGCCTTCATGATAATATACAACTGCAAGTTACTCAACCCACCAAATTGAGCATTAACATCAAACATTAACGCCACACCATTATCGTTTTGGATGTGAAATGGAAAGTAATTTGCAATTCCATGGTCAAAGGAATGAGGAAACCTACAAATAACTTCCAGCTGAAATCTTGTTCGATCTACCCCAATATGTTCATACAACTGATCAATCGACTCAGTGTAAGTCCATCTACGTATCGCTCTAAGACCAAATTTTGGTCCTTTTTCAAAAAGAGGACCATTAAATGGATCTTCATCATCCCCTCCCCAGTAGCACATGAAAATAAGCGGTAACCCACTCATCGATACCCTAGAACCCTAGAAAATGATAATAACAGTCAAAATCTTAAATTTATCATTTCTCTCTACAAATTCACTAAAAAACCTAAAATAAATAACATCAAACACAAAAATGACATATAGATAGAGATCTTGGTGTACCTTTTTGCTTGATCTGAGTATTTCAAGAAATGGATTTGCAAAATCCTCTCCTCTTTGCGTCCCTTCTTCTTTCTCTCTCTATTTTCAGACAAGATGGAGATATAATGAGCAGCACATACTGAAACCTTATCTTATTGTGTGGGTTTAATGTAATTCGCTACTTGAAAAAGCGAATTAATGTAATTCGCTACTGCAGGAAGCGAATTATCTTAACCTTAATTAACCCCGTAATGCAAAGCGCGCCTAATCTGGTCAAAGAGTAATTCGCTTTTGGCATTAGCGAATTACTTAATTCGCTTTTTCTAGAAGCGAATTACTTCAAAGTTGGTCATATTGGTACATACTTTGAAAAAGGTGATACTTTGGTAAATACTTAGAAATAAGGGAATTATTTGAGAAAAAAATCCACTATTTCATGTAATAAATTACTCGCTCCGTCCCAAAATACATGTAGTTTAAGGGATTGAAATTTGTCCCAAGATGTTTGTAGTTTTGTTTTTATCTAGACATCCTTGACATTGTTTGTCAAATATACTCTTATTTATGATGGTAGTTGGCATTGTAAAAACATTTAATTGTCTTGGTACTTGAAATATTTTAAGGGTAATTTAGTCCATTTGACATGCATTGCTTGCTTTTCTTAATTTGTGTGAAAATCTTAGAACTACAAGTATTTTGGGAAGGAGGGAGTAGTTACTTTAAAATGTCCATGACTACATATCAGCATTTTCAAGTGTGCTCTATATTTTGGTTCCCATATATTTTGGTTTTACATCTTTTTCCATTATCTCCCCTTTCTAATACACTATCATAACACAAAAATGTCAGCTATCAAAATAATCATCATTTGCATCTTAAGTAATTCAACAAAATATTGGCCCGTGAATCGCACGGGTGGTTCACTAGTGGAGTATAATGATAAAGTGTTGTGGGAATGGATAGTGGAGTAGAGAATAACTAGTTGGTTAATTGATTTAAATAGGGTTAATGACATATTAGGGCCTGAACTGCAGGGGGGTGCGTCTAAAAGGGGCCTGGGTTTTTTTTTTCGCTAGATGAGGGCTCAATATCATAATTTTTCGGCAGTTAAGGGCTTTTTGACGGAAATCGTTAGAAAAGTCAGTTAAGTGCCATGTGCATGGCACGTGATCGACTAAATGGATGGATTTGAATTTCATACTAACTATTAAGGGGTGATATGTAAAAGTCTGAAACTAGAGGACAAAATTAAAATATATCCCTCTAAAATATTACATCCAACCCCTTCTTCTTCCCAAATCAACCCCTTCTTCTTCCCAAATCAAACCTAGATCCAAGTCCAACCCCCTTCCTCCGGCAGACCACCATCAACTCCGACCGCCACCGCCACCACCATCATCACCGATATACTCCACCAAACCCATCACCCGCCATTAAATATGAAAGCAAACCAAATCATCCAAATCAAAACAAAAAACTCATCCAAAATCAAAACAAAAAAATCATCCAAATCAAAAAATTCAACAAATGTTTTGGCCATGAATATCATATACAAACCCTGAGAAAAGGACGGACTCAAGGAGTTGGGCATTTTCCCTCTGTTTTGGGAGTGGAATTCAGAGTCGTCAATTGGGTAGAATGTCGGAGGCGGGCTGCGGCGGCCATTTTCGAGGATGAGCGATTATAGAGATGATTAGATAATAGAGAGAGAGGGGCGAACTGAATCTGACGGCGGCGACGCTATGGTAGGTGGTCGTGGTGGCGATGGTTGAGGGGTTGGCCATGGTGGCGGCGGCGGCCATGGGTGTCGGGCAGAGGGAAGGTGAAGTGGGGATTATTTGTGATGGGTCATTGTGAAGATTCAATTGATTTCAAGAGACAGAATTTTGGAAAATTGGATATGAAAAATAAAATGGTTAGTGGGTTGGGAAGCCATTATTGTTGAAGAAAACTGGAAGACAGGGGAAAGAGTGAGATGAAGAAGACGGGGGAGAGATTATGTTTGGTAATACAATACTCCCTTCCGTCCCAAAATGAATGTACATTTTTTTAAAAAATATAGTGTGATCAATTTTTTTTTTTTTTGTTTTTCCATAAAGATGAAATTTGATAGGATTTTTTGTTGTTGTTGTTGTAAATAGTGATAATTACTTTATGTAGTTTTAAATTTGGTGAATGTAAAAAGTAATTTATTATGTTCCTATAATAAAATTTAAATTTATATATAATTTTATTTATTTTAAATTTATTATTTAGAAAATAATCTAAAAAATCCTTTTATATTTAAAATAGCTATTAGATTAATTTGTTTAATAATTTTGATTTTTTTAATAAATTTATTTTATATATGATAATTACTTATTTATTATATACTTGATTATTTAGAATAATGATTATTTTTTTAGAAAATATATTTATTTCATTTTTAAACCTTTTGAGTTTCAAAAATTTCACTAAAACCCTTACTAACTAATATCATTACAAATCCATCCATTTAGTCGATCACGTGCCATGCACATGGCACTTAACTGATTTTTCTAACGATTTCCGTCAAAAAGCCCTTAACTGCCGAAAAATTATGATATTGAGCTCTGATCTAGCGAAAAAAAACCCCAGGCCCCTTTTAGACGCACCCCCTGCAATTCAGACCCTAATCTGTCATTAACCCATTTAAATATACAGTAGCTTCCATTGATTGAAAACTATTCCCTCTATCTTAATTTTTTTTTCTCATTTTTTTAAATTATTACTACGAATGAATTTTGAAAAAAAAATTAGGCTGATTTAATTAGCATTACGAAAACTTAAAAAGAGGAATGGAATATTATAAAGTTACCAACATATAAATATATAATGTGTAAAAAAAAAACATATAAAAAATAAAATTACTCCCTTATTATTATGTATTCCCTCCATACTAACACAAATAAGACTTCTTTCTCTTTTAAGTTGTCCAAAAAGTAAGACTTCTTTCTCTTTTAAGTTGTCCAAAAAGTTATCCCAAAATAATTGAGACTGCCCAAAATATTTTAATATATTTATATTCAACCAACCCACCGTTTAACCTCACTCATTATCTCTTTTTATTTTTTCACCACTCAATTTATTCAACTAACATTACTATTTACCCAACTCATTCTCTTTCTTTATTTTATAACACACATACACTATTTTTCTCTTAATTATTGTGCCCACTCCTCTAGTCCTACTTTTGATGATGGGACGTTTCAAAATAATTTCAAGTTCAATCTTCATGCTAACATTACATCATTGTGAGTCAATGTCAAACGTGGTAGCCACCGCACACGTATGGTTCGTCTCATGCACGTTTACTTGCAAGCTTCAATCTTTGACTTAATTGGAAAAAGTGTTAGCAACTTCAAATTCATTCCAATAAAGAATCAAGATTCCAAAATTAATCATTATTTGAATCTTGAGTACCAATTCTGGAGAGGAAATCCTTCTGTACACTTTTGGTGTAATATTGTGTATCACTTTTGGTATACTATTGTGTATTACAAGTGATCTAATGGTTATATATTACTCACTCTGTCCCTAAATGAGTGTCCATTTTCAAGAAATCTTTGTCCCTAAATGAGTGTCTTTTTTTTAACATAACTTTCTCCCTAAACGTTTTTTTTCGAAAAAATTTTCACCGGTTTCTTTATACGTGCAAAACTAAAGGTTTGGAAAGGAGATTACAAGATTATATATGAATCGTTGTTACCAAATTGTTCACAAAGTTGAGATTTTCAGTGTCCCTTAAAATAAATTTTGGACACTCATTTAGGGACAGAGGTAGTATTAAAATTACTCCCTCTGTCCCTAAATGAGTGTCAATTTTCAAGAAATCTTTGTCCCTAAATGAGTGTCTTTTTTGAACATAACTTTCTCCCTAAACGTTTTTTTTCGAAAAAATTTTCACCGGTTTCTTTATACGTGCAAAACTAAAGGTTTGGAAAGGAGATTACAAGATTATATATGAATCCTTGTTACCAAATTGTTCAAAAAGTTGAGATTTTCAGTGTCCCTTAAAATGAAATTTGGACACTCATTTAGGGACAGAGGTAGTAAAATAATTATAATATCACAAATAATATATTGCCGTCAGATCACTTATGGTAAACAAGTGGTACACAGATTGTGGTACATAGAATCTCATTTTCCCAATTCAGTGACAATCTCCACAATCTATAGAAAATGTTTTTTTTTTTTCATTCTTCCCTTTTTGCCACATGTACCTGTCCACTTTAACCAAATAATATAACCAAGTCATTTTAGGGTAAAAGACATTGATTTCATTTTTTTTTGTTCGATATTGTATTCTCTATTTCTAAATAAGAAATGAAACTATAATGCATTTCATTTTATCTTACGGTGTTAAAAAAGTACGGGTAAATATAAATTCACAAAAAAATCACACAAAACTTGGCTAATAAAATAATATGTCAAGTATTTGTTGGTGTTTTTAATTAAAGTGTGGCGGGTCCACAATCGATAAAACTAATAAAATATCGTCAACTCATTTTGTAGACTTCTTTAGTAGTGCCCCTAGCATTACCCAAAAAGTAAATAGTCTAACAGGCAGTGTCACACTAGTGATATATTAACACTGCATCACCAAAGTTAAAATTAGTATGTTGTACTACCTTTGTTCCCAAATAAGTGTTCAAATTTCATTTTAAGTGACATAAATTTTTGTACAATTTGGTAAAAAAATCATAGATAATCTTGTAACCCTCTTTACAAACATTTAGTTTTTGCAAATATAATGAGATCGGTGAAAAAAATTCTCAAAAAAAAACATTAAGGGACAAAGTTATGATCAAAACGGACACTCATTTTAGGACAAATTTTTCTGAAAATGGGCACTCATTTAGAGACAGAGGGAGTATTATTTTATCATTAATGACTAAGTTCTATTATATGAAAAATAGTTTACATTTCAAAGTCGTTTGATTTTAAATTTTTTCGAGACTTGAACGCACATCCTAAAAAAAATAAAAGTGGCTTAAATTATTGATCATAGTTCATTTGTAATAGCAATAAAAAAAAAACAGACTAACTTTCCAAAACATATTACACCTTATATGTCCACGATATAATTTTCTATCTTTTTTTTGGGGTACAAATATAATTTTCTATCCTTGTTAAATTGTTTACCCCTTCCATTCAAATTTTAGCGCCACCACGAAAAAAAAAGAAAAAAAGAGAGAATATCTCAAATAGTTTCACTTGTTTCATAGAAATTGCAAAATTTAAAAACAAGAAGTTCTTTATAAATTTTATTTAGTGGGACACACTTGTCATTATCATATCGACTAACCCACATAATATTCCTTATCTCACTTTCTCTCTCCTACCCAATTATCTATAATCACAAAACATTGTTTTTTTTTTCACTGTTGTTTTAATTATCGCACAATAACGATTTTGTACAATTTGAAATGAGACGTATGGACCCGGTGGTTAATAAAGCTCCATCATCCGCAGCCACAACAACCTCCCTCTGTGATATTTATCTATTTATTCCCCAAACAGCCCTTCATTATCCTTACCGCCCTTCACACATAAATACACTCAACTCACTCATTAATGCCTTAAACCGCCATAAAAATAAAACCCTTCCCGCAGTTAGTTACTCCGGGACGACGATCTTCTCTCAAATGGTGGAGCCGATAGGCATCGACGACGGCGACGATGGCCACTCCGAGGAGCAACTTTTGTTGACGGAGATCAACAATGGCGACCGTTCATGGCGGTTAAACTTCGATGGATTTCAGGTCTCGTCTGAGTATAAAGAGAAGCCTCCCCGTGGATTCCATCACTGTCTTGGAGTTTTAGGTAATTTGTTTTTTGCTTACGAAGTTTTTTTTTTTTTTTTTTTGCCTCAATTGTTTAAGAGAAGCCGCTACATTTAGCAATTATTTTATGCTGACTTGCAATTGTATTGTTGTTTCCTTGTCTGGAATTGGTTAAATCGTTTTTGCTTTTTTGGAATTCATAAATTTGTATCCGCTTGTTATTTTGTTAATTTTTTAGTTTAAAAATTTTAAATCACTTGGGTTGGCACTTTAATTGGTAAAGTACTCGTGTGGTATTATTATTATTATTATTATTATTATTATTATTATGAACAATTATAAAAGAAATACGTAAGTTATATCAGTTTGTTTTGGATTATACCAGTCATTTGTCATTTTGTTGTTTTTCATTTAATGTTTAATCGTCAATCGTTTTTGTGATTGCTGTGTTCAAAATCCTAGTATGAATTGTGATGAACTCGGGTGAACCAAGTCTTTTGGATAATAACAGTTGCTGGACCATAATGTGATTTATTGGTCAGAAACGATACGTTCATTTTTTGAAAATGGAATCGGGTGGTGGTTGGTAGTAGGGGGGTTTAGTTTTGTGATAAAACTGGTAACTAATGCAATAAGTGAAATTTATCTGGTGGTATGTAAAATTTACCACGGATCCAAAAGCTTGGGCTCAACAATGAATATCAAGCCTAATACGGTAATAGTTTTGGGATGGTATTATATTTTACAGGCTCCAATACAATCAAGATGCTTAAGCTCATGGGCAGGTCTCAGGCTTGCTGTAAGTGTATCAGTTGGGAAAATTTTGTTGTGAGGTCTAAATTCAAATGCTGCTATAGTGGCGATTTAAGCTACCTTTACCATTGACTTTGTAAAATGAAATCGCCCTGCCACTGCCTTACAAGATTATTTTCATGGGTGTACTCCATTAGGGAATTGAACATTTGAAGAAATATACTGTATTTTGGATTTCTGATATCAGTTGAAACTTGGAACAAGAATAGGTTGAGGATGACAATCTGAGTGGTTACTTCACTAGTCATATCAGAAACTAAACGGGGTCTTAATATTTGCAAGTCGAACAAGAATCCACTTGACAATCTCTGATCGCTATCTTCAATCAGATTGATGGATCCAATGAGTAATTTTATATTGGATTATTGAGATAATTTATGGACGCATATTCAAATACATCCATTATATTTGCATCCTAAAAGATATAGGATTCAAAAAATACAGTAGGCGTGACTAATAACTCGCGAGTAATTGTAGTTTGGGGTTTTCGGATATTCTTTGAAGGATTACTGAAATGTATCGATTATGCAGGGATCCAATGGGTTGCATTTCAACAATTTAATTAATTTTATTATTTATGTCTCAGCTACTGAGGACAATGTTGCGGAGTATTATCAGCAACAGGTTGAAATGTTGGAGGGCTTCAATGAGATGGATCTCCTAGCAGAACGTGGTTTCGTACCTCGAATGTCAGAGGTATTTATAATTTCTCTGCGTACTAGGAACCACACTTTTGACTGTCAAAAAAAAAAAAAAAGGGAAAAAGTGCATAAGCCTTGAACATTGATGCTCATTCTTTTTGATTGCAGGAAGAGAAGGAGAACTTGGCTAGAAGTGAGACTCTTGCCATTAGAATATCAAATATTGCAAATATGATTCTTTTTACTGCAAAAGTTTATGCATCCGTCAGGAGTGGTTCATTGGCAATTATTGCCTCTACATTGGATTCGCTTCTTGATCTCCTGTCAGGCTTTATTTTATGGTTTACTGCATTCTCTATGCAAACGCGAAACCCATATCTGTATCCAATTGGAAAGAGACGAATGCAGCCTTTGGTTAGTGCCCTACTGTCAATCTCTTGTGTGTGCGTATGCATATGCCCCCTTTTCTAAAATAAGGTGCATGATATATACTGTCATTATGCAACCAAATTCTCATTTAAACCTGGTTACCATTAATATGTTGCCAGGTTACCTTTAATATGTGGCCAGACTACATAGTTTCAGGCCAAACAAATTCTGTATGATACATTTAGAAGGGTTAAAGAAAAGATATACTTTGTTCTTATAAAGTTCTTAAATGGATAGTGCAACCAAGTAGTCTTTCACTTTGCGTTAATTCTGCAAGTTGGACTGTTGTATTTAATGTTCTTTGTAGATAATATTTCTAACTGACAATTTTGGCTGGTCCATATAAAACACTAGTATGGTAAGATGTACTAGGATATCCCTTTTCCTTTAGCGAGTAGTTTACCAATGGAAAAAAAAATTCAAGCTAACTTATCCACTTGGAATCGGCATATTAATCATTTCCTGCCATTTAGTTCCGTGCAAAACAAGATTTATGTTGAACCACACATGATGATATCCTTTAATTTTACGGAGGATCTTACTTTTTCATCTTTTCTTACCTCTATTGCTGTCAGTGATATTGATACTATTAGTCTTCCTAATTGGTGTCCCTAATAGTCTGTTTTACTTGTTCAAAAGATCTTCAGCAAGATTTTTTATTTTTTTATTTTAGATGTTCAGCACTCTGTTTAAAGAATGCATGGGTCCATTGATTTAACAACAGAGGACATCAAGGGAAAATCCCAGCTCAAATAAAACCAATTTAAAGATAGTGGGGGATAGTTATTACGAAGGGACAAAGATGCTTGGTATCATATCCCACTACAGTTATCAGTTAAGGCAGCAGGATTTTGTTACAATGTGCGACTTCTTATTTCGTATCTTGGCTGATTTGTATTTATATTTTTCATGTTCATCCACCCTCTCCACGCCAAGAAGTATGCCCGTCTTTCCATTTTAGATGTCAAAAAAGGATGGTCTTCCAGGATTTCATTATTGGAGTTAGGGATCTCTGAAGTGTACTTATGTTATACTCCCTACGTCCTCGGAAGATTGTCCCACTTTGACTTTCATGGTCAACTCATTTGAATTTTGACCATAATTTAATGAAAAATTCAATTATCTCTATGCAATATTATAAATTGTTATTGATAGTGATAATATTCCTTGCTTGAAGTGTTACTCTCGATTCTTATGCAGGGAATACTCGTCTTCGCTTCAGTCATGGCAACGCTGGGACTGCAGATAATCTTGGAGTCTGTGCGAACATTGGCATCTGATGTAAGCATTGAGTTCATTATAGATTAGGTACTCTGAATGTAATTCCATAGACAAAGGCCATGTTTGGCATTTGGATACTTGGAAGCTTGCATTTTTTTATTTTTTTATTTTCTAATTATTATTTTTATAGAACAAGTACTCTTATAAAATAGAAAGAGGAGAATGTACACTCAGGTCCTAACCATTAGTTGTTCTGGCTTCTTGCAGGATATTGGATTTAGCTTGACCAAGGACCAAGAGCGATGGGTCATTGGCATAATGCTTTCTGTGACCTTGGTCAAACTTCTATTGTGTGTCTATTGCCGCTCATTTACCAACGAGATTGTAAAAGCCTATGCCCAAGATCATTTTTTTGATGTCATCACAAACATCATTGGCCTAATTGCTGTACTTCTTGCTAATTATATCAGTGATTGGATGGATCCTGTTGGAGCTATCATTGTAAGTACAAACTATCACCTTATCCTGATCCTCTCTCGCTTGTTCCCCCCCCCCCCCCCCCCCCCCCCCCCCAAAAAAAAAAAAAAAAAACAAAAGAAAAGAAAGAATACCCCCGATTTCATATGTCCTCGTACTTTGAAAGTGGCTACATCCCCATTCAGTTGTATTATTCAGTTTCCACTACCGAAAAATACCCGGAAAACATTAGGAGGGTTCTTACTGTAGCCCTGATGTTTTGGTCAACACCAAAGAGGCAAAGACTCATCCTTCAGAAATCAGAAGTGAAAGAATTGGAAAATGGGGATATGGGAGTCTTTACTCTTTCCTTTCTTTGTGGGTTAATTTCACTACCCACATCTTGGGTTTGGATGAGTCTCACCCCCTGGTGGTTTGGTTCCGTCTCACTTTCCCCCTTTTTGTCAAGTTTATATAAGCTAAAAGACTTTTTTACCCCTAAATGTTTAACACAATTTGGACTTTGCATTGAGGATAACTTAGTCTTTTAGGGGGTAAAATAGTAATTTAACTTGCATAAATATTGACAAAAGGGGGGGAATGAGATGAAACCAAAGCTCAGGAGGGATAACGAGACTTATCCAAATTTCAGTGGTGGGCAGTGGAATTAACCCATTTTAGTTTACATATTTATAATACACAGTACTATTTTGAAGCCTTCTGGTCATAGTATCATCTGTAATCACATTTTTAACCTTGTACATTATGCAGCTGGCCTTGTACACCATCCGCACCTGGTCATTAACAGTCCTAGAAAACGTCAACTCCCTAGTCGGAAGGTCAGCTGCACCAGAATACTTACAGAAGCTCACTTACCTTTGTTGGAACCACCACAAGGCCATAAGGCACATAGACACTGTCAGAGCCTACACCTTCGGTTCTCATTACTTTGTGGAAGTCGACATTGTCTTACCAGCAGACATGCCACTCCAAATAGCTCACGACATAGGCGAGTCTTTACAAGAGAAGCTCGAGCAATTGCCTGAAATAGAACGTGCTTTTGTTCATCTTGACTATGAGTATTCTCACAAACCCGAGCATGCTCAGGCATACCTTTAGCATCTTCTCCAATTGACCCTCCCGTCCCATATTTCTTTCGCTTATACTGCTAGAAGTTCGTTGGGTTTTAGCGAAATGAACAATCAACCCGTGAGTTGATTTGGCAGGTGGCGCGGAGTTGGGTTTGTGAAGGGTAATAATGTGTGTGTGTGTGTGTTTTGTAGTTGGTAGTAATGTGTATTGTTAACAGAATAGAAGTGAAATGGAGTTTAATCTTTTAAGGAAGCTCCATTCCTTGTAGTGTTAACTGTATTAATAGATGTTTATTACTCCGTATTATTATAGCTCATATTAAGTGTCATAGTTGAGTTAGTTGTCAGTGTTTATAAGAATGTGTTCAATTGTTTGTTGTTTACGCTTGTACCACAATAAAATTGCATTAATATTACTCCTTGTCTTATATATATACTCCCTCTGTCCTAGAAAGATAGTCTCATATTGATTTTTTATGGTCAATATAAATGAACTTTGATCAAATATTGATGGTACATATTCCTAGCATAGCATAGATAGCATTGCTATGAGCATTTCGAATGGTTTGCTTATCTACATTACAAATATGAAAACATTGTGATATTTCGATACGATAAGTTTTAAATTTTCATTAGTATAGTTAATTCGATTTAAAATTATTTAAATTTTTGTTAGTATAATTAATTTAATTTAAAATTATTGGTTAAAGTTTATTCCTATAAAGAAAAAAAAAAAGTACGTTTGGAAAAGAAAAAAATAGTAGTCAATTTACTAGGTTAAAGCTTTTCAGCAGCCAAATGTGTTTTGTTCTAAGTTGGTGTAACACCCCAACTTTTCACTACTAATAAATAATAACTTATTTGAATAAATCCCAAATTCAGAATGCCCCAACGGCTACAATTAACCACAATTCAAATTTTAACTAACATTCAAACCCAAACGGCTGGTACAAAACACTAGCTCAAAAGGTAACTAACGGGAATAAGGTCTAAAACTTAACATAACGGAAATCATAGTTACTAACTAACTTTATTCAAAATATAACTTCCATGCCGCCAACCTTGCGACCCTCGATCAGCTTATTTATAACTTGGAGAGAAATAAGAATGAAAGGAATGAGCGAACAATGCCCAGTAAGTTCATACGGGATCTCCTCGGGTACTAAGAGGAGATGACCGAAACGAACGGTAACAATGAATTAACAATGAAGGGATATAACCCAAGGATCAAACAAGTATTCAGTTTGAAAAGAAACATTTAACAATACTCAACACAACTCATCACTTTGAAAACATGTGGCTACGGAAGTCAATTTCCAAAACATACTTTTCACAAAACACTTTACTTCACTTTACTTTATTTTACTTTACTTAATTTAGGGATAAAGCACACGCTGTACCCAGGGCTCGGGTTTCTACTGACCGCACCCAATATCAGTGTATCATGATAACCTACGCTACTTCATCAAGCAACGCAAAGGGGTCCACATGCTCATCTTAGAACTATGGATAACTATAAGGGGTCCACTTATCCGTTTCGGGATTATGGATAACTGTATGGGGTCCACTTATCCGTTTCGGGATTATGGATAACTGTAAGTCACTTTACTTATTACAAAACTTTACTTTAAAGAGCTTTACAAAACAAAGCTTAACTTTACAAAACTTTACTTGATCACTTTTTAAAAGGAGGTGTGCATTTCACTTTAGACACAAAAATCACCATACAAATCATACACATGATAGCCCAATTGAACAACAATGAAATCAATAGGGCGGATAACAAGGAACGATAACTTTCGCGGAACGGAATAGTTTTTAAAATACTATCTAGCCACATAGATAGTTTACTTTAACGAAACAGAGATTGGGAATGTTGGTCCCAGAGGGCAACAAGGGTATAGAACCGCTAGAGGGGGGGGGGTGAATAGCGGTCCGAAACTTTTTCGAAATACCCTTAAAATCAACCGAGTACTTATCAGTTTGGCCAACTGCGGTTCAAGGCACAAGAACCGAACTGATAAAATGCACAGCGGAGTTTGCGGTTTGGTCAAATAGGTTAGTTAAAGAGTTGGGAAGTTTGACTCGGGTTGAGAAAACACTATGATGCAACAGAATAGTTAAACTTAAAGTTTAAAGGAAAACACAATTCATCTTTCAAGTCATTTCGTGTATGGAAGCAAGTTCAAGACCACAAACAAGAAAGATAAATATCAAGACAGAAAGTAAAGATCAAACACACAAATTGAAGAGGTTCGTTCTTAAATGAACTACGTCCTCTACCTAGATGGTTAGTCTAGGATTTTCTAATAGCTATAAGACTTGTATTAATTTAGAGGAGGTTTTACAAGATAAATCTAAACTCTAAACAATAAGTCTAACCTAAGCTATAATAACAACCGGTGTTTTCGAAGTATATAATCTAGGTGATCATATAAATCGGGTGTGTGTGTGAAAAGAAATCAAATGCTCTAAGTATCTAAATGATGGTTGAGCAAATAGAATTCTTTCGGTGTAAAGGCTAAGTATGAATGGTTGTTAGGCTTGAAGCTTTGATGAAGAACTGGGTTTGCAATGGAGATGGTTGAAGATATGAATATCTGAGTTTAACTCTTCAAAGCAAACTTGAATACTTGGGAATGAATCTCTTGAAGCTCAGCAACCTTCATTGTTGAATAATGAAGGCTATTTATAGGCAGAGCACCCTTGTGACCGTTGGGTAAAGATTTGAATCAAATCTGAAGGGTACAGTGCTGTCGAAATCCCATTGGTTGAGCTGTCATTTTCGTCCTTGGTTTTGTCTTGTAGTCCTAGGTAGTTGTTGCACCACTACCTGACAATTGTCCTTTGTTGCAGAAAGGACTAACGGTAAACAATTCAAACTGATGGACAAACCGACATTCCTTGCAGAAACTCCAAGTTAACTTAGAGTTATTTTGACATGACATAACAACATCCTTATACTGTCAATAAGGGAATGTTTGTCTAAGGAATAAATGACATCTCTTTAATTCTTCAATAACTGCTCTGCGGTTTCACCAAGCATAGGGCGGTTTGAAGAATGGTCTTGATGTGCGGTTTCATCAAACATGGAAACTGCGGTTTGATGAGAATTGAAGAGCTCCATGCTGGCATTCTCAAAATGACGGCTTGAAGCACTAAACCGCTAATGATACAACCGAACTATACTCAGCCTAGAAAACGAAAAATCTAGAAATGGACTTATCTAAAAATTGAAGTATAACTTCATTACATGCGGTCCTAAAGTCCATAAAAAGACACGTGGAATGGATCAATCAAATTAAGGTGGGTGTACTAACAATGAATCCTAACAGGGAACCCTAACAAAGGATTGAGAACAATTATACAACTAAGAGCGTAATCCCTTACCTTAGTTTTGCGATCACTAGCTTGATTATTCCGCTTGCAAAATCTACAATCATGCAAAAGCCTAACTTAGACACAAGTAAACACTATTTTACTTCCGTCCCAAATTACTTCTATTTTTCTTTTTATTAACCTACAAGTTGTACTCTTTTATACCCAACGTACCCTTAGGGTTTCCTAGTTTCTATTCCTAAATAACATGTTTTAGTGTCCAAAACACACACCAAAACACTATTCACACCCCCTAACATCACTGCTCATAGTACACCCAACACACACCTACCTAACAGTATACACACACACTCCTGTATATACACAGTACACACACACACACACTAGGCAGCGCACACACACACACGACAGCACACACTGCACAGTGCGCACAATACACACACTGCACAGAGAACGCACGCACACACATAGCCTGCATCCACACCATCTTCAATCCTAACCCCAAATCGTCCAAAACCCTAGTTGATAAATTTCTATCTCGTTTTCTTAATCCAGCAATTTAACTTTACAAAGATGAAGAGAAAGGTTTGAGGGGTTCTAGAATTACCTTTATGAACACGTTCCCTTCTCTCTTTTTCTTCTCCTTCTTCGCCTCTCTCTCCCTCTCTCTGCGCCTCACTATCTGCGCCGCCCCCCTTCTTTCTTCCCGTTCCCTTCTTTTATTTGCGGTGGAATAAAATAATTCTAGGGGTTTAAGAGAGAATATTTATATTAATAGGGTTTCCCAAATCCCTAATTTAAAATGGGCTCCTAATCCACTTAGTTAATGAATTGGGCTTTTTACATTTAACCCAATACTAAACTAATCTTTTTATTAAAAGTCCGGCCCAAATAATAATTAAGGGTTTTAAAATAAATAAAATTTAAAGAGGAAATTCGGGTTATTACATTCTTACCCCCTTAAAAGAGTTTGGTCCTCCAAACTAAACGTACCTTAATCTTCAAACAAAGCGGGATACATATCACGCATTTCACTTTCGAGCTCCCACGTGGCTTCTCTTTCCGTGTGATTGCTCCACTGCACTTTTACGTATGGAATCACTCGCTTCCGCAATACTTGATCTTTATGGTCTACTATTTTCACTGGCTTCTCATCATAACTCAAGTCTTCACGAAAACGCAATTGTTTGTACTCTATGACGTGGCTCGGGTCAGCTATGTACTTCCTCAACATCGACACGTGAAACACATTGTGCACACCAGCCAGTACAGGAGGTAAAGCCAACTTATAGGCTACCGCTCCTATTCGCTCTAGAATCTCAAACGGTCCCACATATATAGGACTCAACTTTCCACGAATCCCAAATCGCATGACCCCTTTTGTCGGTGAGATCTTCAAGAATACATGATTCCCTATTTGAAACTCTAGATCGCGTCTTCGATTATCCGCATACGATTTCTGCCTACTCTGCGTAGTTAATAGCCACTTGCGAATCTGTTGAACTTTATCCGCTGTTACTTGAACAATCTCAGGTCCAGTTAACTTCCTCTCACCTACATCATCCCAACACGCAGGCGGTCTACATTTCCGCCCATACAAAGCTTCATACGGCGCCATTCTAATACTAGAGTGGTAACTATTGTTGTAGGCAAACTCCACTAGTGGTAAATGATCATCCCACGCTCCTTGCCAATCTAACGATGTTGCTCTAAGTAGGTCTTCAAGAGTCTGAATCGTCCTTTCTAACTGTCCGTCTGTCTAAGGATGGAACGCTGTACTCATAGTTAATTCTGCCCCCAACGCTTTCTGCAAACTCTTCCAGAAATTTGATGTGAATCTCTCATCTCGGTCTGACACTATAGAGACCGGTATCACATGTAACCTCATGATTTCATCCACGTACGACTTAGCTAACTTGTCCAACGAATCAGTCACCTTGATTGCTAGAAAGTGAGTCGATTTAGTGAGCCTACCTACTATAACCCAAATTGCATTATGACCCTTCAATGTCCTAGGAAGTCCAATCACCAAATCCATAGTGATGTGCTCCCACTTCCACTCTGGAATAGGTAGCGATTGTAGTAATCCCGCGGGTTTCTGGTGTTCACTTTTCACCTGCTGACATACTAAACACTTGGACACGAACTCTGCTACCTCACTTTTCATATTGTTCCACCAAAATGATTCCTTTAAATCTCTGTACATCTTAGTACTCCCAGGATGAATCGAAAACCTTGAACAGTGAGCTTCCTCAAGAATTTCCCTTTTTATACTTTCATCATTAGGCACCCAAATCCTCGATTGATACCTCATAATTCCGTCATCACCCACACGGAAATCTACCATTCCCTTTTTACTTATGGTCTTGTGGATTACTGCTAACTCCTCATCCACATTCTGAGCTTCCTTGATTCTCACCAGCAATGTTGGTTGAACACTCATCTGAGCCAAATAACCTTTAATTCTAACTTCCAGTTTCACTATTTCACTATTTCCCAATTTACTTACCCCCTTAGAAAACATAGCCGCTAACGATCCATGGTTCTTTCTACTTAACGCATCTGCCACTTTATTGGCTTTTCCAGGATGAAACAGAATTTTGCAATCATAATCCTTAAGTAATTCGAGCCATCTTCTCTGCCTCATATTCAACTCTTTATGGGTGAAAATATACTTAAGACTCTCATGATCGGTATAAATCTCGCATGGCACCCCATACAAATAATGTCTCCAAATCTTCAATGCAAACACCACGGCCGCTAACTCCAAATCATGGGTAGGATAGTTCTTCTCACAATCGTCCGACCAAACAAACTTCGTTCCTTTCGTGGTCAACTTGGTCAATGGTAGAGATAACTTCGAAAATCCTTCTACAAACCTGCGGTAATAACCAGCTAAACCCAATAAGCTCCTTATTTCGCTAACAGAAGTTGGTCTCTCCCAATTCACTATAGCCTCGATTTTAGCAGGGTCAACAGCTACCCCATTCTTAGACACCACATGCCCCAAGAACGCCACTTCCTCAAGCCAGAACTCACACTTCTTAAACTTGGCATACAACTTTCGTTCTCTCAGAATCTGCAATACTAATTTCAAATGTTCTTCATGCTCCTCTTTTGACTTAGAGTACACCAAGATGTCGTCAATGAATACTGTTACACACTTGTCTAAGTACTCTTGAAATACTCTATTCATAAGCTCCATAAACACAGCAGGTGCATTTGTCAATCCAAACGGAATTACCAGGAACTCATAGTGCCCATACCTCGTCCTAAAAGCCGTCTTTGCCACATCTTCCTTTTTCACTCTCAACTGATGGTAACCCGAACGCAGATCAATCTTAGAGAAATACCATGCACCCTGGAGTTGATCAAACAAATCATCGATTCTAGGCAAAGGATTCTTATTCTTAATCGTTGCACGGCTTAACTCCCGATAGTCAATACATAACCTCATTGACCCATCCTTCTTCTTTATAAATAATACCGGCGCACCCCACGATGATGCACTTGGCCTAATCAGACCCTTGTACAATAACTCTTGTAACTGTTCCTTTAACTCTTTAAATTTCGGCGGAGCCATCCTATATGGTGCTCTCGAAATCGGTGCAGTCTCTGGTGCTAAATCTATTGAAAACTCTACTTCTCGCTCCGGTGGTGTTCCCGGTAAGTCCTCAGGGAAAACATCTTTAAAATACCTTACTATGGAAAGAGATTCTATGGTCACTTCTTTCTTGCTTGACTCACTAACATACGCTAGAAGGCCCTCACAACCCTTCCTTAACAGTTTACGAGCCTTCATTACAAAATCAGATCGGTCCGGACTCTCGGTTTCGATCCTTGAAAATAGAATCTTTCTCTAGAGGGTAATTCGAAGTTTACTTCCCTTTTAAAACAGTCTACTTTGTCATGATATGCAGCTAACCAATCCATTCCCAATATCACATCAAATTCTTCGATTTCCAAGCTAATGAGATCAACCTCAAGCTTTTTCCCGTCCACTTTCAAAGGACACTTCCTATATATAGACGTAATAGGGATCGATTCTCTAGTTTGAATATCTATAACTAAAGAATTCTCTAACGCCTCAGGAATTAAATTCATTTTCATAGCTAAGCAATCATTTGGCACTTCTCATCAGAACTTTGCCCTTTGGTGTCGTTCTTATTACCATCCATTTGTTTTCCATGACCTTTACTCTGGTACTTACTAGCAGTACTATCCTTTTTATGATCCTCAGTAGCCTTCCTCTTATTGCTATTCCCATCGCGGTTCTAGCTTCCCTTAGATCCATTCGACTCCTTCTAAGTTGATTTTTTTTTTCTTCTCGCTTACTGCGATAACTATCTGCTTCTTCCTCTACTATCCTTGCCCTATCCAACACTTGATCATAGGTTGATAGCATTAACGGAGTAATTCTGTATTTTATTCGGTCGTTTAAACCATATTCAAACTTTCGGGCTTTCTGCTCTTCATCATCGAAGATCATTGGGCAAATTCTAACAATTCGGTGAATCTAGCACCATAGTCGTCCACCTTCGTACTTCCTTGAGTTAGCATCATAAACTCAGACACTCTGGCGATTCGAACACTTGCCGGATAATATGATACTATCATTAGTATCATTAATACGAAAAATTTTCACGCACTCTCATACTATAGATCGTCTCCACAGACTAACATTCAATTTATAGGTCATTCATTAGACCACTGGTCGCTTCAGTCAACCGTCACTATCTTCATTAGTCAACTTTACTAGACTTATTGGTCGTTTCATTAGATCGTTACTATCTTCATCGGTCATTTCAATAGACTAATCTTACATATTCCAGGTTAACTCTCACATTTAACACTATTGCTCATGCCAACACAAGCATTGCTACTATGCTTAATATTTTCATATAAATAGGCCGTCCCCAAAGGACGTAACTTTTACAAACGATCGGTTTACTAAATCTCTAGTCGTTTCAATAGACCAATTCTACTTAGCAAAGACATTTCACTAGACTTTACTTACTATCAGGCCGATTCACTAAACCTACTTTCATTCACACTTGGCCGTTTCAATAAGGCATTTACTTTTGCACTTGACTGTTTCAATAAGTCACTTTATTCTTGTTTCGATCATTTCACTAGACCAAAACTAATTTCACTTTGGCCGTTTCAATAAGCCAATTAATACTCATGGTCTTTTCACTTGACCAGTACTTCTTTGTTCTAAATAGCTCACCCGCCATAAAACTTAAGAACAAAACAATTAACAAAGCTATTTGCTTAAATGAATCATAACTTTTACTACGAGGATCTTCTTGGAATAAAGTTAACAAAACAAAATTCTAGTATTTTTCTCTAAACTAGAACTAACTATCAATACTATAAATAAGAATAAACTCTATGTCCCACTTTTCAATCATGGAACACCTTCCTAGGCCTTTCCCTAGGCCTTCCATTTGGCACCCTTGGAACTCCCTTAGAACCTCTTGGCCTACCTCTGGGCCTACGAACCGGTACCATCTCTTGTCCCAGTTCTTCATCATCATCAATAATGATTGGGGTAACTTCCTTGTCCCCAAGGTTAATTCCTACGTCCTCGACTTCCTCTTTAGCTACCAATTCTTCCTCATTTAGCGCTTCATTACCTATGAGTGTTGTCGGTTCCAACTCTCTAGTTCTAGTTTTCTTCAAATCTTTCAATTCATAAAACCATTAGTGAGCTTCTTCTCTGATTTCATGATAGTAATTCTCACTTTGATTCATGGTCTCCTTTACTTCTTCCAGTTCTTTGAAGTGTCTAGTAATGCTTTCCTATCTTGCATCCACTTCTCTAGTGTAAAGCTTACTCTGGTCTTTTCAGCTTCTAAGTCTTCAGTTAAATTTTGAATCTTGAGTGCATATCTCTGAATCACTCTTTTCTTAATTGTTCTTTGCTTCAATTTCATCTCCTGGTTTCTTCTACGTCCGTCCATAACTTACAATTAGGACATAACCATTATCAATACCATATAGCTTAAAGGTATATGACTATTATCATCAATTGCATAAGCAACTTAAAGAATAACGTTCTAGTGTAACCCTTCAAGTTTTCACTCCCAAAGTGTTCACTTACATTCCTCTACATTCCTTGAGGAAATCTTATCTTAGGTTATTTCGTAAAATAGTAGGTTTCCATAATTAACTAGTTTGACTTCAAAAATCTTAGTCTTCCTAAAACGCTCAAATCAAACCTATTCAATATAAGAGTTCCTATCCCTTTAAGCTCTATAACCATAGCTCTGATACCAACGGTAACACCCCAACTTTTCACTACTAATAAATAATAACTTATTTGAATAAATCCCAAATTCAGAATGCCCCAACGGCTACAATTAACCACAATTCAAACTTTAACTAACATTCAAACCCAAACGGCTAGTACAAAACACTAGCTCAAAAGGTAACTAACGGGAATAAGGTCTAAAACTTAACATAACGGAAATCATAGTTACTAACTAACTTTATTCAAAATATAACTTCTATGCCGCCAACCTTGCGACCCTCGATCAGCTTATTTATAACTTGGAGAGAAATAATAATGAAAGGAATGAGCGAACAATGCCCAGTAAGTTCATACGGGATCTCCTCGGGTACTAAGAGGAGATGACCGAAACGAACGGTAACAATGAATTAACAATGAAGGGATATAACCCAAGGATCAAACAAGTACTCAGTTTGAAAAGAAACATTTAACAATACTCAACACAACTCATCACTTTGAAAACATGTGGCTACGGAAGTCAGTTTTCAAAACATACTTTTCACAAAACACTTTACTTCACTTTACTTTACTTTACTTTACTTAATTTAGGGATAAAGCACACGCTGTACCCAGGGCTCGAGTTTCTACTGACCGCACCCAATATCAGTGTATCATGATAACCTACGGCCTACGCTACTTCATCAAGCAACGCAAAGTGGTCCACATGTTCATCTTAGAACTATGGATAACTATAAGGGGTCCACTTATCCGTTTCGGGATTATGGATAACTGTAAGTCACTTTACTTATTACAAAACTTTACTTTAAAGAGCTTTACAAAACAAAGCTTAACTTTACAAAACTTTACTTGATCACTTTTTAAAAGGAGGTGTGCATTTCACTTTAGACACCAAAATCACCATACAAATCATACACATGATAGCCCAATTGAACAACAATGAAATCAATAGGGCGGATAACAAGGAACGGTAACATTCGCGGAATGGAATAGTTTTTAAAATACTATCTAGCCACATAGATAGTTTACTTTAACGAAACAAATATTGGGAACCCTAACAAAGGATTGAGAACAATTATACAACTAAGAGCGTAATCCCTTACCTTAGCTTTGCGATCACTAGCTTGATTATTCCGCTTGCACAAATCTACAATCATGCAAAAGCCTAACTTAGACACAAGTAAACACTATTTTACTTCCGTCCCAAATTACTTCTATTTTTCTTTTTATTAACCTACAAGTTGTACTCTTTTATACCCAACGTACCCTTAGGGTTTCCTAGTTTCTATTCCTAAATAACATGTTTTAGTGTCCAAAACACACACCAAAACACTATTCACACCCCCTAACATCACTGCTCATAGTACACCCAACACACACCTACCTAACAGTATATACACACACTCCTGTATATACACAGTACACACACACACACTAGGCAGCGCACACACACACACGAAGTACCCCCCCCCCCACACACACGGCATCACACACTACACAGTGCGCACAACACACACACTGCACATAGAACGCACGCACACACATAGCCTGCATCCACACCATCTTCAATCCTAACCCCAAATCGTCCAAAACCCTAGTTGATAAATTTCTATCTGGTTTTCTTAATCCAGCAATTTAACTTTACAAAGATGAAGAGAAAGGTTTGAGGGGTTCTAGAATTACCTTTATGAACACGTTCCCTTCTCTCTTTTTCTTCTCCTTCTTCGCCTCTCTCTCCCTCTCTTTGCGCCTCACTATCTGCGCCACCCCCCCTTCTTTCTTCCCGTTCCCTTCTTTTATTTGCGGTGGAATAAAACAATTCTAGAGGTTTAAGAGAGAGTATTTATATTAATAGGGTTTCCCAAATCCCTAATTTAAAATGGGCTTCTAATCCACTTAGTTAATGAATTGGGCTTTCTACTTTTGACCCAATACTAAACTAATCTTTTTATTAAAAGTTTGGCCCAAATAATAATTAAGGGTTTTAAAATAAATAAAATTTAAAGAGGAAATTCGGGTTATTACAGTTGGTGCCACATGATGATGACTCATGAGCTTGCGAATAATAGAAATATACTCAAAGTCCTAAATGTATAATACTCCAACTACAAGCTTTCCTTTTTTGTCTGTCTTAAAAATTAAGGTTCTTACTTTACTTTATTATCTTAAATGGATAATGGGATCCACTTGTCATTCGCACATTAAAAACTCTCTACCCACTTTCTCTTTCCTATTTTACTTTTCACACTCACAACATTTACTTTTTCTCCGTATAAATTAAATTAATAACTTTAAATTGGGACGGTGGGAGTACTAAATAGGAGTATAGAACTATTCTTCATGCTCATTGCGGAAAACTAAACGTGGTGGATTCCTATCATTCCTTGCACGACTCTTCTTCACATGTGATATTTGCCATCTCTATTTTTGGACAAAATGAACTTGCCCTGGATTGCGTCCAAATATGGAATACTCTTTTACCAAATCTCCACTTATTTCTCCATACCTTCAAGTTCTATCATTTTATTTATATCCTTCTGTGTCAGAAAGATAGTCCACTTTGGATTTTTGACGGTTAACACATGTGAACTTTGACCAAAGATTATTATCAATCTAATTATCCCAATGAAATTTTAAAATTTGTCATTGATAAATCACTTGATGATTAATCAATAACAAGTTTTAGAATTTCACAAGGATAGTTAGATTGACATTTATATTTAGTCAAAGTTCACTTGTATTGACCATCAAAAGTCAAAAGTAAACCATCTTTCTGAGACGGAGGGAGTATTATATAGTCCCTCATTTCATAATAATAAATGTTTCGTTTAATTTTTCAACGCTTTTGATAACTGCCTTTTATTTATTTGCACATTGCTTGTATAACAGTAAAATTGCATTATAAGGCTTTCTTTTTGTAGGTGACCGAGGTATTGCGATGGAAGAATGTGAGTAGGAGTTTTGAGTGGGGTAAGAAATAGTTAGTGAATTATGTTGAGTATGATATTTGAGTATATTGAATAGTATTTTATATCTTTTTTTACTTTCTTTTTTGTAATTTTGAAGTAATGAAGAAGACAATCAAGTAAAAAGTTTTTGATGTATAAGATCAGATGGATCATTCTGTCTGAAAATGAATGTCCAAACATTCCATTTTTTTAAGATGAGGGAGTATTGGATATTAAAAATGAGTTTTCTAATGTGGGCTTTTAATGCATATGATAAAATTTAATTATGACAGTATATATATATATATATATATTAAATAACATAAAAATATCAAAATAAATATCGCATGAATAGTGAATAGTAAATTTGACTTTTCTACAGTAACTTTGACTTTTGAAAATACGTATACGTAGGCTTTCGTTCAACCTCAATTTATCCGTCACCCGTAGGTCTGGAAGGTTAGTGGTTTCCACCTTTCGTAACGTTTTTGTTTTAAATATAATTTGTAACAATTAACAAATAATTCTAAGTACTCGAGGCTGGAATAAAAGACTTACTTGTTTATTGCAAATTGTTGAGAGTACAAGATGGTTGATGAAGAAAGGATCAGTACAAGAGATTTTTAGAGAGATATAGAGAGAATTGAAAACTAATACAAATTGTTGCCTGCCTCTACAATGAGAGCTATCTAATCTTATATACTACTGATTTTTTGTCGTGCAGATCGGCAGGAGGAATCTTCTTTTTGAATTTTGTGGCCAGTGGGCCAGGGCGGCTGAACTATTTGTTGAATTTTGTGACCAGTGGGCCAGGGCTGCTGAACTATTTGTTGAATTTTGTAGCCAGTGGGCCAGGGCTGCTGAACTATTTGTTGAATTTTGTAGCCAGTGGGCCAGGGCGGCTGATGTCTTCTTCTTTTTGAATTATTTGTTGGGGATGCCTTCTTCTTCTTGTGTGGGCCATGGTGACTGAGATGGTGGGGAGATCTGCTTTTTGTGTAGCTTTACAGATCTAATTCTAGATCGTCTGGTTGTGTGTAGAAGTCATCGTTGGGTTGTGTATCACCTTCGTTCATAGAAGATGAACTTCCTTCATCGCTAAATTGGACCATTAGTCTTTCAAGATCCGTTTGATTTGTACATTTAGCCATCTGGGACATAATCTGTTGTTTCTTGGCTAGAAACTCTTCATTTTGTTGTGATTGTTTGAGGGGAATTGTTTTGCAATATTCTGGTTTTGAAAGAAAGTATTTTGATACTGCCTCAGAATTGCAATGAGAAATTTCAGTTTTGTCCCACCACTTTATTTTATATTTACGAATCAAAATTGGTAAAATTGTTTTTTGTACACACTCACACTTTTGTGGTTTCACACACTCACACATTTGTTCTTCTCTTAAGTCAAATTCTGTCATAAAAATCCATGTGACTTGGAAATTGTGACAAAATAAGGCCCAAAGAGGAGTCTGAGAAATCTGTTCTGGATAAGAAACCTTAGTTGACCACATTTGTTGGGACGATTGATTTGTCTAGTCCGAAAGTTTTCCACCATTGATGAAACCAATAAGGAGTGGGATAGGAAAAATTCGGACAAAAATAAAAGAAATATGAAAGAGAAAAAGATTTGTTTTGTCTGAAAAAGGCCCTTGACCAAGCCAAGATGTAGTCATAATAATTGAATCTGGCTGAATTGTTTAATAAATCTCGAGAGTCATTTGGTTTTTTACCCCAATCTGATAAAGTCAGAAATTTTAAAATCTTGACTTTGCAATAACGAATTTTGGTGTTATCAACATGGTCTGTGGAATATTGAAAAGTGGCGGATTTTGTTTGTGTCAGAATGGTTTCATAGTAAAATTGGTTTTTCATAAAATTATCAGGAATATAATTGTGCAACGATGGTAAAATAAATTGTGATATTTGATAAGGATGCCAATTGTCAGTCATTTCATAGATTTCTGGTTCTAAGACACAAATAAAATCGGTATGATTTTTATAAAAATAATTTGTGGGTGGTGTTTGTTTAGGGTGAGGATTAGGAATGATTTGTCAATTGAGTTGAGAAGTTTGTGGATTTTCTATTTTGAGGGCAGATTTGTAAGTAGCTGTTTTTTGGGAGGATGAAGTTTCTTTTGTGATTGGGGGAGAGAAAGGTTTTGCATCTGGGGAAAGGGTTGCAAATCTATTTTCTAATTTTGGTTGAATTGGCATCCTGTGAGGAATGAAGATTGGGAGCTTTGTAAGAGGTCTGATTTGTAAGGTAGTCTGTTCTTTCTTGGCCTTTCCTTTGAGTGAAGTTCCTGTAATCATTCTAAACAGGGAGAATTTCAGTATGTAAATCTCAATATTCTCGTACAAGACTATTTTAATCTGGATGGAGAAAATCCTGAAGATTTGGATAATGATCATTGTAAATACAATTTGTAAGTCTTTTAAAAGTTGAGATTTCATTTTTGATAAGAATTGAAAAAGGCGAGGAAGATTTATTTTCAAAGATTTCTTGTAAATCATGTATATGGAATCTAAGCATTGTAGTTTTATGAAAAGGGGTTCTTTTGTGAACGTTTTTGCATTCTTTTAGTAGTATTGGTGATTTTTGTAGTAAATAATTTATGTAATTGGAAGTATTTAGATGAATACGATTTCCATTTATAAAAAGGTCCCAAGTTTGTTCCTGTTCTATTTGTGAAATGAGTAAGGTCTCTTTATTTAATTTTTCTAATTCTTGTAATGATTGATTTGAGAAAAGTAAGGTTTCTTCATTTATATTTGCCATTGCCTGCAATAAAGATTGTTTTTATTGGATTTAGATCAAATACAAACATATGAAATACATAAAGATACATTTTTAGAGAAAATTATGTAACCTTCTCATTCTCCGAGAAAGAGTCATTGCTTGTTTGAGAATATTTGCTGCGATTCTTTTCTGATGATAGAAAATGCCATGGTAATCTATATATTCTTCAAGATCACTAATGAGGAATCGCACATACATAAAATGTATTCGTATTTCATAATTTGTATAAGTATGAGGAAAGTCGGTAGATTGAAGATCTCTTAGTTGTCTAGCTAAATGATTCAAATAATCAATGTTATCAAAGCGTCCATTAATCCATCTAGAACGTCTTTCATGTGTATTAGCAATTTGGTTATTTATCTGTGGATAGTCTGCCATGTCCTTGTAGGAATTCCCTAGTTAAGAAATCAGGAATTGAATTGTCTTTGCCTGCAATATGAACGATGTCAAAATCAAATATTGCTAAAAGGGCTTGCCATCTGGCAAAAATTTGTTTCGCCGCTAAATTTTTTACATCTTTTTGTAAAACATCTTTTGCAGCTTTGCAATCTACTTTGACTGTAAATTTTTGATTAAGTAGATCATCTTGAAATTTTGTTATACATAAAACTATAGAAAGAATTTCTTTTTTTATTGTAGAATAATTTGATTGTGTTGTGTTCCATATTCCCGAATAATACCTTATTATTTGGTCTTTCCCATCTATGTTTTGAGTTAATATCCCACCATATCATATGTCTGAGGCATCAGTGGCTACTGTCTTAGGGGCATTAGGATCACATATAGTTAAACATGGTAATCTTTTAACATGTAGTTTGATTTGTTTAACAACATTAGTATGCTCTTTTGTCCATGGTTTTGGATTTGTTTTTAATCTATCAAAGAGTGGTTTACAAATTTGTCTTAATTTAGGAAAGAAATCTGCTATATAATTTAATGATCCTAGGAATCTTTGTAATTGATTTTTATCTTTTATCTCATCTGGGAACTTGTCTGCAAAATCTATAGATCTTTGTATTGGTATTAAAGTATTATTGGTTATCTCATGTCCTAAAAACCTAATCTTTGTTTGATAAATTTTATTTTTGTTTTTGATAAAACTAGCCCATTTCGTATCATTGTTTTATAAAATATGTTTAAATGTTTGTCGTGTTGTTCAAGAGTCTTACTAAATACTAAAACATCATCTATATAAACAATAATAAAAGTGTATGGATTAAATATTTCATTCATTATTTTTAAAAATTCGCTTGGTGCATTTTTTAATCCAAAGGGCATAACATTCCATTCGTATTGCCCAAAGGGTACTGTAAAAGCTGTTTTGTATTTATCTTTTTCCGCTATTTGTATCTGCCAAAATCCTGATTTCATATCAAATTTTGAAAATATAGACGCATCATGTAATCGTTTTAATAAATCTTGTTTATTGGGTATTGGATATCTAATCAATTTTAGTGCCGTGTTTAAAGGTTTGTAATTAATAACTAATCTTGGGGCACCTCTTTCAATTTCTGCATTTTTTGATACATAGAATGCTGAGCAAGACCAAGGTGATTTACTTTTCCTAATTAATTTTTTATTGAGTAAATCTTTAATTTCTTTTTTACAATATTCTAATAATTCTTGATTCATTTGTATGGGTCTTGCTTTTGTAGGTATTGTTTGTTCATTAAAATCTTTTTCATATGGTAGTGTTATTACATGTTTTTTCCTTTCCCAAAAAGCTGTGGGTAAATCAGAACATAAGTCTTTTTTCAAATTTTTCTAATTTTTTAGAGATTATGTCTTTGTTTTGTTGAATTTGTAATTTTTCTTCAATTTTTATATTTAATAATTCTTCCTTAAGAAATTTCATTTGATTTTGTAAAGTATTTAATTTAGAGATTCTTGTTTTTTGTAAATTATTTACATCACTATTAGATACAGGATATAAAAAATCAAATATAATTTTTTGTCCTAATATTCTTGATTCTACTCCTCTTTGTGAAACTGAAAAGGGATATAGCATTTGTAAAAAAGGGTTTCCTAATATAACTTTTGTGTTTAAATTTTTTACAAGCATAAGACTTGTTTTAAAGCAGATACTATTATTGCAAACATGTGCTTCGGGTATTTTGTATTTTACTTGTAATTTTGAAGAATTGGCTGCTGAAAGACTCTGTTTTGTTTTTATAAAATATTTTGTTGGTATTATTCCTTGTTCAACACAATTTAGATCTGCTCCTGAGTTTAACATGGCTAATCCTTTGTATTCGAAATCTTTGATTTTCATATGTATATGTACATACCATTTTTGATATCTGACTCGAGTAAGAGCGTATATACTTTCTTATGTGTCTGTAGAGTTATTTGTATCTGTTTCTGAAGAAGATTTTTTTGCAAAGGGGTTTTTAAAATGTTTGTCTAATTCTTTATTAGCTTTAGAAGTAGAAGCTTCATCATTGTAGGTTGAATGTATTTATTTTTTAATTTCTTGCAGTGCTAATTTTGTTTCTATTTCTTTTTGTGTTTTTTGTAAATCTAAATTACTTTGTTTTAATAGTTTTATTTCTTGTTTTATTTCCCTAATTTCATGTTGTAGATCTACTGATGAAATTTGTTTCTTTTTGTTTTGGAACTTTTGTATAACATCTTCGTATTGAGCAGGCTTTGATGTATCTGGTTTTTCTTCATTAATTGTTTTGGCTAATTGTTTTAGAAATTTTCTTTTTATAGTTGGTTCATCTATTTCTTTGATTTTTTCTAATATCTCATCATATTGTTCTATTGTATTTAATTTATTGTTACATAGACATATTTCTCTATTACAAGATTGGCATTCATCATCATCACTTGTATCAATTTGATCAGAAGAGTTATATTCATCAATATCTGTTGATAATTCAAGATTATCTATATTTTGTAATATTTCTTCTGTTTCTTTTATTTTTAAATGATGGCAAATTTGTTGTATTTGTCTTTTTGCTGGGCAATTTCTAGCAATATGACCAGGTTTTTTGCATAAAAAACATTTTATGGTTTTATTATATGGCTTAAAGGATTTTTTATACTTTGTATTATTTTTATTATTGTTGTATCTTTTCTGAAAATGTGCTTTTTATTTTTATTGTAATAAGCAGGGGGATTGTTTTGATAGTTTTTATTTGTTTTTCTATATTTTCTCCTATATGTACTATTTTTGTAATACGGGCTTCTATTTTGGGTGTAATTTTTCTTTTTGTATGGAGATTTTAGTTTATCAAAACCAAATTGTTCACACCAATGTCCTAATTCTTTTCTTGTTTGAGTAGTTTCCTTTTTTAATTTGTTTTGTAGTTTTTGGTCTTGACATAGTCTTAATCCTGTAATATTTACACAAGTAATTAAGTCTCCATAGGTAAGATTATCATAGGATATTTGTCCGTATTTTTGTTCTATCGTATCTTTTACTTTCTCTGAAAATAGACCTGGTAGTCCAGTAATAAATTTTTCTTTCCAATGATAATTATTTGGGTCAGCAAGATTAAAAACTCTTTTAAGAAAATTTTCTTTATACCATTTAAATTGTTCTAATTTTCTGCATTTTAGGTTCTGTAATATTTCAGAATTTCTTTCAGTATATAAATCTATATCTCCTATAAAGTGAGTTGTAATGTTAAATATTAAGTATATTAATTGTGCAGGAGTCTGATTTCCATTTTCATCTAATACTGGGTGTCCATCTTGGTCTGCCTTAATAGCTTCTAAAATTCGTGTTTTTATTTGTTGTGCTAGTAATTTATCCCACCAAGTTCTTAATTGACCAGTGAATCCTAATATAATGTTTTCAACTGCTTGGCGTTCTGTAATATTTGTAGATTTGTAGATATTTCCTACAATTATCATTTCTTTTGTAATATTTATAATTTCCATTTCACTTAATCCGTCAATGTTCCATTCATAAATATTTTTTGCATTGTATGATTTTGTTGGGTTTTTTTAATATTTCTAAGTCTTCAGGTTCTTTGTAATTGTGAAAATCTCGTCTCATTGTTTGAATTGGAATTGTATTTAAGTTTTCTTCTTCTGATGATTCTGTAGTAGAGTTATATTCATTATTAGAAGAGATATCTGACTCTGAGGTTTTGTCATTATAGTCTGTTAGCATTCGGATATTTGTACTTGTACTTGTTTCCTCTTTTACTTTTAAATGTGTTTTTATTTTATTCATTAAGTCATTTAGGGGATCATGGAGTGTTGGTTTGACTTCAGGTATTACTAAAGTATTCTTAGGAGGGGGAATTTGTTTAGTAAATATTGTATTTTTATTTCTTCTAGTTGATGGGTTAATTTTATATAGTTCTGAATATTTTGTAAATCGTTGTGATTTATAATGTTCATCATTTTTTGTTGGTATTGGTGTGGGTCCTATTTCTACTTCTAGCTGTGCGATATCTTTTCCTATTGTGGTTATTTTTTTAGTAGAATTATCAATTTTTTCTTCAACTCTATCTAATTGTTGTCCTACGGTATACAGGTATAAGTTTGTCCAATTATTTTGTAAATGTAAATCTGTTTGTTTTTTATCTGCGGTATTTAATTGATTGGATTTATCAATGGGGTATGCACCATATTGGATATTGTCTCTACGAAAGTAAGTGGCTTCTAAAGGTGGTTTTTCGTTTTCGTATACTTCGTGAGTTGGTAGAAGATCTGGTCCTACTTTGTACCATCGTCTTAATTTTTTCTGTAATGTAGTTATTTTGTATAAGTAATCATGTTTTAAGAAATCAAAAAATGGTATGTGATCTTCTTGCAATTCACAAAATTCGTAATACTTTTCTTTTATTAGTTTTTGTTCATTGGTATCATACATTTGAAAAAATAGTTTTCTATTTTCTTCATTGTGTTTACTTGTAAAATCTTTTTTTAAAATACTTTTATTTAGAATAAAATTGTTTTTTATCATATTTAAGGTAAACTCACTATCTTCGTAAGATTGAACATTGATTCCTTCGTATGGTTGGACATTAATTCCTTCTCTGTTTGCTCCAGTATTGTTTGTTTGTTGTGGAATTTCAATATTAGTTTCATTTTCAAAAACAGTTTCGTTTTGTGAAGAACTATCTTCATATTTAGTGTTTTGTGGGAATTCATATTTATTAGTTTGTGGAAATTCATATCTTCCTGATGTAGATCTCCTAAATGGGGTTTGGACATTAAATTTTTTGTTTCTACTTAGTGACTGAGTTCTCTTGAATTTTAGATCTACTGATCCATCTTCATATTGTGTAATTTGCTCTATATCAGTTGTTTGATTTTGTTCTTTTCTTGGGACAGTTTTAGCGGGATATGACCATTTGTCGGGTAAAGTTATTTCATTCCATTTAATTGTTTTTGGTATATTGATATTAGCTTTTGTTTTGTCAATTTCCCAAAAAATGGTTTCTCCTATTTTGTTTCTGTTAAAAGCATTAGGACATAGTCCTGTATTCATAACTTTAAAATATAATCTATAAAATATTTCATATACGTGAGACCCCTTTTTCATATGATAATTATGTGTTAAAATATCTAAAGTTAGGATGTCCATTATGTGAGGATCTGTTAAAGAAATTGTAAAATTTGGATAACTATTAAAATGAATTGGTCCATTTGTTAAACTAGTTTCAATAGCTCCTAATAACGAATCTGTATAATTTAAATGTCTAGCATCTCTTAAGGCTATCTGTATGCTTGTGTTTAATCCTTCCATTGTTAAGGGTTTAATAGCAATTTGTACAAGTCCGATGTGTAAAAATTTGTATCCATGGGATATATATTTTTTTATTGATGATTTTGAAAATAGACTCATAGTTTGATTATTGGAAAATAAAGGGATAATAGTTTCTTTTGTTTTAATGGCTAATCTTGATCTTATGTTAAAAATTCTTTTGTCTTTATAAATTTCTGAGTTTGAAATAAGAGGTGGTTTCCAATTAGTCAAAGACTGAGTATTCCAAGAAAATTCTTTTGATAAAATATTTTGATCGTTTTCATTGTTATCATGGTTATCATTTTCAATATGTATGTTATAATCGTTCATAGGATCTTGATTTCTAGGAGGCCTTCTATTCGTAAAATTACCTAACCAACTCATGATTTACTATCTGTCTTGCTTTCTTCATCAACCATCTTGTACTCTCAACAATTTGCAATAAACAAGTAAGTCTTTTATTCCAGCCTCGAGTACTTAGAATTATTTGTTAATTGTTACAAATTATATTTAAAACAAAAACGTTACGAAAGGTGGAAACCACTAACCTTCCAGACCTACGGGTGACGGATAAATTGAGGTTGAACGAAAGCCTACGTATACGAATTATTTGTAAAATCAACGAAATAAACTGGCTTTATTTTCCTCCATATTCCTTACCCATACACGATTTTAACTTGGCACCAGAGCCTGTTTGTCCATGGCCGGTGATGATGAGAAAACCGGTGAGGAGAACTCCGGCAAAGGAAAGACGATTAAGGAAGAAAAGAGATCTCCATATTTTTTTTCCTCTAGTGATAATCCAGGAATGATTATCACACATGTTCAGTTAAGAGGAGAGAATTATGAAGAATGGGCACGAGTTTTCAAAGGATCGCTTCGAGCGAAGACGAAAACTGGATTAATTGATGGAAGAATCCCATGTCCTGATGATGTTGATGAAGCAGACCAATGGTGGACGGTGAATTCCATGATTGTCTCATGGATTTTTAATACCATTGAGCCAACTCTTCGCTCCACTATTACCTATGTGGACGAAGCGAAGGTTTTGTGGGATGATTTGAAGGAACAGTTTTCAATGGGGAATGGACCGAAGACTCAACAATTAAAGGCGGACATAGCAAACTGCAGACAAGGGAAGAACGAGAGCGTGGCTTCTTATTAGGAACGGGTTCATCAATTCGTCATGGGGTTAGAAACTCCAAAGTTTGAGAACGTGAAAACCTCTATTGTCAATACAGGGCCACTACCTTCTGTGAATAAGGCTTATTCTAATGCTATAAGGGAAGAACATGTGCTGGGAGGCGGACATGGTGAATTTCCAACTCCAGCAAGTTTTGTCGCTCGTACAGTTGATAAGGCAGTTGATAGATCAGTTGTGAGCACAGATGTCTCGTCAGGTGGATTGACAGAAAAGAAGGATATGAGCAATGTCACTTGCTCTCACTGCAAGAAGAAAGGACACAGTGCAGATTCTTGCTTCAGGCTGATAGGATATCCAGAATGGTGGGAAGACCAGCGTGGAAAGCCAGCAAAAGGCAGAGGCCAATCCTTTTCAGGAAGAAAAGATCAACGGAAGCCGAGCACAAGATCCAACAATGCAGAGGTCAGTATCGAAGGGATTCCAGATCAGGCTAGAGCGCTGGGATTCACAGCAGATCAGTGGAACAACTTCAAGAATTTTATGCAGACACAGGTGCCGACAACTGTCACCACAACTGGCAAGGCAACTGGTAAGATGAATGATAAACGTTGGCTTGTCGACAGTGGAGCCAACCGACACATAACAGGGGACATCTCTTTACTCAGTAATGTTCATGATATTAAAGCGGATCACATTGGTCTGCCTATGGGAAATACATGAAAGCCACGAAAGAAGGCAACGTTGAGATTGCCGCGAATCTTGTTTTAAAAAATGTTCCATATGCCCAACTTTTAATTGCAATCTGTTATCTGTCTCTCAATTGCTTTGAGATTCTAATTATTTGGTGCATTTTTCTGACAAGCAATGTGTTGTACAGGACCGGGTCTCGAAGATTTTGATTGGAGTGGGTGAACTGGACGGGGGGTATACTACTTGAGGAGGTCACCGGCAACACAAGTGTGCAACGTTAGAGAATCTGGCAGTTTTCAGTTGTTGCATCAGCGACTCAGGCATCCGTCAAGGAAAATAGTTGGTTTATTACCTTTCATTAATCGTAGTAGTATTAATAAAGACGTTTGTGAGATTTGTTGCAAGGCTAAGCAAAGTAGGGACAAGTTTTTACTTAGTGAAAGTAATTCTAATGAAATTTTCGATTTAATCCATTGTGATATTTGGGGTGATTATCGAAAACCTGCTTTGTGTGGTGCTGTTTATTTTTTAACCATTGTGGATGATTGTTACCGTGCGGTGTGTGTTTATTTGGTCAAGTCCAAGAGTGATGTTTCCCAAATTTTGAAAAAATTTCTCGCCATGCTAGAGCGGAAATTTAATAAACAAGTTAAGAAAATTCGGAGTGATAATGGGACATAATTTACTTGTTTGGAAACATATTTTTTTGAACATGGAATCGAACATCACACTACTTGTGTTCGTACGTCCCAACAAAATGGAAGGGTGGAAAGAAAGCATAAAAATATTTTAAATGTGTCTCGTGCTTTAATGTTTCAAGCAAAATTACCGGTCAATTTTTAGGGGGAGTGTGTGTTGGCAGCTGGGCATTTGATTAATCGAACCCCCTCAAAATTGTTAAACGGGAAAACTCCTTATGAAATTATTTTTGGGAAACCTCCTTCTTACTCTCATATTCGGGTGTTTGGGTCTTTATGTCATGTCCATTATTCCCGGCGTGATAATGATAAGTTTGCAAGTCGAAGTAGGCGTTGTGTGTTCTTGGGGTATCCGCTTGGTAAGAAAGGATGGTATGTATATGATCTTGATGAAAATAAGTTGCTCGTTTCTCGGGATGTTATTTTGTGGAAAAGGAGTTCCCTTTTGCTCACGGTCGGGCTGATCAAGATGGAGCATATATGGATTCTGATATTTTTCTATGTTCTTCCAATGATACGGAGGATTGTGAAGAAGATGTACATGTGAATGGGGAGTTGACTGCACAAGTGACCGAACAGGTGGCAGAACAGATACCAGCTGCTGATGAAGTTCTTGACATAGTTTCCGACCAACTGACTGAACAGTTGACTGACCAGTTGAAGGAACAGGTTCCAGCACAGTTGCCCGAACAGTTTGCACAGCCTGCCGAATTGATTGAGCCAAAAAATTTGGGACGTGGTCAGAGAGTTAGGGTTTCTTCTACCAGATATCCAACTTCTAAATATGAGTTGGAGCAATCACAGGCGCATATTACTCAAGCTACACCCCCGTCCCGTCCATCTCCTCAATCCAAATCTTCAGGTACTCGATGTCCCTTATCACATTTTGTCAATTGCACTAAATTCTCGTCTGCACATCGTTGTTTTTTGGCTGCTATTGACTCAGGTGTTGAGCCAAAACATTTTAGTGAGGCGGTCAAGCTTCCTCAATGGCGCGAGGCTATATAAAGAGCTTAATGCTCTTGATTAGAATGGAACTTGGGAGTTGGTGGATGCTCCTCGTGATAAGAAGGTGATTGGTAACAAATGGGTCTATAAAATAAAGTACACTGCTGATGGGACAATTGAGCGTTGTAAAGCTTGGTTGGTGATCTTGGGAAATCGACAAGTTGAAGGTGTTAATTTCAAGGAGACATTTGCACCCACCATCAAAATGGTTACGGTGCGAGTTTTTCTTAGCATTGTTGCAGTTAAACTGGAACTTCATCAAATGGATGTTCATAATGCTTTTCTACACGGTGATCTTAGTGAAGATGTGTATATGAAGGTACCCTTGGTTTGCCAAACTTTCTATGGCATTGAAAAGGTATGGATTTGTCCAATCATGTTCCGACTATTCTTTGTTCTCTTTAAAGACTTCCGCTGCTGAGATACATGTCCTTATCTATGTTGATAACTTGGTTATTGGTGGGAATGATCCGGTTGCCATTAGTCACTTCAAGGGCTATCTTAGTAGTTGCTTTCACATGAAAGACCTTGGGCGTCTTA